>JACDJE010000331.1:710787-786826 GCA_016647715.1 Pavo muticus
AATAAGGAGTGCTGGTGGGTAATTTCTACCAAAATTTGCTTACAATATTAGAAATCATGCATGACTTTATAATGACATTTTCTGAAGTAAAAAGAAAAAAAAGAAAAACATGTTTTGGGCTACAAAGATGTATAAAATTAGGTTCACAAACAGTAGTATCGGAATGAGGTCACTAGTTTAAGTAGCTGATACGTAGGATGGCAGGAAGCCATAAAAAGATTCTTTAAGCAGAAAATTACTATTTTAATTTCTTTCCGAGGGAAAAAAAAAAAAAAAAAAAAAAGAAACTTAAGACAGAGAAGAATCTTGGAAATCATATTTTCTCACATTACAGACTATAGCTTGCAATTATTCCAGCCATCATATGAGCACTATAACATCTGATAGCATGATTCTTGGAAATGATAGCATTGATATTATTTAATGTTAGATTTTTTGCTTTTAACTAATATTATTTTCAACCATCTTAATACTTGTCTAAGTGTTGTTTAAGAACCTACGATTTTATTTGAATGCAATGGATTAACCATTATTTGATTGGTATAGTTGACTTGAAAAAAAGAAATCACCAATTCCAAATCAGACATTTAGAAGTGTTTTCCTTCCCTGTGTGCTCATATTTAACCAATGAAGTCTTCACAATACTGCCTTCAGTCCAACACTCACTGATTCTGGCTGTTATTTTGGCAGCAATCTTCCCAGATAACCAGCTCTGATTAGACTCATGGAGCAGAATACTATGCATAAGAGCAAATACATCAGAATTAAGTTCAAAAGAGCAGGAAGATTCATCTAATCCCTGCCCATGCATACCCTGTTGTGAACAGGACTCTCTTTGTTGATCAAGAAAAAACACATTAAAACATCCAGGACTGAGTATAAAATACTAATGTGAATAACAGCTGTTAAGATGACTAACACTTTTATTACATATTCAGAATTGAACACTCTGGCCAGAAACTAAGCCAGAATAAACCAGAATAGCCCCTCTGGAAGTTAATGGATCTATAATGAATTACACCAATTGAGAATTCAGTGTATTATTCCGAGATGGTTTGCTGGGGAAATATACAAAACAAGCAAACAAAAAAGGCTAATTGTCTGTGCCATGCACGGGCATAGAATTTTAAATTTTATTTCCTGAAAAGACAGATGAATAACGATTATCTGAAAAACAACTGGAATACTTCTTCACCTTTATTTATTTATTTATTGCTAGTAAAAGCTATATATAGTAGTCATTTTAAAAGAAAAAGGTATGCTAAAAGGTTTACAATGGATTCCTCTTTTTCCCCAAAAAGCTCCAAATTAATAAGGAAAAAATCATCCCATCAGACACGGAGTTTTAACTTGATAGCACAACACACCTACCCCAGATCTAAAGTTCACTTTCTCATAGTAAGTCTTTCTCAAATTTGAACAAGTCAAAATGAGTTGTATGGCCAGATCCACCCACAGAGGCCATTCCCAGTGGCTTCTGAGGTCTCACCTCATGCAGCTAGCCTCTCTTCTGCATGGTTGTGCCTCAAGGCAACCATTTCATGAAAAGGGTATTATTACATATCTTGCTGATATACTCCCAGTAGCCTTTACTACAAAAAAAAGCGGTATTTTCTCTAGAACTATTTTTTTTACAAATAATAAAAATTGTTGATCTCATTATCCAGGGATATGTACAGAAAATAAAGCTGTTCTGTCTTTACCAGAAATTGTGCTCAGGCTCTTCCTTACCATAGATAACCACATAAGCTCAGCAGTTCAAAATGCTGCTTTTTCACAGTCAGGAATTTTAAAGTTTCTTGGGTTTGAGTGCAACAAGGACATGATTTCGTCTGAAATAGTACCACAGATTTAAGTGGCTGTGTGCTGCCATTTCTGAATGGCAGGGACAACAGAACAAAGCCAGCCTGACAGCAACACACCCCACCGCTAGCATGAAGGGCCTGTGTTTTGTTCCGCCTTCTGGTTTCCTATCCCAGGCACTGGATACAGCTATATGACACAGGTCAGGTTTAAAACACTCTCACAGAGATATAGTGTCAAGAATGACTGAAACACTGGCTACTGTCAGCAAATGAGATTGCACTTTTCTTCAGTTCTATAGAATTATGGCGCACCACACTAAAGAAATGGGAACGAAGCAGGAAATAGCTTACACTCAAAGGGGTGCCACTTTTCCCAATCTTACATTGCACTTTGTAAAACAAAAAACAAAAACAAACAAAAAAAACTATATGGAAACAAAATATCACCTGTTCTGCCGCAGCTCCTTGCTACACAAAGACAGAGCAGCACAGAGTGAAGCAGACAGGCTGATCTCCACCAGGCTGGGAAAAGCTGCAGAAGAGCATCCCCAGCCTGCACCATGAGCTTCTTGTCTTGCCTCTAGCTAGGTGGAGATGAGGATTGTGGATTCTCCCATCATATCCTAGTGTGGTGCTGCTTGCCCCATGCCAGCTCCTTTGCTACCAGCTGAGCACAGCAGACAAGTTCCTGTCCAAGGGAATTGACAGGCTTGTTATTCTATGGCAACTTTTGTGTTGTTCATGCAGAGAAAATTCCCCTCAGTAGGCCAAAGATAGGGCCCTACGACGGCTTTAGCTTTAGAAAACTATTTAAATAATATACTTCAGCCATAAAATATAAACATCTCCTGAAAGTGCTTGCCCATCTGGATGCTCAGTGTAGCTCTTTAATATCTGTCACGTCAAAGTACACAGGAACACTCACAGAGTTGGCCTTTCTTTGTACATAAAAGTACCTTTAATTTCCCTAAACATCAGTCAAGGCTCACAAGCAAGGCACACACTGAGGGATGACACACTACCTACTGTGGGGTTACTGTATCTCTTCCACCATTACTTATGTTGTCTTAGGGTACAAGCAGGGAAACAGTAAACCAGCTCCTCTTCTAAGCTCTCCACAGCTTTATTTCTACCTCCCCAAAGACCAAGAATAAGGTAGACAAAACCTTCCTCCTCTCAGGAGGCAATGGGAATTATGCTTCTTCTTGAAGTAAGGTGCAATTTTCAATTCTTGCTTTCCTAGATTATTAAAATATAATTATGCCACTAAGCTAGTCAGTAAGTACTCAGATACTTAAACATCTTTTTGATGCTAATGTGCCTAGAAAGAGGTTTCTTTCACACGTTGTTTACTAAAACAAATGCTATAGCTAAGTAGAGAATAAAACATCACTGAGCAATCCAGCAGCCTAGAATGTAATATAATTAATTCACAGAAGCACTAATGGGAGGCCATTTACAATTTTGACCCTGTGGATGCTTTTTGAAAGCAACTGACATCAAATCTCACTATTTAATTTTAAGGAAACTGAAAGAACTGATAGCGCCAAAAAATTCCCCATTGAGAATCTTGCCATTTCTGCCACTTTTCACAGATAAAAGACACTGTGATACAATTCACAACTGTGACTTCACCTTGGGACTCATTCAGTCATCAGGCGGCAATAGCTGGGGTCAGGTCCTCAGTGTGACGCTTACCTGTGCAGCAACACCTTTCATTCCATTCTCAAAAAATTAGTTTTGATGCAGGCAAGAGGGAAAAGGAAGGTCGTACTTCCATCATTTATAACTCACCTCCATCTAAGTCCACAGAGAACACGCAGATTTATTCATGTCACAATTACCAGAAGTTTTTACAAACACCTTTAACATCTCCCTAGAAGCTGAAAGTGTCAAGTGTTTCTTGAAAATATAAAGTAGAAATTCCAGGAGGAAAACAGCTCTCTATTCTCCACTTTGATGAAAAGATAAATTATTCTCATATGAAGAGCTTCATCTGCAAAAGCTAAGTGCAAAATAGAAGCTTATCTCTCCTGGGCAACTGAAGGTGATGTGTACTTAATTTTCTTCTCCATCCCGGGGGCAACTTGACCTTGTTTAGTGATTTGTTAATATTTTCACTGCTGACAAACCATTGGCAGAACAAGTTCCTGAATTTCTAGTTTAATAATATTTTTAAGCATGGGGGTGGGGGAGGCATTAACAAAAGTACGAGGAAAATAAGGCACTTCATGTGAAAACAAATGACAGAAGCGTACTCTAGCAGCTGAAAATGCACTCAATCTAAGAGTCCATTCACACTTTACATCTAACCCTTGAATCTGTTGGAGTGCCACCAGAGGAGGACCACAAAAACATTACAAGGGATGGAACACTGCTCCTGCAAGGAGCCGGCGCTGTTCAGCCTGGAGAAGAGAAGGCTCTGGGGAGACCTGAGAGTGGCCTTTCAGTGAAGGGGGACTATAAAAAAGAAGGGGACAGACTCATTAGCAGGGCCTGTTGTGACAGGACAAGGGGAAATGGTTTCAAACTAAGGGAGAGAAGATTTAGATTGCACAGAAGAAAAGGCATTTCAACTTCTATGGTGGCATACTACTGCATACAAACTGCAGTAAACAAACTGACCATTTCAGTAATATTTCTGAAAACCCACCACTTGGTTTTTCCATGCCACCCTAACAATCTGAAGACATGAGTCTTCGCCAGTGTAAATCAGTGATAAATCACTACTAATTTGCCTCAGTGCATGGTGATAACCATTCAGCCAGGGTCCTTGGCTTAAGCTGAGTCCTGTATTCACATGAAAACTCACCTGTTAGCAGCATAAATTTATTTTAAACAATAGGGCTAAGGTATACCAATTAGAATTTTCTTTTTAAAATCAAGGTAGCTGGCAACATTTGAGTTGGCCATTTTTGCTGAACAAAGCTGAATTCAATTCAGAAACAACTTACAAGCAGCTTCAGTTGGAGGACAAATATCATGTTTTTGACCTCCTGCATAAAGAATCACTTCTCACCAAAATGCTACACAAACACATACTCCTGTTTTGTAGGGAAGTTTATTAAGCATACCTTGCTACGCAGTTGGAAACAAGTGAGCACCAGGTACTGTGACTCAGATTTGCTGTTGTTAAATAAGGACATCGGGGAACTGTGTTCTCAGGCAGCCTACAATCTGCCTCAGTTAAAGCAAACTGTGAATAAGTGACAGGCCTTCGCCAAGGATCGAGATGAATAGAATGCTTTAAATGCTAATTTGAAGAAAGGAGCAGTGTTTGAATAAGCTGTGGATGAGGATTCATCTCGAATAGAGATGAAAGCTGATGCCAAGCAACTAATACACTTGATGATCTAAGGCAGGTGATTTTGTCAAATGAAAGCTCTTGTTGCCAAGCTTTGTTTAGCACTGTGGCTACAGGCAAAGTGACCTGTTGTGCTGTGCTGCACTTCTATCACAACAAAAGCAGTCAGGTAATAACCATAGACATTGCAGACCTACAGATAGTTCTATTTTAGTGATCTTAAGGTTTATTTTTAAAACAAATGGGCAAACATATCCTGTATCCAGCACCACATATCCTGTTGGTAACATCTATTTTGTTCTATTATATGTCAATGTTTCTTTTCTGAAAATCCCTGCAAAGCTTTCATATCTAAAAATTCAAAATCATGGAAGACCAGGACAAATACTCTACTTAAAAAAGTATATCCAATGAGTCATAAAATGTAACTGATGTTGAGAAACAGCAATTCAGTAAGTTATTCCAAGTGTAAGCTATTCAGAAAGGTTCTTCCCTTTGAACTCTCCCTTCTTAATGCACATACTCCAGCAATTAAATTCTCTAGCATAAAATTTATTCTAATATGCTCTAATATATGAATTCATATTGGCTATCTGCCTCATTTACATTCCCTTTGGCATACATTGATTTAGGATGCAAGAAGCCAGCACCTCACTTCTCAGAGAGGTGTCCAAATCTGCTTTTTGCAATGACACATACTCCTTCCGTGTCTCCTCAGCCATGGGAAGGGACTAAGTGGCTTTATAATCTGCATTGATTCTTCACATCTTAAAGAAAGAATAAAATAGCAAACAAGCTTTCATTTCTATCAAAATTCATNTAATTTAAGCCCAGAGTCAATTAAAATGGCCAAGTTCTAAAACTCCTTAAAGTAGGCTTTAAAGGGGAAGCTTTGACAGATGGAACTTCAACCGCACAGCACAGTTGGGTGCTGCTATAATAGGCATTTTTTAAAATAACTTTGATCAAAGCTTATTAACCAGCAGCATCAAGACATCGGTGGTTTGGACTACAGAAGAGAACTAATTAAACTTAAATGGCCATAGCCTCCTGAAGGCACAACATTTAATCCTTAAGCAAGACTGTGAATGAAGGAGAAGAGAATATGTGCATATTAAAAAGTGAAAAATGGCAAGGTGCTCACTCTTATTTATTTTAGGCATTACCGAGAGCTTATTAGAACTAATTTGGTCCCCATAAGGAAACACTCAGAAATGTCTGACTATTGCAAGTTCTAGGATTCACATTATATAGAACATTTCCATGTAGATGGAAGCAAGCACGGAACATAAAAATTTCATTCAAACCAGCAAGGACCATGAGGTCCTTCTGTATCCTAAGGAGCAGTAACTTCCACCAATTTCAGTATGAAAAATGACCAAGGAATTCATGAGCAAGAGAAAATTAAATAGAAGGCAAGCTGACTGTAGATTGGTGCCCAGTAGCCTCATTTAGACAGCCACAGATAATAGCTTTATAACTGAAGATAACAGTAATCAATTATAAGATATTTTTTTCTATTGCTTATCTTCTACCTGATACATTATCACTCACATCTATGTAGAGTACAGAATACAACACCTATCCCCACAATTTCATCACATTCCTAGATAAATGAATAACTTTTCTCAGGTCATCTTCCAAACCCTGTGAAAAGGGAAACTTTTACCCCTTGTCTACATTTCAGTTTCCTTGGAAGTAAGGAGAGAGGATACTCAATACTTGTCTCTGTTTTAAAATCTTCCTGCCATATGGAGCACTAAAGTATTTTTCACAGTTAACAAAAGGGCTTCATTTGTCTGACATAGACATGATTGCTAGTCACGACATCAAATGATGTTTTCTTAGTCTGATAGTCTTACTGTCTTTTTAAGCCTTCTAGGAGAAATGACTCAGAGTTAGACCAAATAAGAGTAAAAATTATCATTGAGCAGAAGAAAGAGAAATCAATATGATGAACTGAGACCACAGCTGGTCTGTGCTCTGGGCTGTCCTTAATCAGAGTAAGTGTTTCTGTCACTCAGCAACAGAAGCTTCCTGCCTCGGCATGTGGCTTCATGCTAACTGAGTCACCACATCAGTCTTGTGGGCTAACAGAATTCTATACAGAGGTCAAAAAGACGCAATTTTCAGCTTTTTTTTTTTTTTTTAATTTTTAGTTTTAAACAGATCCTGTTGATAAAGGAATATGAAAAGAACTGAAGACTTTTCGAAGTCTTACCCCAATCAACATCTTTCTGTAATCTTTTCAAGCCTGCTCCAGATGCTTCTCATCTGTGTGTATATAATTCTTTCTACTGTCACAGGACCTAGCAGTCCTGAACAAGAATGATGACCCTAAAACACCAGACACTTGTCAAGCTAAACAAAATATCAGACCTTTGCTTAAGGAGCTGAAGTACAAGCCTGGAAGCAACATGTGAGGAAGGAGCGAAACAAATGAGATGGTGCTAAAGAGCACATCACTAGTCCCAAATGAGAGGCACCTACGAAGTTACTGGAACACAGCTGAAGTACCAATAGTCAAAGCAACAACCGTACCTCAGTTTTCCATGGCTCAGTTCTTATCTTACCAAACTTTAGAAAACAAAATGAAAACAACCTCTACCCAGCCCCAGGAAACATTCAAATGTCCCCATTTCTGAAGAACTCCCCAACAGCAGAAGGATTTCCTTCCTGTCCTCCTTCCAGAGGAGAAACTCTCTCCAACAGAAGTTCACAAACATTTACAAGGCCCTGGCACACCACTTGTAGCTGCTGCTTAAGAATTTACTAAACTGCAGTGAACATATGAGGTGAGTGTGTTTTTCAGTCTTGTACTCACAATACTAACCAATGCACCAAATGAATGTACCTCATGCATACAGACTGGAGAGCAAAGCTGTTGTGCAGAAAAACACACAGCATTATTTATAAACCTTGTACTTCTTATAAATATTGTACGTTTTCCTGGGTGCTCTATTTACTAATAACTTGTAATCCAATTTAAATTTCTTCATCTAGAGTACAAAGCATTAATGGTATCAGTATGAAGATTTTAGACAATAATTAGAATATTTCAGTTGATTTTGGATTTAAGTCATGAAGTAGACTGCCATCAAAAAACAAACCATAAATCATACCTACTAATGTTACTGTAAGTGCCAAACCTCTAAATTTTTAAGTAAACTTCTAGTTACAGATTAATCATTATTGTAGGGAAAAGATCCTTACACAAAATTTCTGCAGAGCTAAGCAGATAAATGCAACCAGCTGCTGCGCAAAAGTTGAACACTTATCTGACAGCCTGGATGAAAGTTCATGCATGAGTAAATGTCTTTATGTAAATGACACAAGGAAGTTTTCTTCTGCAATTCAGCAGTTCATCATATATCACGGAATCACAGAATCATAGGGACTGGAAGGGACCTCTGGAGATCAAGTCCGATCTACCTGCTGAAGTAGGTTGCAAGAAAGTATCCAGACAGGAGTTGAGTATGTTCAGAGAAGGTGTCAAGTTGCAGTTAGTCAAGTTAACTAATAACAGCTGGATGGAAAGACCATTTACTATCACAATTTCTCACTTGCAGTTTCTTTTAGAACATGACTACAATGACTGTTTAAAATTCATCTCAGTACTTCATGTAAATCATTTGCCAGTCTCTTCAATGTCATCACTATGTTACTGTCCCCAACTTGCTAACATTTCCATTCAAGTATGGATGTTCAAATTTGATGCATTCCTGTGTCATGGGGCAAAGCCACGTCTTTACTCAAAAATCACACAGTTCACTTGTATTTTACTTTTTTAAATCACTGATTGCACATTCTTTATCTCAAAGTAGCTTCTACCAGCAGGTAGAACTGGGAAGACACAAACTTATAGCAGGTCAGGCAGAGACCAGATGAACTATTGTGGCCAAGTTTTAAGCTGCAAGGTCAGGCACAGCACTGCTGCAGTCCCATAATGGGTGCGATATGAAGCAGGATGCAAAAGTTGTCCAACAAGCTCTTGACCTTGCTCTATGGGTCTGCATGGGGATGGCGAAGTGACAATACTCAGAGATACCCATCTTTATGTAGTAAAAGGGACTGGACCAAGCAAAACTTGAGACATTGCTAGTCTTCTCAAGCAAAGGGTAGCTATCAAAGCATTGGAAAGCATTGCATTGCTCATTGCATTGTTAAGAGTACATGCAGTAAGGTTACAGCCAGTGTTTCACAAATGCAAATTGCTTTAAATAAATTATCTTCAACTTCACAATGTATAGACACAAGGACCGATAATTTTCCATTTGTATTTTCAGACAGATATATTACCTTATTTGAGAATCTATATACCATATACTAGGTTAATTTCCACGTTCCAGTTTCTTGAACAAAATGTGGTGCAGAATGATATCTTACAGAAGTCTAAACCCATTATTTTCTCATTTTATCTTCTTCGTCCTGTTGGTAATCTCATTACAGAGCACAGAAGTATCTAGCTTGCATTCACCAGTTTCTGCACCTGCACAAGGATTGGAACTAACCATTCTTCTTCTTTTTCTTGGTATTTTTCTTCATTAAGACCTCCTCTGACATTTGCCTCAGACCAACATCTGAGTCATAAACCCATAACTGAATATATCATTTAATTTACTTCTTCTTTGGGTCAATATTGGTGGCTTCTTTTCCAAATCATCGGGAATCCCTTCAGTGCTCCAAACATTCCATTAAAAATGTACTAGAAACTAAGAAATATCCTCAGCCAGTTTTTTTTTAAAACTTTACAATTGATTATATTCTAACTGGTCAATTTTAAAATGAAGTGATTTCACAGCTTGTTTCATGTATCACTTAGTTTATAGGAGAATGGAACTAAGTCATGACACAATTAGTTTTTTCTCCCTGAATTCAAATAAAAAGTATTTATTGAAGATGGCTGCTTTACAGGTACTACTGCGTGGTGGTAGAAGTGTGGCTCCTATCTGTGCTCATAAAAAGAGAAGGCTGGGTACACAGGGAGCACCATCTGACCTAAGATTTATGAGTGCCTTTGCCATGAAAAAAATTGACTGTGGCACCAAAAAGATTAAGTTTTTAATCTTTATATTCAAATCTTGCAGTGAAAGAACTCTTTAGTTCAATCAAAGGCAACAGAAAGCACTTTTTTTTACAATTTTTAAAATATCTGATATTTTAATCTGCCCTTTTACCTGATCATTCTAGGCATGTTAGGCATAACTCTGGGGACTCCATCTTGACTTGTATCAGCTTGCACTGTCTCTAAGACAGTGCAGAAATAATTATAATTTTTCTCAGGGACAGTAGAGGGAAATAATATGAGCTTTTTTTTTCTGTTTCTTCTCTTCCTAGGGACAGTATAGCTACAACATATAGCTACAAAGAAAGAAAATGACTATGATGGCAGCACTGAGGAGGAAAGTGAAAATTGAACAATTTTTTTTTAAATTTAACCTTCAAATTTAAGTGAAAACTGAAGTGAAAATAAAAATGCACTTGCTGTTTTTTTCCAGCAATATTGATCAGTTCAGACCCTCATTATAGCCTGAGCGGTGGGGTTTCATTTCTGTTTTTTGCAATCATTTGTCTGTCTCAAAATCTCCCTGAGCTAGTGAAGTCCTATGGAATCTTGCAATAGAATCAGTATTTTTTTTTACTTCCCTTGTGTTTTCACTAAGTAGGAAGTATTGCTCTCAGTGTTATCCGAGCTTACCAAAAATCATTTGAAATAAATGTTTTCTGAACTAAAGATCACACACCAATACAAAATCATTTATTTCCATAGCTGCAGATTCTTTCTTTATTTTCTGCATTCGTCTGAAGCTCTGCCTGCTTTATATTAGATTAGAAAGACCTAAACAAACAAACTTATGAATTACAAAGTCTAATACCACTTCTCTCAGGGCCTCGGACATTTCTGCTTCCCAATTGCACACTGAACAGTTATTTGTTGTTCTTAATTACCTTCATCTATAGTAGAAATAGAAAGCACCTATTAGAGAGAACGTATTAGATCTGAGCAGAAGTTTACAGTAACTATATGGCTGTGCCACTGAAGTTTTAGAACACTGATAGCATTCATCTTGCAGATTCTTACTACTTTGCCAAAAATTCCTTATGATTCACAGATAAATATCTTATATTGTAGAATGGGCTATTGCTGTGTCCCATATACTTTACCAGTACTAGAAAACTTAGTCAAACTGAATTTTATGAGCACCTTCATAAGGACAAAAATTCATAGGCGAGTTAAAATTAGTTCTGCTATAAATACATTTTTATTCCATTTTATGATGCAAAATGAGTGCACAGCTTCTATTTATTTATTTATTTAATTGCACTTAAACCTCTTCTCTTCCCCCTTTTTAAACATTGCTGAAACTGTCAGGAACCTCATTCTACATTTTAGCAGTTACCGGATATGCATCAAGATTCCTAGAATTTAAAATTAAACTGTTGATAGTTCAGGTACTATTAGACTGCAATTAGCTCTGCAAAGTATGCAATTTGTCATTTTGGAAGAAAAGACAGCCCTTTCACTCATGCAATATGCATTTAAACTTCCTCTCTTTAATTTGAATATGCCAGTATTATACTCTGCTCAAAGAGAGATATTTTGTTTAGGCTTACAGGCTGGCTTGTCGTTGAGCAGCTTGTCAGGTAGCATTTTGTCGTCATTAAGGTTTACTCTTATGAAGTGATTGTCCTGCCCATTATATTCCCCAAAGACAGTACATTCTGCCTTACCTGATGGTAATGAGGACTGTATTAAATTTTCACTTTCCTCCTCAGTGCTGCCATCATAGTCATTTTCTTTCTCTGCTGCCATCTGTGTTGCAGCTATACTATCCCTAGGAAGAGAAGAAACAGAAAAAAAGCTCATATTTCCCTCTACTATCCCTGAGAAAAATAATAATTGTTTCTGCACTGTCTTAGAGACAATGTAAGCTGATACAAGTCAACACGGAGTCCCCAGAGTTATGCCTAATATGCCTAGAATAATCAGGTAGAAGGACAGATTAAAACAGCAGATATAAAACAAGGCTACATAAAAATGGTAAACAAATAGAAGCGTGTCGTAGCATTAGAAACATTCAGCTTCTTAGTCTACTTTTAAAATTAAAAGCACATAAAAACATTCAGATTTAGATATTTTTGTTTCCCAAAGAAGAAGAAGAATCAAAGAATTGGGGAAGAAAACATACAAAAATACTGCCTATAGAAATGGCATGTTTGGAAATATCAACTGCATCCTAATAGAATATTGTAGAGGAGAGATTCAATTAATATTTATTTATTGGCTACAGAGCCCAGACAAAACAATATGCTGCTATTTGCAATGACTCTCCAAAGAATTCTCTGCTCTCATAAGTAACGTAGCTGTTTTGGATAACCAAGAACTTTGCCAGAAAGAACTCTCGCTCAATGCTATGGCTAAAGTAACAGAAACTAAGCCAAAATATGTGCCAGATGTGATACCAAGTGTCTGAGGGAAATCAGGAGATACCTTGCACACTGGGTATCCACTGCAGATTCTTTAGCTTCATTCAACAACTTCTGCAAGTTCCTTATCTTCATCTTCTTTTCATTCAGCACCAAAACAAACCGATTATAAAGATCTGCCTCTAGTTCTTCTTTAGCTTCTACACATTTTTCCAGCCTACAAGATAAAATTAACTGTTGCTTACTTCACACATCACATCATTTCTTTTTAAAAATTTGTGTGTTTTTTGGAAGAAAATGCAGTATAGAGGACAGCCTTCCTACTACGGGAATTCCCATAATATACATTGCATAACTAGTCCAGCATCGTTCAACCGAAACAGGTCAGAAGCAGCTTCTTTCACAGAAATGTGCAATGAACTTCACTATGAAAAGAACAACATTTTCAAGGGGAAAAATTTTCTCTTTATATATATATTTTTGATAGATTCTTACACATGTCTCTCAGGCAACTCAAAGTTAAGTAGGCACAAGTGCTCTTTCATTTCAGTGCTGAATTCACCAGAGTGGGCATAGCTTAGCGGGATACACATAATGAGATTACAAATAGATACGATTAAGCTTGACAGGCACCAAATCTGGCCTACATACTCTGACTTGAAATACACTTGGAAAGGAGAAAAACAAAAAATTCCCCCAAAACAAAAAGAAACAGACAGAACTCAGAGTCAGGCCAAGGCACCCAACATACACTCCAGGCCACTCATGCAGATACTGAACTCATTCCTTGGGGCAGATGTGGCTGATACCGATGTCAAGTCAGTTGTTTTCCATCAGCAGCTGAGCATGCCTTGCTCTGCTGAACAGCAGTGTGCAGAAACTCAGCAGGGCACTGGAGCAACATCTAATGGCACCAGTAATCTTTCTTTTCATTCAAAGGCAAAAAACCTAAAAACTCTAGTGTGGTGAACTCCATTTCCAAGAGATACACAGCTGAGATCTTGTGGGCACTGGCAGGCACCTTTTTCCTGAACCAGCCAGAATTACTTGTTAGGATTAAATTTTTATGAAATTATATGAAAATGCTTTTAAAGATGTCAATAATTTTCAGAGCAAAAAAAATCTTTGTGTTTTTAGAAGTTTAATGTGCATCTGTAGGTAGCTGAATTTCAACAGAATGAAGCACAATGGTTTTTTAAAATTAAAAATGGGTATGTATACTCAGATACAGGAAAGACAAAACTGGAATATAAATAAATACGAGAACCCTGAAGAAAGTGACTTGCAACTAATGTGCTCATTTAGTTATCCTAGTATTTTATAACTTTTTAGTCCTTGAGTTGAAACCCAAATACTTCAATAGCGGATGGTAACAAGTAAACATCTTGATGATCTTACTGATTAAGATAACTACTTGTATTACTTCGAATAGTAATAACTTATAAACAGCATCCCTTTCGCCAGCCTATGCAAATATGGTGAAAAATGTTTAGAAGGCTTTTTTGGAATTAAACACATATGCATAACAGATTTTAAAAATATTAATTTATATGATAAGAAATTTCAACATACTTGCTATATAAATTTTGATTATTTCATTCGTAGATCAAAACCATACATGATGTAAGAAGAAAGACAACAGAAAATAATCTCATCAAGTATTAAGCCTACAGTGCAATGCTTTAGGGACATACTTGATAAATAATTCATCTAATTTAAATGCAAATAACAGAACATCATTACCATATAGATCGCTTCAATAATTCCTAAATGAAAGATCATACGTACTAATCAAGTATCAGGAGGCTTTCCACCTATTAAAAGGAAGTTAACTGTTTAGTGGTGAACAAACAAAATATCAAAGCACAAAGAACCATAAACTCTAATACAGGGCCCAGGCATGCCTTGACTAACTCACAAAAGGAGAAAGGTAAGGACAGGGATTGCCTCAAACTTATCAAGCAGTTTTCAGACATTACAAAAAAAAGAGATGGAAAAAAAAAACAACGATTGGGCAAACCGTCATTTACATGCTTGAAATTAATTATGTCCATATACATAAAAATGGAAAAGCTTTTTTTTTTGTTAAATATGGTGAGTCTGGATGTATCAAGTCCTTTAGAAAACTCCCCTGTCCCCCACGCAACAACTTAGGTAAAGAAAGTATTTACTGCTGCTCCTTTATTTTCCCTGTGAACTGGTCATTGACAGAGCAACTGAGGTTGATTTAAACTGCCACATTAAGACACTTCCATTGCTTGGCCAAAAAGGTGCCAAATAAGATAATTCCAATAAAGTCCTTTGAATCCTGCAAAGATATCTTCTAATGAAAATCCATGTAACTGTAGACCCTCAATGGAGTATGGTTGATACTGCCTGGACATTAAGAAGCATAGAATCTATTGCAAGACTGGAATAAAATAAGAGCATCCTAAAATACACACTCCCTGTATGCATATAAGAGAATATTAAGTGTTCCCAGGGGAAGGACACAGTAGGTAAAATCAACTTGTAGAATGCCATTGCTTAATTATACATGAATATTTTCGTTGATGTCAACATATTTCTTCATTTTTTTAAAATTGTTTAAAGGAATTAATGCATATATATATTCCTTACATATAGACATTTAACTGGCACAGCATTCAACAAAGGGGCGAGTGTGATACAGTTTCACAGTAATGCTACATTTGCAAGTCATTTGGCTTTAAGTAATAATATTATAGGGCACACAATACCTAAAAATGTAGCAGTCTTCTGCTGCTTGAGAACAGGGATGCACTGATTGCAATATAAATGTGTGCGTTTAAGGGGGTGCTCTGGCTGCAGCTTGGTACAGCCTTTAGGATTCACTCAGGCATGCATTACCTGAATTATGTGCCACTAAGCAAAGCTGGCTGGGTTTCATTCCAATACCCCATCAGTTACAAACACAACCTTTCATTGCAATTTGTCACATGCTTGTGCCTGTGCGTGATTTGTCTCGCCAAAATACAATATCCCTAGGCCAAACAAAGGAGCTACTGATCTCAAATACAACTTTCAAGTATAATGAAAATAAACCGCAGTTAATGGCTAGAATGGGGCGAGTCTTATTTGCACGTGCTTTATGTTTTCTACTTTTAAGATCTGTCTTTTATACAAGTGCAATGCTTTTAGTGAGCCAGACATACAAGTTGATATCCATCTAAAAACTTGCACACGCTACACAAAACAGCTAGTATTAAGAATGGTTATGATAAGTAATTCAGAAAATAATGTACCTGTCCAGTCCTTCTGTGCTGCCTAAATGTAGAGATCATAACATGAACTATGTAACTTGTTGACATTTATGCATTTTCCACACTCAAATACTAGAAATATGCTACCTATCTATCCCTGTCCTTCGTGCTCTAAAATAATTACTGCTCTTATGGCACCTTCTTACTGCACTTCAGATTCACACCTCCCTTCCCCCAGCACTGGTGTTGGTATGGAATTTCAATGAGCTCTTGCTGCAGAGTCAATTTCAAGTGCCAAGCTACCTAACCTGCATTTTTATAAGTTGTTTGTGGTTTAAACATAATGTCACTACAGCTGACCACAACATCAATTTGTAGGTACTTTGATTTTGGTTTGTCTACCCTAATTTTAGATGCTTGATAAAAAATAAATACCACGCACAAATATTTAACTTATGCTTTATTCACCAACAAATTATTTTGTTAAAGATTATAACTGTTGTACATTCATTACCTTAATTATCTACATGAAATAAAAGCTATAGTTATCCTGCTTTGATACTTTAATTCATCCATCTCTGATGGGTTCATACACACACACCCACGAACAAACACATTGTTTTGCAATATTGTCAGAATAGTCAGAATAATCCTTTTGAAAATTTCTATTGCCTCTCTATTTACAGCTTTCCAGATCCTGTCTTAGAAGTGTTTATAGATCAAACGCAGCACAGTTCAGCTATCTAGTAACTCTTATACTGATGCTATCTACATACAGTCATTTCCTAAAAACAGGGAAAGCTTCAGCCACAGTACAATCCTACTCTTCGATCACAAAGATAAGCAAGACAATGAAAATTAAAGATAGTATAGCTTCTGCCAGGAATGCCCAACACATCGGACACTAACAGCTCTGACTAGATTACCTAAGTAATTTAGCAATTCGAGGATGCAGAGGATTTCTTTTCAAAAGGATTTTTAGTGTTACCCTGACTTTTGCCTTTATATGGACCTAAATCCCAGGGGAAGTGGCAGAAGCCATTCCTGGAGATGTCAGCAAACTGCTGACAACAGCAAGCTGTTTACAGATGAGTGGATTATCTCATATACATAGGTCACTCTGAAAATAATGCTTCCTATTTATTTCCATGGAAATAACAGAAGATACAAAGAGCACAATAACACCATTTGATAGAGAAAATTCTCAGACACAAAACACTATTTGTCAATATAGTCACCACCATTAGCTGTGCATTTTCACTAGCAATGCATGCTATGATTGTAACAATCTGCACCAGTAAAGGTGACCCACTTTAGTCACCACTGCTGAAATGCACCACCTATCTCCTCACTGTGTTCTCATTCACTCTGTGGTCTCCATCAACATTCAGCAAGCATCAGTGAATGTTGATGGGTGCCATTTTTTTCCACATGGAAGAATTCAGTGACACACCTTGGCTTCAACCGCACTTCCATGTCAGACACCATCTTGTCAGACTGCCCCTCTGCTGCCATCTGTCACATGGAAGCAAAATATAGTTAAATATTGGTGGGAAGGTTCAGTCTCTACTGCCATAGCACCAAAATCTGCCTCTGACGTCATAGGCCAACCACATAAAATAGGAGGCGTTACTTTCAGAGCAGCCTTGTACATTCAGGCAATTGCCAACAGCAGACTAGGGTTGGCATTTAGTCTACAGACTGCTCATGAGGCAGATTTAACTTTTTGAATGAGACTTGTTACTCATTTTATTGAGGCTATGGAAAACAGAAAGAGTTTTCAGGAGAACCAGGAACTCACAGGATAAGGATTTTTCAAAGCCGCTGAGCTGAGCTCATTAAACTTTAATGGCTGCCAGAAAACTAGAGTGGGAAAATGGAAAAGAGATGACCAAATTATTCCATCTAGTTCTCCATGCTTATTATTCTACCTAAATTAAACAAAAAAAGACCTTGCAAGTCTGCACTCTGTTTTGATTCTAATAATGTCCTGAAGTGAGCGACTTTAAGCAAGAAGTGTTGAATTCGAGCTGATTTGCCTTAGTTTCAAGTAAAAGAGGGAGAGCTATTCTCCCACCATATGCTTCATACTTGTTCTTTTTTACTTCTCAGCAACAAACATGATATAGAATGTAAAACTTGAAATGCTCTCCAGTGAACAACTGCAGCCAAAGCTTTTGTGCAGCTCCACTCAACTTTCAGCAACATGGGCCCAGCAACTGAGGCCAAAATAACAACAAGGCAGCATGGTAGACTGGGCTGAGGCAAGGAAAATAGAAGAGAAAAATCTAATCTTCGGATGAAAATTATTTTTATACTCTATTTAGGGGGCATGGTCAAAGTTTGATGATGGCACAACTTTCAGTATTTGTTTTGAAAAATCATGTTTTTAATATCAAAATATAAACAGATATAATATAAACCAGATATAAACCAGAGAAAAAAACAACAATTTTCAAAGCCTTGAATTTTGCTTTTCAGAGCAAAGGTTGTCAGGCAACTGTGAATCTTTCTTTGGAGTTACTCTTTAAAAGTGGTACGCTACCATGGAAATTGATATAAGCACTAATGCCTACTACACATTAGTGTGCAACACAGTGCTGCATACTGGTTATACAATACGCTATTGTTCAATACACTGTTAGGCAGTAAAGCACTATTTAGGAAGGCCATATGCTTGTCAGGGAGATTGTCAGGAAGAACTGTTACTCACTTTAATGAGAGAGAAACAAAACTAACTCTTTCCAAAAGCTAGCTCTCCTTTTCAAGATAAATTAACACCAATTAGCTACATGCTTTCATCAATCTTCCTAAACGTGGTTCTTCAGATAAAGCTACACAAAGCCAAGATAAATCTCTGACTTTTACATGCTAACCACCTTGTACTAGCTAGAGTAAGCATAGATGACTTCACTGCAGTGTGCAGTAGCAGGCAATTCAGATCATAAATGAAATGGTAATTAATGAAATATGCCACACGGTCCTCTTTCCTATAACAGCATCCTCATGTTCTAGTCTGGTTCCTGTCACAGAACAGATTAAAGCAATGGCAACTTACTTACCAGTCAGAAATGTCAATGATTCGAAGTGCTAGTCATAAGCGTTATAGACAGGAAAGAAAAACACCGGCTTGCTGAAAAGAGTGGAAAGGATTCTGCAGAAAAGGGGTGATTTGTTTTTCACTACATTAAGCTAAAAACAGCCTTAATGCAAGGTCTGGGATATCAGTCTTATCTTTGACATAGGAAGAAGATCACATATGCTGCAAATATTTAGGTGCAGAACTCTCCTTGATCAAAAAAATACGGTGTAAATTTTACATTATATGACTTAAAATGCGTCCATCAGCAAAGCCCACATTGATCATTGAATGGCCTAGGTTATAGTGGATCTTGAAGATCATTCAGTTCCAACCTTCCTGCCATGGGCAGGTTGCCCCCCACCAGATGCAGCTGCCCAGGGCCCCACTCAACCCGGCCTTGAACACTTCCAGGGGTGTGTCATCCACAGCTTATTTGGGCAGCTGTGCCAGGGACTCATCTCCCTCTGAGTACTACAAATGTGCGTGATTTTCTCAAGAATGACTTGTGAATACCCTTTTGAACTTACCTTTTCTCAACATCACTCAAATCACAGAAAAGCCTCTCATTTTCTTTTTGCAGGTGCTCATTTTTCACCTGAAGTCCTCCTAAGCAGTCCAGACAATAGTCAATCAGCTCTTTAACCACATCAGCTGGACATGAAACTTTTTGTAGCTTCAGAGATCCAAGTCTAAACTAGGACAAAAGAAGAGACTGAGTTATTTCTTCTGTAAAGATCACAAAGCACCCCTCCAGAAAATTCACAAGTTTAGTAAGCATAGATATAAGAAATACTTCACAGTCCTCATGTTCAAAAGGATATAATACATTTGTAATGAGAAGCAGCATATGGAATAATATACTTGCCAATTATTTAAGCTGCTAACAATGTCTTACTGGACACGTGCCATTCAATGCGCACAGGAAGTAAACACTGACATACCTTATAACTGTAGGAAAAGATGTACAACAGAGGAAGTGTAACATGACATAGCAACAATCTGCTCCAGTACAGAACTCAGATGGTCAGCGATATAAACGTATAATCACAAGTTTTTCACAAGAGGCATGAAAATGACAGGAGCTGAAAAACTTACTGTGATGCTAGCATTGTTCTTGATGTTTGACCACTGAAATACGAAATTTGCTGTCCGTTTTGGCAATTCCCATATTAAAACAACCACAAAAATTAAAGATAAAGCAAAAGAACACTAATTACTTTTGATTTAAAGTAGCTCTACAAATGCCCACCTATGATCCTTGCTTGTACCTGATATACAGAAAATAGCCCCAAAGTTCTCCTACTTTGGGCTCAGTTGTAAAGCTCTTAATAATAAAAAGAGAACTTCAATTAAATTGATAGCCTCAATAATTCACTGAGACAAAAAGATGGGCTCTATAACAAACAGTTGCATCTCTTCTGCAATGAAGATGATATACAGGATGTACAAGAGGTCTGAAGAGCTTTGTTCTGCCTGGTCTGGCAGGCAGAAGGTTGTTGCTTCTATTACACTAAAGAAGGAATAGCTCAGCCATATGCACAAAACTCTATGAACCAAAGTATAAACACACACAGCTGGATGAATATATAAATATGTACAACGTGACTGGGGCAACTGCAGAAGTATAGAGAGGCTGTGTGAATGGCGTCACACACATGATCTAAGAGAAGCAAATCAGGAATGCAGGACCTGACTGGTGCTCTTCTATGGGCAGACGAAGTGGAATCTGAAGTGCCTTCAGCTGCACTTCTGCTGCTGCTCAAGTATGCAGAAGCCATAGGAGGCACCACCATCTTTTCCTGACATGAGAACAAGATAGCACGGAGAGCAAAGCTATAGAAAAGCAGACTGGGCTGGACAACATAATTCAGACTTAGGCCAGCAAAAACTATAGCAGAAACAGATCGTTTGGAAATGGAGGCATCAAAATGACTAGACTTTGATTGGAAATGCCTGGAGAAAGGTTGAGTATGTGGAAGAAGGGGTCCTTTTGCATGTCTTGGAATGTTTAAAAAGATTCACAGCTCCTGCGGCCATTCCCTACAAATAGAACTATTGCACCTCCTTTCAACTTTAACACATCATTAACTTTAAAAAAAATGTTAGTGGTACATGCTAGGGAAGGTTTCAGTCTGTGTTGGGGCACCTCACCTATTAAGAACAGAATTACCTCTTCATACATTTTCTTCATTTTACACAGGAAGGTATAGCAAACATCTAAGAAAAAGTTATCAATGAAAAAAGAAGAGTAGCATTAGTTAACACTTATTTTTTAAAAAATAAGTTAACTACTACTATCCATAATGGTCTGCTGAAAAAGGCCAGGTAGGAATTGCTCACCAAGACCTTTAGGGAATGTTTGAAGCAAACAGCAGTTCTTCAACCTAGATGAGATACTTAATCTGTGAAAGTCTCTGCCACAAATCATGATGCTTCTTCAAGGAGTCTAATTAATCAGAAAAGATTTTGTTTCAAATTCTCCTCTGATTTTTTCTTTGAATTCACATGTATAGTGTCTGACATACTGTTTCCCTTTAGCTTATGTACATCTGATGGCTACAGATAAGAAGACTCATTTAATTTATTTTTGGAAATTAGATTACATTATCAGTAGCCCACAAAGTGACCTGTATTCCCTGGATATCGCACTTGCTGTCTGACAGCATTAACGAAGATGGATATTTGCATAAAGGAAACTGCTTTTCATCACTTGCAAGCCACCATCACACTATACGGATAAAGAATTCATGCCACACTTTAATACTAGCCACAGAGATAGAGAAGCATAGCAGCACAGATAAATAGAAACACAATCTTCTACTAACACTGTGGAGGAAGCAGCAAGAAGAGTATGCAGTCTTGTCTCATACTTTAATATAATCAGTTGAGATAAGGTAAACGTAAGTATGTTTAATCAGGACAAATACACATTGTCTGACTTACTGTTTACTCAGCATAGGACAATAAAATATGAATATTCCTAAAAGAGGTTAGTGGGAATGAATTTCAGCCGAAAGCTGGGTTCTGCTCACAATCAAGATCATAGCAAATACATGGCAGACATTTCACAAGTGCACAATTATAAGCAAACAGCAGTTCAGCTTCTTAAATGCATTACATAAGCCGATACTGCTTGTGTCATATGGGGCTTTCTAACTGCAAAGTATATCCTCAGCTTCACAGACCACTGCCACAAAAGAACTTTTGAAAATCTGTAAGGAAAAATAGCATTCTTTCTACAATAAAAGCTGATACACCTAGAATCACAGAATACCGTGAGTTGGGAGGGGACCAAAACAGTCACTGAATCCAACTCCTGGCTCCACACAGACCACCCAAACCCAAACCTTGTGTCTGAGAGTGGTGTCCAAATGCTCCCTGAGCTACGGCAGCTTGGCGCCGTGCCCGCTGCCCTGGGAAGCTGTGCCATGCCCACCACCCTCTGGTGCAGAGCCTTCCCCTAACCCCCAGCTGCCCCTCCCCTGACACAGCTCCATGCCGTTCCCTCGGGCCCTGTTGCTGTCACAGAGCAGAGCTCAATGCTGCCCTCCGCTCCCTGTGAGGAGCTGCAGCCACCATGAGGCCTCCCCCTCAGCTCCTCTGCTCTGCGCTGGGCAAACCCAGGGGCTGCAGACACTCCTCACACCTCCTGCTTTCCAGGCCCTTCACCATTTTTATAGAATTACCTAGAATTACCTTTCTAGAACCTAGAGATACTAAAGCCAGCCTTTGGGCAAGCTACCATTTCGATGAAAAGGAAGAGGAGGAAGGTCAGGCTGCAGAGAGGAGAGCACATGGTGCTGTGGCTAACCCCTGAACCAGAAGGTGTGGGTGAGACACGAGGAATAATGAGAAATCATTTTGAGTGTTCATTTTAGAGTCTGATTGAACAGTGCAACTGAAGGCAACACCTTACGCCTCCATACTGACACTGTACCATATCACATTTTCTGCACATCAGTGCAGAAAAACCCTGGATATTTAATATAGTCCTTATTAAGCCAAAGGTAATGTGATGTTGGAGATGTGGTTTTACTTTGCCACCTTCATACATAATCTTACACATCCTGTACAGACAAGCCTTCTCAACTTGTTTCTTCAGCATGAAATTATTTGTTACAGCCAGCTACTACACTGCCAATTTAACAAACAGAAATGTTAGCACTAACAATAGAAACATTGTTATCTGAGCAAATTACAAGTGATTGGCACTCACTGTGGTAGAGCCTAGTGCTGAGAGGCTGATAAACCGTAAAAGGCAGCCAGATCAGCTCTGCTTCCAAAGCATGAAGGCAAATCACAAGCCATTTCTAAAACAGTATAAAGAAAACCAGGTCTCAGGGCAGTTTTGCTCTAAGGTCCTGCTGCGATTCCAAATTGGAAAGCAAAGTGGTAAAGGAGCAAATGCACAAAATAACAAAATTTTAGAGCAGAGGCTTTTGAATTTGGGACAGACGTAGTGCTTTGCAGCACTCAGACAGAATTCTTTTAAATTTGAATGTTTGGAGAAAAAGATCACCAAAAAAAAAAAAAAAGAAGAAAATTTGTTTTTTCTATGTATTATTCTTTTTTCATACGCACTTAAGATGAGAAATCGTTCCTTTGTCCAAAAATACACTTGTGAAATTGGATAGAATCTTAGAATGATTCGGAAGTGGTTTAAGGTTAGGATACCATAAAAACCAGTTAACTGTTTAGCATCTGTGGAGTCAGGAGTCACGCTTCGTGATCCTTACGGATCCCTTCCAACTTGGGTTATTTTATGATTCTGAAGTCCCTTGCAGAATAGGGATAGATCTTGCTTACTGTGTTGAGTGAAATGTCAACATTAACACTTCATTAAACTAAATTTACATACAACATATCTGATTTGGACTACATTCTCAAGGCGAATCTCATTTTGTAAATTCCTGCACGCTGCTGCTCTCTAGATGAGTTTGTACTTCTTGCTGTTCTTCCAGCTGCTGCAGCTCTCTCTAGCTTTGCATCATCTGCAGATGTTCCCTTTCATTTCCTCTTTCAGACAATTCAAGAAAACATTAAGTAAAACAGTGAAGCACTGAACACTTAATTCACACTGAGAATGACCAGACCTAGAGGTCCCAGGGGACAGCAAACTGACTGTAATTGATATACTGCTCCTCTTCAATGTTTGCTTTATTGTTGGCTAGTTCTGGTGTTTGTTGATGGAGTTTTTTTCTTTTGTTAGTTTCTAAAGACGCATTAATATGAATAGAGAATAATTTAAAAAGTTGTTTCCCCTTCATCAGAAATTACAGTCAGAACTTATCCATTAAAGTTTAGAAATAAGAACAATGATTAGATGTCTGTAACAAAACCATCATTTTCCCATCACCTCTCACTCTGTCCAAACACTGTCCTTTACAGAGGAATAAAGAAGTGTTTTCAACTACAAGGCAAAAACCATTTTGGCAGTAAACTGAAAAGCTTCTCAATTTTTTCTTTCTATATTTTTAAAGCACCGATATTTAAATGAAGAGGCTTTGCTCAGAAAATACAATGCCATTGAAACATCTTCCAAGAATCTTTTCCATATAAAAGTTTGAAACTACATGAAAACTACTTGACTATATAGAGACATTAAACCTAGATTTCATTTTTCATTAAAAATACATATATGCTAAATGATCTCTGGATCACAGCATTCCACCAGAACTGAGGGTATCATATCTAAGGCAGTAAGTATTAGAGGTCATGCACTGAAAGAAAACATCTATGCAGAAGTGTCTGAGAGCTCTTTTCCAAAGTACAATTTAAAGCTAGATACTAACATGGAAATAATTTTCAATAGCAACAATTTTTCATTATGACATACTGGTCTATGAGGAAAAAAAAAAAAAAAAAAGATGGAAATTGTTACCGAATCTGCATGGCTTGCCATGCTGTTAGTATCAGCAAAGATACTCTCTAACAGTATTTGTAATCCAAAATATATTTTGGAAATTCCATACTTTCAGAAGCTACAAAAAAAAAACATTGCTTATTTAGATTTTGTTCTTTCTTATTCTGGCAGGCTATAGGAAGCTATATGGGCTGCCTCTCTTCTATTTATTTTATATTCTTTCTCTTTTATTTATTTTATATTCTTAACTCCTAGCCCAAAAAATTTTGCTTTTTTCTTTGCTTTGAAAATGGTATTAAAAAAAATATGTACATACAACATATTCATAGATAGGTCTGATTTTTAAATCAAAATATTTTCTTTGTGAGAACTAATTAATGGAGTTTTAACTGTATGGGTTAGCATACAGCCTGCCATAAAATCACAATCTCATTCACCTTCCCCTTTCCCTACACCTTTGGGGTAGGACTCAGAGAACTCTGCGCTCTCAAACTGTGCTAACATTCAGCTGGTTTACTCAGCTAATAACTTTTACATCCTTGCAGACAGGTGCTGCCTCCTGCAAGGTTGTGTCTAAGCACATGTCCTTTCACCAGGGAAATATTAATGAAGAATGTGCATGAAAAAAATATGTCTGCATCAGCCCACCAGCATGGAGCAGCTGTGTAGTCTCTTCCAGCCTTTATCATAATCTGCAGTCCATCACAGCAGATGTGACCCTTGTGCTGAAGCAGGAAAGCCCTATAGACCCACAGAACAACAGATCCTTTTGTCACTGCCCTATCCTGAGTGTCTCTCGACACCTTTCCCAGGCTAGGATGGAGCAATGCTAGGAAGGATATTTCTAGATAGTGCTTCTTGCTACAGTTTAGTCTTTCCATGCTGTTAGTGCCATTTCAGCTGGGTCTCTGGGAATTAAGTGAGATGGGGAAACAATCAGAATGTTTTTATTAATATATCCTCCACAGTCTGAAACCATATATTTTCAATGTTCAAAAAGCCTTCTAGATGAATCCCAATAACCAAATCAAAACAAAAATTTATTAATTTTCCAGCTCCTGCACAAATTTATACCTGGAAAATTTTGCGAGGATAAGATGCTAAAAGCTATCAGCTAAACTATCCTGAAGTCATCAGCTGATCACCTTGCTTACGGATGACACTGAAAGGAAATTCCTTATCACACAGATAGAGATTAGCCATAACATACCAGACAACATTTAATGTTATGTTAATTAAAAGTAACACACCCCCTCCACTCTTAAATTACATTACCCAGTATAAGAGACTGATTTTCTCCTCTTGGTTGGAGCTGGAACTCCTGAAGACAGACAGACTGTGATTTCTAGAGTTATCCTAATGTTAATACCAGTCAGACATCAACAACCTCATCTACTCCACATGGGCACAAACTCCAAATTAAGATAAAATCAAAATTTTGATTAAAATAAAAAAGTTTTCTATGAAAATTCATAGGTATTTAAAAAGAGGAAAACGTAAATGAAAATTCATGTACAGGGTTAAAGAATATGACCTACAAATGAATTAATGCTGACACATAGTTGCTTATACAAAGGAAGTATTGTTACAAGCTTGTATCTGGAAAGCATTATACCATTTTTATTTCTCAAGTCAATCAGTGAGTGGTCTTGATTTTTAAAGTTTTGCCACTATTATCTCCAGGGAAATCATTCAATAGTAACCACGACATCCCTGGGTGTGGTAAAAAAAAAAGAGTATACTGGACTTGCATAATACAGTGATGATAATATGTGAAAGCAGAAGTTGCTTTTGTAACAGCAAACTCTAGGAAGCTAGAAAAATTACAGAGTATCATGGAAGCCAAGAAACCTTGCCAGTTACATCAGTCAGAATAAAAACATGATCACCAGTTCTAAAAATCAAAGTTAAGACAAAAATTCTGCCTTTCTCCACTCTTGCCTTTCCCTCCTGAATGTTATTTATGAGAAAAGCATTACTTCATCACCCCCCCCCCCCAAAAAAAAAAAAAATCTATCTTTCTTCATGATGAAGGCATTACATCTATTCTGAAGCATCTGAAGCAGAACAGCTGACATAAGTGATTGCTATTTTTCTCAGGTTTTTACTACACACTGCAGAAACCTTCCACATAGACCGCCATTGTATTTGCTGCACATCAACTAATGAAATTCCATCTGGATCTACTACTTTTTATGGCAGGGAATCCCAAATATTTTGGAGAGTGCTTTGCTGTTTTTCACACCTTTAAACCTACATATTCATGGCACCATGGATCCCTTGCAACTACAGTGCAAGGAGGCTACATCCAAACAATAAACCAAGCAGAAATTGGAAACATTGTCAGGTACTAGAATATACGAGCATTCTATACATTAACAGCTCTAGATGGGCCCCAGCTTGTCCTTGGCCCATGTCATCTACCACTTTACAAAAGAGCATGCAGGCACATCCGAGGGGTCAGGACATTGCAGGTACTGTTCCCAAGAGGTACTTCACATGCAGCTACCCTGGCCTGGAGCCTGAAAAAGACTAAGAGTATGGACCCATACCACTAGCCTCCTTCCCAGAATGACTGAAGCCACCTCTTCTCCCGCCTGAAGCAGCCTTTGTTCCTCAGCTTCTCACAGGTCAAGGACATGGTCACTCACCACATCCTTCTCTCTAAATTGGAGAGGTATGGATTTGAAGGATGGACTCTTTGGTGGATTAAGAACTGGTTGGCTGGTCGCAGCCAAAGGATTGTGATCAGTGGTTCTGTGTCAGGGCGGAGGCCGGTCACAAGCGGTGTCCCTCAGGGGTCGGTCCTGGGACAGGTGCCCTTCAGCATCTTCATCAGTGACACAGACAATGCCACTGAGCGCACCCTCAGCAAGTTTGCAGATGACACCAAGCTGAGTGGTGCAGTCGATACACTGGAAGAAGGGAAGCCATCCAGAGGGATCCGGACAGGCTGGAGAAGTGGGCCCATGTGAAAGGTGTTGCACTTGTATCGGGGCAATCCCAGGTGTTTATACAGGCTGGGTGAAGAACCCCTTGTGAGCAGCCCTGTGGAGAAGGACCTGGGGGTCCTGGTGGACGAGAAGCTGGACACGAGCCAGCAGTGTGCGCTTGCAGCCCAGAAGGCCAACAGCATCCTGGGCATCAAAAAAGGGGTGGCCAGCAGGGAGAGGGAGGTGATTCTACTCAGCTTTTGTGAGGCCCCATCTGGAGTACTGCGTCCAGGCCCAGTACAGAAAAGACATGGAATGAGGAGCTCAGAGGAGGACCACTGAGATGACCTGAGGGCTGGATGAAGAAAGGTTGAGGGTACTGGGCTTGTTTAGCTTAGAGAAGAGAAGGCTCCAGGGAGACCTCATTGTGGCCTTCTGGTACTTGAAGGGAGCATATAAACAGGAGGGGGAACAGCTGTTTGCAAGGGTGGATAGTGATAGGACAAGGTGGGAATGGTTTTAAACTGAGACAGGGGAGGTTTAGGTTAGATATTAGGAGGAAGTTTTTCACTCAGGGAGTGGTGAAGCACTGGAACAGGTTGCCCAAGGAGGTCTGGCTTTTTTTTTTTTAAATAGCTTTTAAATACATATATGCCCAGTTTGTATGTACTGCTCTTGGACAGACACTGGTCCTTCTCTTATGGAGTTCTCTCTAGTGCTCAGACTTGGTTATTTATATATAATTATTTATCTCTATCAGCCTTCATCCTGTTAAGCTAACGCTTAAACTTGTAGTTTTAGCTGCATATATATGTTACGTTTTATTCCTCAAAAGATGAAGTAAGCTTCCTTCCAATTTGAATTTGCATTTCATTACCGCAGATGAACAAAATAATGCATACAATTCTTAATATAATCCACAGCTAAGTACACTGTGCAAAAAGTTTAGCAGTAGACTTAGCAGTTGCAAAACAAACACAGAACATATATGACATTTGTAGATCATCAATATTTACTTCATTTCTATGTTTCATTTCTCTTTTTTCCCCCCTCACATTGACCCTGCAAGAATGATTAGGATATGTGGATTAACAGGACTCTAGGACACCAGGTTCTTCTGATAGTTCTAGAGTAAAAAATGTTGCATAAAAATACTGAATACATCAGATATTGTTTAAATACTCATACTTTTTTTTTTTAGGTGAGCTCTATTGATAGATAAAAGTAGCAGTGTTAGTGCCTGTGAGACATGTATCCAGCAACAGATGTATATGTTTCTTTCATGAACAGCATTAAATCTATATATCTTCCTTCAAACTCTTTGAAAATTTCCCTTATTTCATGTTTATACTCCTTAGAAACATCCTGTTTCATGTATCTATACAATCAGCTGCTTCTGTGAAGCTTAATCCTGCCAGTGCTGAAATGGTCTTTAGCTACTGAATTTTGACAGCTGTGACATGGTCTGGTCAGGATCTAGCCAGGCTATGATTCACTAGCTTTAAGTGCTCTCTAATCATTTTTCCAAACTTTTTCTTAAAGCTGTTGCTCATGAGGAAACTTTTTTCCCCCATCAGCAGTGACATAAACTGATTTCCTACAAAATGCTACATACTATAATTCAATCTGAAAATACTTCAATTAACATTGCATCCAGCAAATTGATACATTTCAAGAAAAGAATTAACTGAGTAAAGTTACAGGACATTTACACCAAATCAATATTCATCTCCCAGGGTGCTAAACTACAGAAAGCCAGTATTGTTTTTCTCATCACCACTACATAATTGAATTATTTAAAACTAAAAATGCTCTGAATACTATAATGTGCCACAGCAACAACTCAGTACCTGCAACATTAGGCATTTCTTTGAATCTCTTTTGAATGGTAACCAGACACAAAGTTCTATTTCCCCACCAAAAAATAAAATAAAATAAAAAAAAGCCCTGAGATAAAAAGCCTAGAGGCAGAGCTCCGGAAGGAGCAGGTGCATTAGTTACTTATTAGAACAATAAATAAGGAATGGACAACTATACATTATATTTCCACAGATAATGATAAGACTCATGACTACGTAAAGAAACAATTCAAACAGTTTCTCAAATTTGTGATGATTTACAGCTTCATCACAGAAGAACTTGTGGTTTTGCATTTTATGCATACATCCACGTGCTTTATCTTCTTTTATAATTCCCTTTTATCACTTCCTTCTCTACTTCAGGCATCACTATCCATTCAACTCTTCGCTACCAGACTGCCTCTGAAGTTTACAAAGACAACTGAAGCAGGTCATCCTTAAAAGATCTTTTTTTCATCTTTTTCCTCATTAATTCAATGGATCCAGGAATAATCAGATACTTTACTACCTCTCTGAGTAATAAGCAGGTCTGTGAGCAATGGAACTACTGAAGCCTGGTTTCCTATGGATATGACTCTTCTTCTGTTGGATCCCCTAATGTCTAAGAAGGTGAGAAATCCAGTCAAAGCTTTTCCCTTATTTGGGGGCATTCATAATTTCTCTTTCCCATGAGGATTTGCTAGTGTCTAATAATACAGTTGATCTCATTCCACAGTTTTTTTTTCCAAAGCAGACATGAATAGGGTCTCTCTTCTCCATCCAGCCACCTATTTCCATGAAACTACTAGGAACCTGATATCTGAGACCTTTACTCCTGTCAAATCTGTTTGAAATTGGCCAGTAGTTTCAAAAGTTATGGGGGGAGGGGGGAGGAGGTAACAGACTGGCAGTCAGCAGAGGCACACAGCATGATCACATAAGTTTTGTTTCTTTAGGAAGCAGGGTAAAACCCTTGTGCATTTTATTATTTTAAAAACTGCCCTAAATGTGTAACAGACTGAGCTTTATTTGGAAATCAAAACCTATTTTCTTCCTTGTTTAACATGTAACTCACATAGGGCTCAAATACACAAATGGTTCAGAACTCCACTAATTTAGCTTTCAGAGGGAAACCCTAATAAGACAACCTAAGTCACTGTGCATTTCCTGTGGGCTAAGGACAAAACATGAACCATTGCCACAGGTCAAAGGATGCACAAATGTATCACACAGCAATGTATTTGTGTTTGAGGCTTGAGTGCCTAAAATATGGAAGGATTCTTGCTAAAGATTTTTCATGCAATAAATCGGTGGTGGTTTTTTTTTGCCAAATATTCTGCATTTAAGTTCAGGTGTTCAACAAAAAATGATTCTAGAAGCAAGCTTATTAAAGGAAAATCTTTCAAGCAGAAGTGTGAAACTTCTTCTGAACTATGTGTTCTCTACATTCTCCATAAGAATATATAGTGAGGATACATATCACTGTAAAACTAATGTAATCCTTTTGATAACCTCCAGAAAGGCTACTACAAATGCTATGAAATACGAATCCAGATGAATGCACTATTGGCACAGATCTCCAAAATAAAAGCAAGGCCTGCAGGAGTGCTTGTGATATTACTGTCAGCAAAAGTTCCAAGGTAACAAAATATGAATGATTGATATTTTCAAGAGTAAAAAAAGAAAAAAGAAAAACCATCACTACATTACGTATTAGCTGCTGCATAATGGAAGTATTTTAGAACTACTTGTCAACTGATCATATTCTTACATATGAAAGCCAGACTGCAGCTTTCTTTAAAAACTTTAATAAAATATAACTGAAATGTCTAGAGTAATAAGTGTCAGATATGAAGACAACGTGTCATGGGAGCTACTTCCCTTCAAACATTGACCTCTGAGTTTGGGAAGTAATGGAAACTATAAAATGCTTCTTGAATACACCCTTGGAACTAACATGTCAAGATTTTGCAGTAATATAAGACTGACTCTCCTTGAATATGTTGTAGTCTGAGAGTTAACAGTTCAATATTTCTTTGCTTGGAAAGTAAATGTATAACCACGTGAATAAGCATGAGATAATGCCTAGACCAAGACAAAATATAGTTTTCCCAGCTAAGTACTAAAAACAATTTTCCAGTGTGAGTAATAACACAGGATTCCTTGAGAACACCCATAGACTGTTTTCTGGGTGTTATTTTTCTCTTTTGTTTACAACCCTCTTTTAGAACACTGACAGCCACTTGCTAAAGCCTTTAAGCTCCAGACATCTAACTACTTAATAAAAACTTAATTCAATTGAGTTATTTTATTCCTCTCAAGAAAACAAGAGATTGAAGATTTTTCTCATTAGCACCAAGGTCACCCATCTGAGCAGCATGGTGCACACCTGTGTGTGCTCTGCTCTACTCACAAACATGGAACTTCTCAGTATGCAGTGAATATGACAAATTCCCAGTAAATTCAAAATTCCATATAGTGTTAACTGCACAGAAGGATTTAAGCAGTTCTATAAGACACCGAGATGTGAACAAGCATACTTCTTTCCACTTGAAAGCTGAAAACAAACAAAAACAAACTTGAATTTCCCTGTAGAAAGAAGTATCAGCTCAGAATGAGGTATGCCGTGCATGTGAAATAGATTGTCCTGAGTTATATGTGTCTGCACATATCATGACCCTTTTCTTACTGTTCAATTTGACCATTAGCAAGAGACTTCCTTCCCTCTTCAGGATTTAAATTGCTCCATAGGTTTGCTCTGTGCGAGACCCTACAGACAGGAGCAAACTCTTGTAGACCTCCTTGATGAAGATCTTTTGTCTTCATGAAAAAATTTACATAATTGCAATTGCCTTCAAGAAAAAAATTACATAATTGCAATTGCCTTCAAGACATTCTTCTATTATTAAAAAACATTAAAAAAAAAGAATTCAAAATCAAGGAGTATTCTACAGTATCTCCTTGTAAGACACCGTCAGAGATGTATAAATCTGACCACCAAAACTTTCTGCAAACTATACAGACATAAAATGCACTAATAGTGTGTAAATTTTTACAGTTAATGGAGATCCTCACTTATTTTAAATAAATAAATAAATCCATAAACTAGCTTGCTTTTTTGATACAGAAATACTTCTACAAAATTTAGATTGTAGAGCAAGAAAGATCATTCAGGCATTAAATTTAGAGTGACCTAAGTATTTCGCCATGCAATAATAATTAAAACGACATTTTTCTTCTACAGGTAAAGGTCATTGCAGAGCACTACGTTCTTCAACATTAATGTGAAACCTATTCAGTTCTAACATTTCAGTACCACTTCAAAGAAAAAACCTTAGGCAGGAGAAAATTAATAAATCACTCTGAAATGCTGATGTTATAGTTCTAGAAGCAAAGCTTTAGTTTCGCGGTAAGACATTTTTTCTACGGTGCATGTTTTTTCAAATGTGGAATAAGCATGCACCAGACAAGCAGCTAAACATGCAATAATTAGCCTGCTTTCACTGAAATTTAGGTGAGGAAAAGAACTCAGTTCAATTCATTCTAAGAATTTCCAACTTCAAGATTTCATGCTAAAACATTTTAGTGTCCAATTATGAAGACTTTCATGTTAAGAAGTTACTTTCAATGCCTTATGTTGCTTATTTTGCCTTTTAAATAATTACTTGTAATACACATTAAAAGAGATACCATGCAATGTAAAAAAAACATTTAGGGAACTTTCAATATTAAAATGTCATCTAATTAAATTTTGAAGGCCAGATAGTGCTATCAATCTACCTTAAATACATATTTATTTATAAATTTTTACTGCAAAGTTTAAAAATAAACCTGCTTTAAATATACTCGCTTTGATATAGCACAAAGGACTCCAACCAATTTATCAGTAAACCAACTCATTTCCTAGGTAAGCTGATCCTCCAAGAAAACAGGTGTATATGATGAGTTATAAGAGAAGGAGTGAGTGATTTAAAGAGATGCAACTATAATAAGTGCCCTTTCATAAAGGAAGCTTCTACTAAGATCCAAAGTCGAATTAGATAAATTTGAAATATTTTCCCTGAAATGTTAAAAATTCTTATCTGTAAATGAAATATGGTTAGCAGATAAAAATATTAGACTAAAGTGGTTGCTAGCAACACAAACAAAATGCTTTTTTTTTTTTTTTTTTTTTTTTTTNGTTTTTTCTATGTATTATTCTTTTTTCATACGCACTTAAGATGAGAAATCGTTCCTTTGTCCAAAAATACACTTGTGAAATTGGATAGAATCTTAGAATGATTCGGAAGTGGTTTAAGGTTAGGATACCATAAAAACCAGTTAACTGTTTAGCATCTGTGGAGTCAGGAGTCACGCTTCGTGATCCTTACGGATCCCTTCCAACTTGGGTTATTTTATGATTCTGAAGTCCCTTGCAGAATAGGGATAGATCTTGCTTACTGTGTTGAGTGAAATGTCAACATTAACACTTCATTAAACTAAATTTACATACAACATATCTGATTTGGACTACATTCTCAAGGCGAATCTCATTTTGTAAATTCCTGCACGCTGCTGCTCTCTAGATGAGTTTGTACTTCTTGCTGTTCTTCCAGCTGCTGCAGCTCTCTCTAGCTTTGCATCATCTGCAGATGTTCCCTTTCATTTCCTCTTTCAGACAATTCAAGAAAACATTAAGTAAAACAGTGAAGCACTGAACACTTAATTCACACTGAGAATGACCAGACCTAGAGGTCCCAGGGGACAGCAAACTGACTGTAATTGATATACTGCTCCTCTTCAATGTTTGCTTTATTGTTGGCTAGTTCTGGTGTTTGTTGATGGAGTTTTTTTCTTTTGTTAGTTTCTAAAGACGCATTAATATGAATAGAGAATAATTTAAAAAGTTGTTTCCCCTTCATCAGAAATTACAGTCAGAACTTATCCATTAAAGTTTAGAAATAAGAACAATGATTAGATGTCTGTAACAAAACCATCATTTTCCCATCACCTCTCACTCTGTCCAAACACTGTCCTTTACAGAGGAATAAAGAAGTGTTTTCAACTACAAGGCAAAAACCATTTTGGCAGTAAACTGAAAAGCTTCTCAATTTTTTCTTTCTATATTTTTAAAGCACCGATATTTAAATGAAGAGGCTTTGCTCAGAAAATACAATGCCATTGAAACATCTTCCAAGAATCTTTTCCATATAAAAGTTTGAAACTACATGAAAACTACTTGACTATATAGAGACATTAAACCTAGATTTCATTTTTCATTAAAAATACATATATGCTAAATGATCTCTGGATCACAGCATTCCACCAGAACTGAGGGTATCATATCTAAGGCAGTAAGTATTAGAGGTCATGCACTGAAAGAAAACATCTATGCAGAAGTGTCTGAGAGCTCTTTTCCAAAGTACAATTTAAAGCTAGANTTTTTTTTTTAGAATACTATTTTCAAAGGCTGCTGCTACAAAACATTTCATGAATCAACGTCTTCTGAAACCAAGACAATCCAGGAAAAAAAAAGAATTTGCTTTCACAAAACTAGAATTCTGTAGAGCATGACTAAGTATTTAAAGGGACTGTTTCTTATGACATGTTAATACAGTGCCTGCTGAACATACAGCATTTCAATTTACTAACATCTGAGCTCCTAAATCAGTCCCTTCCTTGTAAAGCTGTTACTTTTTTCAGATGAGTGGGTGAAATAAGTTTCTTCATTACCCTTGTAGCAAAAGGTATGGTGAATATATTTCATATCTGGATTGATACATAATCACTGGGACAGTTACAAAGAGCTAGAAACACATAGAAAAGTCATCAAGGCAATTACTAAGATTTCACATTACAGTGCTATGGAACAGCAGGACAGACCACCTATTTTTCCCACCCTAAAGCTATCTACATTGTGACACTGAGCCATTGCTTAACCATGTTTTCACATGTTAACCAACAGCATTAAAAAGCATAAAGACAATACGTGGGGAAAGAAGGATCCAGTGTGATAATATGTCTCTGAAGGACCACAGTAGTACTGCTGAGAAGTCAACAATTTCTCAAGTGACAGTCAACACAGTGTTCTGGTTTCCTGGTTTTGGTGACTCTGTGATCTGTGTACTGTCCAGAGGTTATGACAGAATAACTAATTTGAAGACCACCGTACATACATAAGTGCTAAACCCAGGGATTTACACATACAGTTTAGAAAAAAAAAGTTTATTTTAATTTTCTGATTTAATTTTGTTTACAAAATTAAGCCAGTTTTCCATTGTCAAAGGGATAATGCTTGAAGAGATAATGGAATGCCCTGAATTAAATAGGATCTGAAACACTCGTGTAGATTCTTTTTTTGACTAGGATAGAGCACTTATCTACAAGGTCTGAACTCTCCTTGGATCAGTTAGTTATCTCCAGGCTGCCAGATATAACTTCTGTGGTTTTCAGCAGTCTGGACCAGTAAAGATCTGAGCAAACTTATTCATCCCAAATAAAATCTAAAAGTATTTCTAGTTGAGGAAAACAGCAAAGATCCACCACTATTGCTGAAACTATCAACTGGATTGCTAAACTTGCTTCCCATTAGAAGAACACAAGGCTGGTCTTAAACATATACACGTAAGGCCCATGAAACTGCTACTTGAAAAAAAAAAAAAATCTAGCCTTACATACACAGAACACACAGATATATGTGAACAAACATTTGAAGAGGAGCCATATCACACTCTTGGACAGTTAGTTTAAACATATAAGGGGCAATTATTTATTCTCAGCTGTAAGCTTAAGGAAGCACTGCTTTCAAACTCTTCATAGCTGAAATGGAATGAATAGTAGCCTAGTAGACCAGATCATGAAATAAGTAGTGTAAAGTGACGACATCAGCCCACACAAACACATAAAATAAACAGATCAACCAGAGCAGCAACACAGCAGACAGGAATGGCTCTACATTGCCAAATACAAAAGTAAAAGAACTCTTTAAATGAAAAAAATGGAACGGGGTAAAGTAGGATTGTCAACATCACGCTCCTGAGTGTGAGGAAAATTATTTCAGATTTTGCAAGACTAGCACCCTGTAGTCAGTAGCGAACACCACTCAGACCAGCCTCAGAACTTGTGAGATTTTTTTGTCCGACCAAGACTCAAACAATCACTAAAATAAATAAAATCTATGTAAGGATGTTCAGGTTTTCTATACAAACATCCTTCCCTTACTTTAAGCCAGCTGAAAGTGATGGTAATAATTACAGCCAAGGCTATGTGTGATAAGAATATCAATGAACAACATCAAAAAAGGCTACTCACGTATCTGCTAGAACACTGAGTTAGGTCTCTTCTTTATATATATATGCTTTTTTACCTTCAGTGTAATCACTTGAATGTTAGAAATCAAAGTGATAATAACTGAAAGTGGAGATAAAATTGATAATCGTGAAGAGCTTTATAGTGATAAAATGCATCTATGAAGTAATCATCCATAGTAAATGAAGTAATCTTCATTAACACAGCTTTAAAGATAAAATCAAAATATTTAGTCTTCACAGTTCACGAGTATAACTGAGAGAGTATAAAAGACAAACAAATGCTTTCAAGAGAGAAATCACAGTACCAACTGAATAAGATCAGTCTCTGTTAAGATCACAGATTACTATGACTACCACAGAATCACATAATTATAGGGGCTGGAAAGGACCTACAGAGATCATTTAGTCCAACCCCCCTGCCAAAGCAGGCTCCCTGCAGCAGGCCGCACTGGTAGGTATCCAGATGGGTCTTGAATATCTCCAGAGAGGGAGACTCCACAACCACCATGGCAGCCTGTTTCAGTGCTCCATCACCCTTACTGTGAAGGAGCTCTTTCAAATATTGGTGCGGAACTTCCTATGCTCCAGTTTACGGCCATTTTCCCTTCTCCTGTCCCCCCAGACCACCGAAAAGAGGTTGGCCACATCCCTTTGTCTTCTGCACTTAAGATACTTATTAATAAAATCCCCTCTCAGTCTTCTTTTCTCAAGGCTGAAAGACTTGCTTCAAGTAAGGAAATAAAGCCACTGTATTCATCTAAATAAAGTGGCTGAGGGAATAGGAGTTGTCTCTTCTGGAAAAAGTTGAAACTTCATCACTCTCTACAACTACCTGAAAGGAGGTTCCAGCGAGGAGGGTGTCAGTCTCTTTTCTCAAAAGACAAGTGATAGGATTTGAGGTAATAGTCTGATGTTGCACTAGAGGAGATTTAGATTGCATATCAAAAATTTCTTCATGGAAAAGGTGGTCAGGCATTGAAATGGGCTGCTCAGTGAGGTGGTGGAGTCATCATCCCTGGAGGTATTTGAGACTTATGGATATGGACACTGGTCAGTGGTGGAATCGGCAGTGTTAGGACGGTTGGACTTGCTGAGTCTTTTCCAACCTAAATGATTCTATTCTATGATTCACAGACTAACACTGGTAGTATTCTCTGAAAGTGATAGAATTGCACTTAAAGTTGTGCAATTGCGAAACTGTTTTTAGGAACATTATTCTCTTTTCTCTGCATTATGAAGGAGCACTCATCAAAAGAGAACAAAACATTTTTGTCAAGCACCTCCCAGGAGAAAAGATAGCTCTTTGCAGAAGAACTGGAAGATAATTCACGTCAATATGAGAAGAAATCATAGCTACTATGAAAACAAATACTGTATTTCAAAACCCACTGGGAGGATCCTGTTGTGCAAGAGATCAGAATGGTTACTGCTTGCCTACTTAAGCTTGTGAATTGCAACTAAGGATCAATTTATTTATAAAAATGACAAAAGTCCTCTAATGCACCATGATTATTTCCTTTTCTTTTCTTTTATCAACTAGTAATATGAGTTTGGATTCAGATAGGATGTTAATAAGGTTTCCAGAAACAAGAAAAGAAATGTGTTTTTAAAGGACTTAGGATAAAATTTGATAAACAAATGCACCCCTTCCAGAAGAATAACCTCCAAAGTAACTCCACTTAACAATAAAGGCTCGACATTTGTAGCTATCATAATCTCGCACAGCTACACAGGTGCAGGTGTTTATAGACATATTTAGTGCTGCTAAACTAACCACTTTTCACTAACCCTCTCATTTTGTAATGTTTGCAGGTAAGTTGCAAGACAGTATTTCTCAGAAGGAATAAGCCTTTGATTTTTTCTGGAAGTCAACACTTCCAACAAGAAGCTCCTTGCCTCTTGCATTTCTTCACACTGGAGAAGAGACGGTCCTCTCTGCAGTTCACTGCAGCTTTCAGTACTTCAAGCACAAACAAGTTGATGCAGAAACACAACACTTCCCTTGACTGGAAAGCAGCTCTCCTGTCACCTAATGGAAGAGAGCAGCTGCTGTGCCAAATTGTCCTGGCTGATTATTTCTACTTACGTAAGATGAAGGACAACTTTTTTGGCAAGCCTAAACTGACTTCTCAGTTGTTCTCTCTGTCTCGCAGTTAATAACATAAATTACTTAATTCAGGAGGTTTAAAGGAGAGAAGTATTCGGTTTGACATCTCCTAAGATCCTTAAGTACTGTAGCCCTATTTCAATTGAAGAAGAAAAACAAACCAAAATTACACATTTTTGTGAACTACAACTTTGGCTCAAACATCACGAGCCCACACTGCTGTCAGAAATCTGCTAAAGAAATACATTATGAACAGATGTGATATATGCAGACAATGACAGTGTAAGACTCCTGAAACATCATTTGATATCACTGAAAGTTCCGTCTACAACCTCACTTTCCTGTCCGAGAATATAAAGAGGTTGTCGTTTTACTTTAGATTGGTAAACAAGATTATGGTTTGTATCATGTACTACGTTATACCAGGAACTGGAGAAAGAGCAGTTGTTGATTCCATTGGGAAAGACTCCAAAGAAAAGATGTTTTGCATCATATCTAGATGTATTAATGTAGAAGTATTTTGGAGTTTGATTTCAATTTCAGAATATAATACAGAAAGCTTAATAAGCCTATTTTGACATTACTTCATTTCTTATCTACCTTTAGGAAGATATGAGAAAAATGAAATTCAAGTTTTCCTGCAAATAAATGTTTAATTTTGAATACTATTTGAACAAAATTAAACCAATTAATCACATCAAATTACAAATACTTTTATCCAGAAACACATCTCCTTAGGAAAAAAAAATGTAATGCAACTTCCATAGTCACATACTGAAAAATGATGGTGCACAAAGCTAGGGGTAAACTTCATCTTCTATATATTGTCATGCACTGTAATCTGTATTTTTTTGTACAACTTAATTCACAGTTGTTCTGAAGTTGCTCCTTATCGTCCTAGAAGCTTCCTTTACCTTACTGCGGACTAACATAGTTTATTGATCATAAGAAGGCATTTAAATTAAGTTAAAACCAGGAACTGTATAAACAAACAACACGCAACTTTCTGGAAGCCTTGATCCAGAACTAGATTGTTCTGCCTTGAGCTAGATTTATGACTGCTAACATTTCTGCCAGCTGTATTACTGCTTTTAAGGCAGACTCGAAGAAATAGCAGCCATTTAAAAATTCATTCATTGTTTCCAAAGATAAAGTGGAAAAATAATTTTGATTATTGCATAATACGTAGATTGAAGGCATCTGCAGAGTTTACCATATCTGAATTCTAATGTCTATTCACATCTTATCACCCAAAACATTTTGTGGGGTACACAGGAGTTCCCAAAATAGTTACTATTCAAACACTAAACTTACTAATGCTTTTTTACCTTACTTGGCTTGTAAAAATCTAAGAGGATAATAATTTTGTAGCACTAATATTTAAGTCATGGCATCACCATGATTACAGCAAACGCATCACACAACTTCTGTGATGTTTACATTATTCAATAAGCTTCTTATTTATCTTGTAGAATACTCAACCCATAGGCAAAAACAACAACAACATCTAAAAACCAACAACAACAAAAAAATCCACATCAGAAAAACACCAACCAACAAAACTAAACAAAACCTTTACAACCAAAACATTAATGAAAGTTTAATATTAATCGTATTACAAAGCATATGGGTTAGAATTCCATTTTCCATAACAACAACCAGTTCATAGTTGTAATAGCCGTCCTATTTCAGAACAAACCCATATTTACAGTGATTTATAATAATATGCCAGTCATGGAAGAGTTTTTGATGTCAAGGACTCCATTATATGTTTGGGTGCAAGTTCAACAACAGCTGCTTCAGATTTAATGAAGGCAGTACTCAAGGGACAGACATTTCCTGGATTTATTTATAGGGGCTTACAGAAAATGTTCAATATGTACCAAAATATACATTGTTCAAAGACTTTCATGCTTGAGAGTGAAACTCTCAATGTTTGATTCATAATGGCCATTTCACAAGGGCTTACAGGAAGTAAAACTGTTTGTTTTAATTGCATGCAGCAAAATGTTGGAAAAGAAAGATTTATATTCTCCAATGACAGTGAATGTTTGGGGCTAATTTTTCATGGTAACCATGGACAGAACATAAAGGAATATTATTTCAAGCACTACTCAAATTCTTAGACAACTTCAAGTCTAGTATCAGCAAATACACAAACTACTGTGTGCAGACTACAACTCTTTTTATTTTTTGGTGTACTACTACAGTATCTTTTAAATATAGGATATAATACCCATGTAATTTTGTTATTTTACCTTTATAATAATTCTCCTTTGATAGGAAATATGAATAAGCAGTCAAGTCAGTTGTTTCTTCATTGAACTTAAAGTAAACCAATAAAATCCAAGGTGATTCTAGATCAGGGTACGTTTAGTATGTTTATATGCACCCTATGATAACTGGAAAAGAATGCATGCACTCATTTCTTTCAATATAGCACCAACTCTACTTATGAAATTATTTTCTCTTTCTACTTTTCCTTTGTCTAATACCCAGGCAACATCATGCACATACAAATTACTTATTAAGACATATATTTTGCTTTTGATACTTGAGTTGAACAATTATAGCAGCAGTTATAGAATACTTAAGATATCTCACGGTGTCAATACAGTTTTTTGTTACAGCTTAGGCTGGTTCTTTCAAAACAAAAATTGGAAAATTAATGTGTCACCATTTTCCTGTTGCATATGACGCAACAAAAGACTAAGATCATATCTGAAGAAAGATGAAAAAAAACCTTGCTGCCCGTGTTTTTGTAAAAGTTCACAGAATTTAGTTACACAAAGAAATTTTTGAAAAAGATGAACACTGGAAATTTCACGACTGCACATCCTAGGCAAACAGAAGTCAAAAAACACAATTTTAAATAAGATGATACATTCCAAATTTTGTTTTCTTTTAAGATTCAAATATCTTTCAATATCTGTATTGGCCAATGCTTCAAAAAAGCAGTATCATCTCCCCCACCCAGAGGGCGTGGTTCACATCTAGTCTAGGGGAATTTTAGACTCCCATTATTTTGAAACATCTTCTCGGAATTTATGATCATAAGGGTATCTGATCACATACTGCTGGTTGCTATTGTGTTTTGTAACATGCTGTTTCAGCTACTAAAGTGTTAACTGGAAAGATGATTGAGCAGAAATAAATGTCAGAGTATTACAAATGCATTTTGTCTGGCTGTTGAAATACTTCAGAATGCTTTCAGAAAGTAAATTAAGCACATTTCTCATGCACAGAATCTGTTTCCTCTTGTCTTTAGTAGTGTTGGTGAGCTCCAGATTTTCCTCAAATTCTCTTCAATATGGACTCAAACTTGTCTTCCACTGTCCATCCCACTTTCACCTTTCTTTGCCTTTTATCATTTAACCATTTCAAACTATGGCAACTCAGTAACAGAAGTGAAGGAAGAATTTAGCGATGCCAAAGGAGTGCAAAATTTTTTTATGACCCAGAAATTGTAATATTTTAAAATGATAGTTTTCTAAAAGAAGTTTTATTATTTTTTCTTAAAATTTTTGAGCTTCTGAAGTTCACATTTTTAAGGTTTTTCTGTATCTTTCAGGATGAGGACTCTCAAAGATAAAGTGAAAATAAAAATTCTTACTTTGCCAGGTAACTTCAAGAGGTAAGCCCTGAACAAACAAACAAAACAATCAGCAAAAGCACATGTTTCTCCCTCAGGTTCTATGTATTACTGTTTAGATTAGATGTTTCTCAAGCCAAGCACTCTTCTTCTTCAAGACACAAGCTTAAAAAAAAAAAGCATCTAGATACCACGGTAGCACACACAAACTCTGCAGAAAGAAATTGAAGCACAATTCAAAAAAACCCCACAACCTTGTACTCTTGGATTAAAAGATATAGAAACTACACTGCAAAATCAAGTAACCTAAGACTGATGATGATGATTTCTCGCAGGTTTGATTCTTCTCTCACCAACATACAATTCTGTAGGAATTACATTTAGAACTGGAATAGTCATGTTGGCAGGAACCTATAGAGACCATCTAGTCCAACTGCCTGACAACTTCAGGGCTGACCAAAAGTTAACGTATATTATTGAGGGCATTGTCCAAATGCCTCCTGACACTGATGCCATCTACCTCTAGGAAGCCTGTCCCAGTGTCTGACACCACCATGGCTGAGAAACTTTTCCTCATGTCCAGTCCAACCCTTGTCTGGTACAGCTCTGTGTTGTTTACACATGTTCTGCATTGGTTCCCAGGAAGATGAGATCAGCAGTTCTGTAACAATTTACCACACTTATAACCCTACGTAATTACAATCCAGTTATGAACAATAGAACACTAGCCTTATGTCTTTTAATTGAGTTTGTATTTCTGTTTTCTGGGAAGCATCACAAAAAAGAAGACGACAAAGCCTTGAACCAAAGTTGTAAAAAATATCAATTAAAAAAAAAGTAAATTATTTCTCTGTAATATTACTGATCAGCAGCTTGTATTATTATTTAAGTTCAATATGGCTGGAAAAAAAAGTGAGTTGTTCTCTTTGGTGTCCATTAACTAATTTATACCCTTTTATGGAGCTGGTTCACATCACTGTGTGTTACACCACCCAGCACAGTGACTCAGGGCATTAGGTAGTACTAGTGAATCACTGAATTTCTAGTGCAACTTTTATGAAGCTCTGAGGATTTTTTCCTCAGGTTTTTCTGCCACTCCCAGATTGTCATTCCTCCCTGACGAGGCAGAAACACTCTTCTCAGAAACCATCTCCATTGGTGGCAGAAACATTGGCTTTTTTAGATCCAGATTCCTAGTTAATCGGCATGCAATCATTATTCTGCTCTGCAATGTCCATCCTTCCATTTGCTTATCACTATTAAGATTGTTCTCACTGTAAGGTCGAGTCATAAAACAACTGCTGACCTCACGTTCTTTGTACATCTAAAAAAAAATCCTCAGATGTACCAAAATCAGACTTTCTTTAAAATGCAATTGTCCTCCTGTCCAAGGGTATATGTCAAAGGATGAATGAGAATGGCCCACATGCTAACAAGACCATTTTACACAAAGAGGTTATCTGATCACTGTACTCAAGGGCCACTAATCCATCAAAGCCTTCTCCCTACCCCATCACATGCCTGAAGGTGACAGAAAACTTCTCCAAGACTCACTGAAAGGTAATTCATATTGTTTTCAGTGACACAACTCAAGCGGCACAAAGAACCACAGGACTGCTCCTCAAAGTAGTCCTGCTGTACAGATACAAAGGACAGTGCAACGGAAGTGCTTTGCACAGCCCAGTCACGTTCACTGAGCTGACTGAACATCACAGCAGCAGTATAAGTGTGGACAAACTTACAATTGGTATTAATTAGAAATCATTATGAATGACACTATTAATAGACATAAACAGGCATAAATTAAGTAAGCTCAAAGGAGATACATTTTCTGTGGCAAACTATAGACAACAATCACTGTGCTGTTTCTCTTTACAAAAATCTTGCCTTTAATATGGTGGGTGTTTATAAATACATATAAAATACACATAAACATGAATATATATGTTTACAAGAGCTGTTTTGAAAACAATGCCCCCTATTTTATTATGTTGACCCACAACATCAGAGGCAGATGTTGGTTGGTGGCATGGGAACAGAGGCTCAATCTTCCCACCAATATTTGATTACATTTTCTTGCCGTGTGACTGATGGCAGCAGAGGGACAATCTGACAGAATGGTGTCTGACCTGGAAGCAAAGGTGTATCACTGAATTTCTCCATGTAGAAAAAATAGTACCCACTGACATTCATTGATACTTGCTGAATGCTGATGGAGATAAATCAGTGGGCGTGAGCATAATGAAGGGTGGTATATTTCAGCAGCGGTGACAGCACATCACCTACTCCGGAGCAGATTGTTAGGAGAGTGGCATGCAGTACATTTCAGTCCCACTGAGACCTAGAGCACAGAATTCTCCCCATGGTTCTTCAGTCAAGCAAAGAAAGAAGTTTATTGGAGCTTCGGTGACAAAGTTGAAAGAAGCATGTTTCAATGATGTAGTGTTTGGAACTTGTATTCAGTAGGACCACTAGACTTCAGAGAGAGGAAGAGAGAAAAGCCTTAAAGCAACTACTATCTGGATCAACATTTTAAAACTGCTAAGAACACAAAACCCTAAGATACCAATAAAATTGAAAATTGCTGTTTTCCAAAAAAGATTATCAAGTGATCAAAAGATTACGTACCTTCTACTGCCACCCAACTTTAGAGGCAGAAAATAGCCTAGGGATGGGAGTCAAGGTAATTATTATTAAGTATTGAGATCTCCTAAATTTATGGTACGTTTACAGTGAGGGGCTGAAGACAACAAGGCATCCTTTATCTGTAGCTACCATTTTAGTGAAAAATACCGGCATTTGACCACCTAAAACAGATGACTTTCATAAGTGCTGCTGTATTTTTTCTAAATAATATAGCTGCTATACATATGATACGAAGAGTATACAAAGTTGTCCTCCTTATTAATCAGAGTAGCAGGAACTTCATCTATTCAGGTTAACTGGGGTCTGGATATACTTATTAAAGTCTTCCATGAAAAGATAGATGAATGCAGTATCTGGAATGTGCAAGGATGTGCTAGGAATGTTACAAATACTGAGGAAATACTTCTCCAAGAGATTAATAGAGCTTTTCCAAAGAAATCCATATCAGAATACTATTCTTCTTTAATATACCAATGGAAGTTTTAGAAAACATTTCAAAAACAAATTATATGATGCAGAATTAAAGCATGGAAAGAGCAGCCGCTCACTGTGTGATGACCTGTAACTACAGCTAAACAGAAGTCTGTCATAATTTAGAAACTTGGTGAAGAGAGCAGTGCTGCAAGCTTTTCCACTGCTATTGTCCAGCATGTGAGTAACCCACAGGAACCACCCTGTCTTGGACCAGGAGCGCATCTCCCTTCCTGCCAGCTCAGGCTTCCTGACAGTTGTAATAAGCATTCTTAAGGTACACATGCATAGCTAAAAGTTCTGGATTAGCTGTGTGGTTTGTTTGTAAACTTGAGGCGTGAGTTAAAAAAAAAACAAAAACACAAAAAACACACCCAAATAACTTTTTTGTTAGCTTCCGAAAAGCAGAGTAATCATATTTTTTCTTTTTATTCTTCAGCAATAAAATCATCTCAAATCTTCACATAATTCTTCTCATGTGTATTGAAATATAAGTTCATATGAATGAAAGATAAAAGGAGGAACAGCAGATCTTAAATACTTAGCGCTGCTACAAAACAGTGATGGGAGCCTGCAGAAGACAATCTTGTAAAATAAACTAACTGCTCACACACTGAGTTTAAGAGAGATTATATTTTTTCCACTTGTTTACTGTCTGGTTACCACAGCAATACACAGTCTGTTTGCTTTAAACATTACGTGGACAGTAGATTTGCTAAAGGCACTTTTTTCTCAGCTTTATACTGTACACTCACTGATGATTTTCAGGCCAAAGAGGACGCAAGACCATGAAAGCACAAAACCCCACAGAATCCAAAATGAACTTCAGCCAATCTCAGATTTAGAGCACCAAAATGTCAAACTACAGCTGTTCTGCCTTAATTAAGAGATGTTCTGCCCAGTTTAACCCAATCCCTTTCTCTCTTCCATAGAGGGGCGCTGATGACCAAAACAGTTTATCTCAGCAGTGTATAAAACTCAATGAGAAGTATCCTGCTTTACATTCCCCTTTTCCTAGTTTGCATCTCTGTCTTAGGCAGAAATATACACAACTATCCACTTCAGTAAAAAGCCTTCTATGTAATTTTTAAAGACTTAAAAAATATATATATTTAATGAGTCACTATGTAACGCTGACAATATAAGTCCTTAAAAAAAGCGAACTGTAATTTCCTGAATAGATTTAGCATAATGTCTTGTTTTGTTCTGTTTTTTTAAGAAAAAGATGTCACTGGGCAATAAAAAAACATTCCATAAATTTAAAAGATAATTTCAAAATAAAATGGATGAAAACCCCACTCGTTCTGCTTTTCAGGCTAGTGCAGCACGCAATTTCCCATATAAACTACTTTAAAGCCAAGCAGACTGTAACTATCAGTAGCTACTGAAGTTTTTCACAGATCTTAGATACATCTAGCACTGCTGGAATAAGTGCTAGAGAACTTCATGGTTGCTCTTTTTAAATTCTTGTCTTACAGAATTTACAGCAAGATATATACATTTTAATATTTGCTTTCCCAAATGTAACATCACTATGTTCTCCTCTAATTGAAGCATGAGAATCAGTTTCTGTTCACCATACTCAATCTAACTCAAAGGTTTCACAACTGCATTCCCACTGCCAAAACATTTCCTCATGAGCAGGCCCCGATTACTTAAACCATTTTATTTCTTTTCTTAATAAGATTTTAATTTTAATCTCAGGATTTTCAACAAATCTCTTAAACTGTTTAGGAGATTAAATTATAGATATGTTTTTCAAACATATTTCTTCCAGCTCTGGCATACAGCAGAAGGTATCTGCACATATTCATTTAGAATTCAGATCAGTAATTTCATAAAATTCACTGCCATTCTAGTAAAGCAATGATTAGCTCAGCTTTTGTTATGGACAATAGCATATATCATAAACTTTGCATCTGTATAAGTTTTAGATGGCAATGTCTGCTAATAACCCTAGAAACGAAACAAAACAACAAAGAAAATTTGACAGTGCAGTGACTGTAACATCAAATTTTGTGATTAAAAAAAAAAAGCAGCTTTTGACTTTTCTGTTGTTTTGTTTTGTTTTTTTCCCTCTCTAAAAGGTGATTGTAAAGCTCAATGGAAAATACATATAGATAAATACTACTGTTTATCAGATGAATCAAAATATTCAGGAAAGAACACTGCATACCTGAAATGCAGTGCTGCATGGTTCCCAACTACACAGAGTTTACGTAGCAAAAGATTATTGAGCTTTTAGTCATCTGTATTCTTAACCATCACATCTACAATTCTACAATTCTACAATTACTCTATTTTAAATGCGCTTATTCATTAACAGATCTACTACTAGCAAAAGCTTACTGGGAGAAAACAATTTAACTTTTTGCTTTTCCAGTTGTCAAAAAGCATCCACAAAATATAAGCACTACGACAAAGTATTTCAATTCCAGTTCCAGCTTCCAAGTTTTATCCTTAGCTCAAATCACTATAATACGATCCCAAACATAGGAAAACTGTTTGACAAGAAGTACAACTCCATCTTTCATTTAATCCTCTTCAGCAAGGCTCCTCTTAAGAACCTTTAGAATACTTTTCTATATCGTGCATATTTTTCAGCCGAATTCTAAAACTGCTCAATTGAGTTTGATTTTTGGTTGGTTTTGTTTTTTTCTTAATGAGGTGATAACGTTCAACTTGCTTTCACTACAATACAAAAAAAAAAATCTGCCTACTTGCCTCATGATAACCTAGTGCCATTACCACCTCTCAAGGAATGCACTTACATGCTCTTATTTGTTCTCCATGTCAGTCTCAGTGATACTGCATTTCTTCACTATGTAGACGATAAGCATTAAAACAGATATATGAAGAGTCAGATTGCTTCCAAGCACATTTTAAAATGTTTGGTTTCTGATAGAGTTCTAAGTTCTTGATTTTATTTTGCCTTATCTGATTTACCTAGAGGCTGCAGTTTCTAGGTGCTCAAAAATTAAAAANAAAAAAAAAAAAAAAAAAAAAGGAAGGGGAAAAAAACTATCATTTTAATGAATGTAGCCTGTGGAAAAAAATAGTATTTTACTCCAGTTTCACAGATCTTCAGCTTAAGCTGCTGCAAACGTCTTAAAATGAAAAGAAAAACACAGTAAAAACTGAGACTGAAACGTAGGACTTACAGGCCAGTTAAATACTTCATTTTCAAAGCATGGTAGAAAAAAGACAAAAATTAATACAAGTTCTGACTAAATATTGTAGGAATTCAACAGCTTTTTATTCTCTGAACACGTGTTAAAATACCATAGTAATGTATCACAAATAGCAAAGAGTAGATATGTCTTCAAATGATTTCAAGAGAAAACAAGATTTCAAAGAAGGAACAAAAGACAGGTAACCAATAAAATGCTAGGCTGTGAACAGTCAGTAACTAGTTTTGATCAGAAGTAGTTTTCAGAAGTGTCTCTTCAAGAAGGGTCTACATTAGCACTTCACAGAGAATGATCTACTTGTTTCCTTTCAGTTCAATTCAGGTAAATTTATCTAAATTCAACTTCTAGCCTTGTTCTTTCCTATGTGATAGAAAAGGCTTTTATGGCTTTTTGTCATGCATTCAGTACCTTTAGAATTATGCCGAAAAATCCTGAGGAGACATAACAGGATGCGTTATACTAGTATAAGTCGTCAGAGCAACAGATAATAAAATATCTCAATCACTACTCTTATACTGTTGAATTTTTATCATAGAATCTCACTAGAAGCTCATTTTAAGCTGTCTGCTCTCTGAGGTCTCCAAACCCATTTCAGAGTTGCTAGTACTAGCATAACCTTATGTTCCTTGTTGCGGCCTTTATTTAGCTTGGTGATATAAAATTGCACTGTGTGCAAATGGACCTACTTTACCAAACAAACTAGATGATTGTTTGTACCCCTAGTTAACTACCCCTTCATCAGTTTTTGTACTACACGTATAATTTGGAAGAATAACTTCAGAACAGTGTCAAGCATTCCCCATGATTTTCCTGAGTTTCCTTATTCAGTGTTTGTTTACCAATGATAAACAACTGCTTGGCCAAAGAACTTGTCTACTGAAGACAGCCACACTCTTTTTTCAATGCTCATACAAGGAGACTTTATATTTTCAGTGGCCTCTTTAGAAATAAAATACATACAGTACAATTATTGCCTTAGAGTCACTGCATGGTACAAAAGTAAGAATCATAGCTATTACTTATTTTACTGAGGCTAAAATCCTTAGATATTTCTTAGGAAATATTTAAAAACAATTTTCCTGTAAAATATGGAAAAACGATATGTTACCACAAAAACAATCAACAGTAATACCCCTCACACACAAAACTCCTTAACTCACTTCTTTGCTTTTAGGTGAGTCTCTGCAATTTTTTCTTCCATGTAAATTAATAACTACAGCTACTTCAAACTTGGTTCTTTTCAAGGGCACTCCAAGATGCCTGCTGCTGTTAAAGAAATCAAATGGGATAAACGCTTACCACCAACCACATTTTCATTCTGTAATCCCTTAGTATTTTAGCAGATTTGTCTTTTGTTTGAGACTAACTACAGCTTGGACAGCTTCAGACTTCAGAAAGGACAAGTACATATCCACTATGCGCTGACAGAACAGTAGCAAGTTTTCAAGTCTTCCCTAACATCCTAAGTATTTAATGTTAATAATTTACTTGAACAAGCCAGAAATCAGTTCAGCCAATTCTTCTTACTCTCTTGAACACTTCTAAATTATCATTCTCCCCAAGTAACTTGTGTCCGTCTATGTAATATCTTCCTTAGTAACTAATGGATTGTCTTTGTGACATACAAATATTTTTGCTTTTCAGATTCAGAAGAGAAACACTAATGGAACACTTTGGCCTTTTCTGAAGTAATGGGAACAATTGTTTCATCATTCGGTACTAGAAATACATTAAGCGTGACAAGGCTACAGGCCTAATACGATTCACAGAAAACAAAAAAATTAAAAAAAAAAAAGCTTTGCTGCTCTAATTTCTACCAGTTGCATATCTTTCCCTTCTATTACTCCTCTTCTGATTGTTTTTTTATACCTTCAACTTTTTTCACTTTTTTTTTTTCATATTTTCAAGCTCCCACTCAAGCAAGAAAAGCATTACTTCTGTTTTCTCAACTAAAAAAGCAGACTTTTAAGCATATAAATGCTCTGGAACACACTGATACAGATAGATGCATTTAATTCAGCCAACTGTATTGTCACGACTACCTCTTCTGAAAGCAACACAAGGAACAAAGTGAATGAAATGAAACAGCCTCTATATCTACATTTAAAAAGTCCACTGTACATCTGTACATCTACATACAAAATGTACAGCTAAAGAAAAATGTTTGAAGCTACTTTCTTGGTTGTCAGTAATACCTCTGGTCATGTTATGTAGCATCACAAATTCAATCTCCTAACTGCTGAAACATTTTAGCAGCTCGCTTCACAGCTGACACATAAAGGAGCACACAAATTTCATAACTTCTAGAGCAATGGGAGGACAGATATGAGGATACCTCTAAACTCAAAAAACTCCCAGACAGCAGACAAGCATACTGCCAGAAGGCCACAGATGTATCCCACATGTGCAGCTGAAATGGTGGTATTGAAAAACATGGAAATTCTTTGTTTATAAAGCACTTGTGTGATTTAAAGGTGTAATACACATAGCTCAATATTTCAGATTTATATTTTAAAGTTATATTAATTTTAAAACTATGTTAACAAACAGACATCTTTTTAAGAAAGGAATCCAAAAATCATGATAACAGAAAACTGGAAAGTAAAACTTCTGAAGAAGAGACGAGAATTATTCTCTCTTCTTCTCCACTTATAAATTAGTTTGGAGCTGAGTAGAAGTTACTGCAAAAATGTAATCACATTTTTCTTTTCCAAAGTCAGACACCAATTTTACCACAATTATTTTTTTAAAGTGAAAGATATAGAGACTTCCTATTCTGCTCAGAATAAAGCCTCCATGTAACAAGCTATAGGTGAATGAAGTACTTCTGCACCTTTATCACCAAAACTATCTACAGACAGCACCAAGAAATGCCTTCTCTAATACTGTCAAATTGAACATCACTGATCTGGGGGAGTGAAGTAGAAAAGGAGACGGAAATCTGCCTGGGCTGAGTCACTGTGAAGACACAGTAAAGAATTATTGCTGTATAAACCCCAAGTTATTGAGACACAAATTGGCTGACCTAATGGCTAGTTTTTAAAGTGTAGAACAAATATGAGAACCAAGGTCTCCCCTCAATCCCTGCACTTCTGCAATTAAACTTCTGAATTGCATTAGTTCTCAACTGATGAAGACTTTAAACACTGGAAGTGACCAGAATTTTGAAGTTTTATCCAAAAAGCTGTGCTTCAGAGGAGTTTGTTTCAGTAGGATCCAACTGATCACCCAAGCAATAGGTACTTTTTCTGAAACCTAAACTCAAATGTATTTGACAAGCAACTAAGTTTAAAGTTCCAGGGACAACTTCTTGACTGCTCTACTGCCGACTCATCTCACCATGCTTTCTCATTTATAAATTAGAAAGTGTAAACTTTGGAATAAGCTTATAAGTAGCAAAACACACAGATTTATTAAAGAATATGTTCACAAAGCCTTCATAAAGATTAAAAGACAAATGCAGCTACTTTGATTTTAAAAATCACTATGTAGGGAATTAGGAGATACTGACTCCAGCAAAAAAAAAATTAGCATTCTTCTAGTGTTACTCACAGCAGAACTTCCAGCGAAAAGATTGCATTCACAGAAGAAAGCATCCAAGCCAATATGGCTACAAGTAATAGCACTACTTTTACACTAACTGGTGTCATAAGTATTCATTCCTTTGCCAGTAAATGTTGCCATCTGTAGCAACGGTAACATTGCATGAAATAAACTAAGTGAAAACCACCAGGTGACTTCAAGAGCTCTGAAACTATGAGTTCAACTGTTCATCTACCAAGTGTTCTAAAATTACTTTCCATGCCCATGGGAAAGAACTGATGGAAACTCAAGATGCCTCCTATCTTCTATAGGTGTCAAGTTGATAATGAATGGAAAATTGAGGACCTGTAAAACAGCTGTGCATCCACTCTGACCAAAAGATAATCCTTGAAAACAAACACTAAGGAAACTAGATCCTATCTCTTAAACAACTATCCTTAGGCCATGGCTATGAATACTTTTCTTCAGTGAAGAGAGCAGCTGGGATCTGTAACAGAGTGGTCTCCTAACCTAAATGCTCAAACCAAGAGTGGAAACCAAGAGCTCATTCATTACTGAGAGCACTTGGGATAGTCTTAATTGCTTTTAAGAAAGCAGTATGGACTTGACAACATCTTATTTACAACTGCAGATTTAACCAGTGTAATCATATAGCAAAATTTCTGGCTTTTGAAGACGAGGCTTATAAGGAGGAGGGGAAGAGAAAAAAGGCTGCCATATGAACATTTCAATGAAATGGAGAGGACTACTCGGAAAGGAATTCTCTCTTCTCTTTCTGTTTTGAGGAAAAGTTTGTGTTCAAGGAAAATCACGTGCAGAATTCTCTTAAGCTATAACCTCTACCAGAAGTATTTGATTTGATCAGCCAAGAACATACCTGGTGTCTCTATTGAGGAAACAATTTTGTTTAGGCAGTGGTTTTGTCTGCTACGCAAAACAGATACTGAAATTTTAATGTTCACAGATAAGAATTCCTCTGAAGCAGGGCTACTCATAGCAAGAAGAAAGAAAATAATTTGGAACATACAGTGTACCTTGGAATACTATCACAGAATGGTTGAGGCTAGAAAGAAATTCTGGAGCTCATCTTGGTTAACTTCACTGGCTCAAGCAGTGTGGCCTTCAGCCAGTTGTCCACAGTCATGTTCAGATGGCTTTAGAATGCCTTTAAGGAGGGTAACTCCATAATCTATCAAGGCAACCCTATTATTATCAAGTGCTTACTCTTTCTTCATTTATACACTCTTCCACCAGTATTTGAAGCCTCTCAGTTACATAGAGGGGTTATAAATTAAATGAAAGATTTGATGATCCAAGGTAGCTCTATAAAACATACATTCCCTTAGCAACACCTGCTTCAGGGATAGTTCCACAAGGTTTCGTTTACGTTTAAGTCAAAGAAAAGGTAAAACAATGTAATTTGCTTCAGAAATCTAATCAAAGCAAGGTTATAACAGTGCTTGTTAAAGCTAGCAGTCACTCAGGAGGTAGATGAAATCACTTATATTTTTAAAATGCGTGCATATTGCTATCATCCTTGAATATGTCTAGGGAGAGCTCAATAAAGCCTGCTATATCTTGGCTTTCCATCACATACGAATGGCTCTCAAAAGGAAAGATAAAAAAGACAACTTTATCTTACTATACATTTTCTCTTCAAAGGTATGGAAAACAATAACACCAGAGTAATGAAACGTTAACAGTTTTATGCGTTAATGCCTTAGTTACGGATAAACCCCCATGAATATCTAGTTAACATATATTATTAAATTCTTTACCATATGAAAATACATTTCCTTCTGAAGCCATGGTACAGATTAAAGTTGTAGCTGTACAGAAAAGCCCTGCATATTGTGAAACTAGTGTTATTTTCTGAAAGTATATGGACCAGAAATCTAGAGGTTGTCTGGGTTTTTTTGATTTTTTCTTTTCTTTTTTTTTTAATGAAAAGTAGCTGCCATTTGTTGAACCAAATCATTTTTCAGGCTGAGATGCATGAACTAATGCATGAACTACATACTTATAAATTTCTGGTAATTTCTTCCATATTGTTAGGTTAGCAACCTACATTTTAGGAAGGACTACTCTAATCAAAAGAGCAGTTACTTTTCAAGTCTTATATACTAACATATGGGCTAAGCTCCTTCCTCTCATAGGTTCAAAAAGACTCCAGTGGAAAAAAAAAACATGACCCAGGAGAAATTTAATGCATCTCAAAAAAATACTGAGGATTTAACTGTGGATTCAAGCCTCAGCTTATTCTGAAGAAATGCATTCATCTTTGGAGCATACATTCCAAGGATTGATGCGTAGCACCTGGAAAATTCTGGTAGATGATGAAACTTGCCCTCGCCTTCCTTCACAAGGTACCACTATGGGACTAGAGAAATTCAATTTCTTTAAAAAAAAATACAGCACAGAGGCCAGGACTAAGACCGGTTATGCACACTACCATGCATGCACACTGAACCTTGCATGTATGGTTATTAACCTGAGTCACTTACATGACATGAAATGCAAGGAACAGTAACAGAGAACTAATAACTAAATCACAGAACCATAGAATGGCCTGGGTTGAAAACGACCACAATGATCACCTAGTTTCAACTCCCCTGCCACAGGCAGGGTCGCCAACCACCAGACCAGGCTGCCCAGAGCCACATCCAGCCTGGCCTTGAATGCCTCCAGGGATGGGGCATCCACAAACTCCTTGGGCAACCTGTCCCAGTGCTTCACCACTCTCTGAGTGAAAAAATTCCTCCTAATATCTAACCTAAACCTCCCCTGTCTCAGTTTAAGACCATATCCCCTTGTCCTATCACTATCCACCCTCATAAACAGCCATTCCCCCTCCTGTTTATACGTTCCCTTGAAATATTGGAAGGCCACAATGAGGTCCCCCGGAGCCTTCTCTTCTCCAAGCTGAACAATCCCAGTTCCTTCAACCTTTCCTCATAGGAGAGGTGCTCCAGCCCCCTGATCATCTTAGTGACCCTCCTCTGGACCTGCTCCAAGAGCTCCATGTCCTTCCTGTACTGGGGGCCCCAGGCCTGGACGCAGTACTCCAGATGGGGCCTCACAAGAGCCGAGTAGAAGGGGACAATCACCTCTCTCTCCCTGCTGGCCACCCCTTTTTTAATGCAGCCCAAGATATAGTTGGCCTTCCGGGCTGCAAGCGCACAGTGCTGGCTCATGTCCAGCTTCTCATCAGTTTCATGCTTCTCTTTCAACCCAGAAACGTAAAGGGTTCTGAGAGAGCAATACAAGAAACTGAATATTCATTTGGTGTGATCCATGATGAGTTGGATAGATTGCTATAGGATTTTAAACCTTAAAAATAAATCAGAAGAAAAAGCCACAAAAATTTCTAAAAAAAAATTGTTTTCAAGCAGGTAAAAAGATCTAGGGCTATTCTGCCAACCAGCTCTGGCAATACTGGAATTAGCTACTGTAATTTTATAAAGCACTACCAGAAACACTGGAAAACAAAGCAAAAGAAACAAACCTTCCCATCTACCCACCAACTACCTGCAGACAATTTCAAAGATTAATAAGAAAAAAAGAATAAAAAAGAAAAAAGGATAAACTTGCTAACGTAAGTGGTATTATTAAACCAGAATGTACTTACTTGGAATAAAAAATCACTGAAATCTAATGGAGAGACAGCACTGTAACTGTGGAAGACAAACACGTAGCTATATCATTCAACAAAAATCAGTTTTACAAGTGTGACTGAACACATCTTCCTACTTGCTGAAATTTATCTGAGAATATACAGACAATACTACCAGGCACACTTCATTTTCTGACTCTTACCAAGAAACAAACAAATGTGTTTGTGTTCTTTGTGTGTCTTTTTAGTATCAACTATGTAATGCTAGCAAAGCATTAACACAAGAAATGGCTAAAAAAAAATAATGTATAATATGAGGAAAGTAGTACAACAAATGTGAAATGATTTTGTGGATATCTTTCTTTAGACAGGTGTGGAAAAAAAAATGTACGGCCTAACAAATAAAAGATACCAGACAATTCCTATAGGCTTGTAGTTCTCAGCTATTATTCTTCATCTCTTTCTATTACCCTGAAGCTCTTTAAGGATTTGGACGCTAACTAATATATGAAGAAGTAAAAGACAGCATGCATAAAGGTACTAGTTCCAGAGACACAAGACCCTGAATGAAACATGATATGGTAATGCCATCCGAAAAATGCATGCGTAATTCTAATTTTGGCATCCTGATTATGTATACTGCTCTTTCTAGTCCTTCCTTCATTAAAGGCCATTGTTCAGAAAGGGAAGCACATGCACTTCCAGATGGCATAAGTATGCTGCAGTGACTGAACATTTCATGAACACATGCAGAACTGACAGCACACCAGAAAGAAAACACTGCATTCATGTACCATAAGTAGTCTCACAAACTTGAGATAAACCATGCAGCTCAATTAGGATGGGCTAAACCTGGAGATATACCAACTTCTAACTTAACAATGGTTAGTAAAAAAGATAGAAAATAAACTTCAGTAGTAGATAGATTTTAAGATATCAGCTTGTTCAACAGAGGTCAAACAAAAACAAGGTGCTTTTTTCCCTATTTCTGATCAAGTATTTTAAACCGTTACAGTTAGCTTTCAAATATTTGCTTTCAGTTCAGCTTGATGTCTTAATTTTCCTGTATACTTTAAATCTTGTTGATATTATTTACACTCAAATTCAGCTCCTCTCTCTAAGCTGATGACTCTCAAGATCTTTTACCTCCCTCAGTCCATTGCCTTAAAGCCCAGCTGTCTGCTCAACCCTAGTATGGCTAAATCATACACTACCTTACTCTTCCCCTTTCAGATGTTGCTTTTTATTGTTTAGGGTTACAGATATCAGAATCATATCTGCCACTAAGGTCAGTAAAGCATGCAATGGTTTCAACTCAAATCTCTCCCTTGACCTTCAGTCTAACCTCACTGTTAATGGCAGTAACATCTTGATAATTATTTTCCTCCTCCAAAAAAGACGACTTTTTCCCTCATGAAAAATCTAGAGCAAGCATAAATTTTTGGCATTTTTCCTCTTGTGTCTGAGTTTTCAGTGGAGGTAGAGTCCGCTTTTCTATGTTAGTGCCACAGTAGCTCTAGGGATCCAGTGCTGTGACCAAAGAACGTAATGATGGGAAAACAGTAAGAATGTCTACCCCAATTTTTCACAAGTCAAACATATTTTGTTGCAGCTAATGGCTTCAGTCTTACCTTGCGGTAAATATGATGCAACTTATCTTCTGACATTCTAGACACTAAGAGAAAGGATTTCAATCATTTCAAGAACTCCTGAGGACCACAGTCGAGAAGGAAAAGTAAATAAGTAAGTAAAAGTAATAATCAAATGTACTTGCAATACACACAATAAAGACTTGACTAGGATTTCACTTGCAACAGCATGTATAAGGGCCTTGTTAACACTGTAGAGCCCAAACATTCTCATTCTTAAAACCATCACTTACCCATTTCTAATGCCCCTGTACCAGTTTTGACTTGAAAAACAGCATTATTTAGCAGCCATAGTACAGAGTTAACAAACAAATTCTGTCTATATCACCTCTGCACACATAATCTGTAAGAACTGTTTTTTAATCACAAATTTAAAATGACTTAAGCTTGAATAATTTGCACTCTTTAGTGCCCTCAATCATTAAATTGCTAGAGCATTGTCTGGTTAAATATACCTTTTTCTACTTTAAGGTATTTGAGATGATCATGAAGGACATTGATTTTCTAACAGCAAATTATAGAGTGGGAGAGTTTAGAAGAAGCTCTTTAAATGCATGAAATCTGCTGAAGCTATTACAAGAAACACTGCATGCTTGTACAGAAAAAGCAGAGAGGCAAACTCCATTTCCGATTGAGTAGTTTTGGAAGTGACTGTGGAGCAAGTTCAGTTTGAACATTTTATTAATTCTCTCTCAAGACAAAGGACAGATACACAAGCTTTATTTTTTAGAGAAAGGATTTTCTTTCTGCAACTATGTTGTTTTTATCTCCAGACTATATCACCGAAAAAAGAACTTTAAAATGTACTATGTTAGGCAGGTAATATGCATAACATATCTTGATCAACTGACTAGCACAATACTTCTGCTACCCTATGTCCAAATAACTTACTAAAATACATTTTTTACAAATACCTTGAAAAATAGTTTCTTTCACAACCCCCAAGGACTCCTGACAGCAGAACATTTTAATTACTAACTTTACAGGTGTTTCAAACTAACACACAAGTTTACCACCAGGTTGATTATTCCTTGGATCTCTTAAATGAGAGAATTCATTTTGGACTATTTACAGCCAATGAAAAAATATTTTTACCTCCCATAACAAAGAACAAAACCTTCAGCACAAACTCTTAGAGCCATAATTGGTTTGCTGTGTATCAATCAGTGCACAAAAATTAGAATAAATACTTCATATTTTAATGTGTTTTAAATAAAAAATAGACATACAATGAGCACACTTCTGAAGTGCACAATTTTTTCCACACAATCAGTAAGTTTGCTTAAGTAGTAAATATTGTTGCTGACTTGCTACGAGAGCCATTTCTGGCAATACAGCAATGGCTGTCCAGACACCTCTACACTCTAGGCCAAGTAGGGAAGGGAGTGACCAGAGAGAAAGGCTTTTTATTTCTTCATTGTTGTCAGCTTGTAGACAACTGTCATTATTAATACATGGTATTATCAACTCCATTCCTATATAGTTTGGATGGAGAGGGCTGTTTGGAGAATAACAGGTGAGCAAGAAGATTGACTTTGCAGAAATCTTCATCGTGTAAAAGACAACATAAAGCAGGATGTCATTTCAGTGGGTTCAGTAATTTACATGGACTCTATTGCCATAAGTTGCATATGACAATTTTTCAGTTTTGATTCTTATTATACGTGTGTATATTTGAAATACCCCTTTAAAAATCTTTCAGCTTACTATTCGCTGTTAAGTGCGCTCACAGTAACAACACCAATTCTGAGCTATGTTACAAACAACATTTAGTTACCGCTGAGAATGACTTAAAACTGCATTATTTGATGTACATCAGCGTAAAATATAAATAACACAGACAAAAAGAAAAAATTAAGGTGGTGAATGGCTGATTTACATAACCGGTTTCTCAAAGTAGGTAGCAAGATTATACTTCCAGTTCTTTTGTTAGATCAGGAAACACAAAATGATAGTAACTTCTATTTTTTCAACTCATAGCCAAGAAATTCTTTAAAAAAATTGCATCAGCTGCCTCTCTAGGCTATTTTAAAGAACATGTAATCTCATCACACTCCTGATCATTCAGTAAGATTTCTGCTTAACTTCAACAATATTTTAAATTGTGGATAGTAAAATAGTGCTTATAAAGGCTAAGATAAGCTCACAGCTTTTCTCTAGCTGTCTTTCAGACTTCCAAGTCTACCTTGTTTTTTGCGTTGGCTTTTTTTTGTTTGTTTGTTTTTTCCTGAGAGTGATTTTGTTCAGGGAAGAGGAAAGTAGAGGTTTATACAGTGAAAGAATACAGCCAGCATTGTCCCAGCTAAATAGTAAAATCAATATGTACATTGTTTCTTGGATGGACTAGCTGAATACAGAGTAACAAATTTTTTTTGTTTTAATTAGAATTGGACATGTTCTAAACAAAGCTGCAAAGTAACATGAGTTCAGTTTGAAGTCATTAAAATATATTTCCTATTGTCTTGTGAGCTGTATAGCAACGAAGTGCAAAGAGAACTTGTATGGAACTTTACAAGAAGCTGTAAATTTCAGGATATTATTTAGATTTCCGCATTAAGTCAACCTACTTACATTAAAATTTTATCCCAATCTAAACCACAAATGTTACGCGTCACCCAAAAATAAAGACCATGCTTCGATTTACACATCTGATTACAATGTCACGGATGTTATTTGCAAGTAAATTCCACAACAGCAATTCCTAGGTTGGAAATACAGGTAATTATTGGAGAGCAGAGGACAGATGTTTGTAACTTTTCTTTTTCTACTGATATCTTACTACATTTTTTTTTTCAGATTTTTTGCTTTCCTCCAAATGTTTAAGTCTTGTTAAAAGATTAAGAACACTAAAATGTTGTAATAATTCAGACTGAACGAGCAGTAACAATCGACTGACTGTTTCCAAACCACTGTCCAGTAGCAAGGACCTGCCACAAATTAGCATGTGTTCCAACTGTGGTCTCAAAATAAATTCATTCATAAAATTCTGAGAATTTAGAAGTATCTGAAATTCACTTACTAAATATATGGAATTATATGTTAAAGAAGATATCAAACCAGCACATCATTTTGTCAAACCAGAACACCACAGAGAACGTGTGGAAACCTCAATAATACATCCAAACATGCATGAACTTTCATGAATGGACTGTAAGACTCAACAACAGTACAAAAAGATCACCACTAACAACAAACACCATCAAGTATCACACCTCTGCTTCAAAACACAACCTTACTACAGCACCTAAAAACACCAGCTTAACTTTGGCAAGAGGAGATATTTCTCTAACAAAACTAGAGAATTATTTATTCCTGTCCATCCGCTCCCACTTGTGAAGAAGACATAATCCACAATAAAGTCTCTCCTCATTCTTCTCTTCCTTGGGCTGAACAAACAATCCACTCATCATAGCTCTTTCCCCCTAGACAATTACCATCTTTGTAGCCCTCCATGGGATGCTTTCTAATAGTTTCATGTCCTTTTTGTCCTGCAGTGCCAAAAACTGCACACAGTACTCAAAGGGAGGCTGCACCACTGCAGTGTAGAACATAACAATCATTTCCCTTGACCAGCTGGCAGTGCCATGCTTGATGCACCCCAGGATATGGTTGGCCTCTCAGGCTGCCTGGGCACTCTGTTGACTCGTGTTCAACTTGTTGCCAAGCAAGACCCTCAGATCTCTTTTAGGGGGGCTGCTCTCCAGCAGAAATGCAGTACTGGGAAGTGGGAGGAAATTATCAGCTTGAGTTTTAGTCAGCAGGATACAAACCTGCACAGTGAGACCCCAATAGATTTCTAGTCCAATCACTTGGCCACAGCTATACCAGTGTATAACCTACAAATATCAGCCATGCACTGGGAAGATGCATATGCCTTCTACGATCAAAACAAAAAACATGGAGCTCAAAAGTGGTAAAGAAAAGAAACACTTCACATTGCTAATGATATAATACTTGCAGAATGACAAGGATTTGTGTTCTGAAAACACAAAAAAGCAAACTAGTATCGGTTATGTTTTATATTAAGCAAAGCAATTCAAAATAAATCTTAGACATTTGCAGGAACTCTGAGATTTAAAAACCAACGAAAGACAGTGAGACAAATCGTCTTTTACGGAACAGTTTCTCACACAATGATATCAACCCAGAATTCAAAGACCTAGAAATGTACTCTTGAAATTGTACAAAATATGTCTGGGAAGCATGTTTCTACAACAGAACCACATTCAAGATTTGACAATCTATCTTCCAAAGCACTGTTGAGTTATATTATACAACGCTTCTAAATGCAAATTTGATTCACCAAAAATTTAACATATATATGAAATTTAGCTTCAAATTTCAAATCTTGAATTTAAAAAACAGAGAATTTATCCTCATTGACAGAAAATAATAAAAAAAAATTTAGTTATCTCACATGCTGTCTAGTAGTAGTTAGCATCCTTCAGAATTCTAAGTTCAGTTTACAGCATTTACAGTAAGGTAGCAAAATTAGATTAGTGCTATTCTCTCAGGAAGCAGCTGATCTTGATTTGCTTATTGGGCAATGAAATTAGGAACTTGTTTTCAGTGTTCAGAGCAATTTTTTTTTAATTTTTATTTTTTGGTCAGAATTACCAACATACACAGTCCCCGTGACACAAATGAACGAGCAAAGATGCATAAGGTTGGCTTTGTGACAATACAGGTAAGAAAACAACAGGAAGCACAAAACCTCCTCACTGCAAGTACTACAGCCAGTTTATTTCTGCATCAGATTATGAAATTACAATTCTGATTTTCTCTCTTTTTTGTTGTTTTGATATGTTTCTTTAAATACCATACATCTTAAAAGACAACTTCCTCTTTTTTTATGTTTCAAGAAAATTTCAGTGTACAGTTGTAGAAGCGTTAACAAAACATTATTAAACTGTTCTAGAGGGTTTTCCTGTACCTTTGCAAGAAGAAAGGTGAGTGCTTTCTCTGGACCTGTAAAAGCATTTCTGAAGAGAAACATAGGTATGATTCTTGCTGTTCTTCTGACCGTTGCTTGTCCTTACAGGAAACACTGGACTAAAGTCTTGTAGTGAAGTTCTAAAACCTGACACAGAGTAATGACTTTTCCAGAGCATCTACTGTCCCCTGTATCTTTTTCTCGGGAAACTAAGATTTGTCAGTAAGCAATGATTTAAGGATTTCCCTCCTAAAGTGAAAGCATTTCTACTCAGCCGTGTAACTAACCCCTGATGCCTACACAGAGATTTGATAAGCAGCAGGTCTTCCAAAACGGGAAATGTTTAGGAATTGAGAAGGGATGGGAGACACCGTAGTTACATCAGGCAGAAGAAAGGAAAACTTTTTTTTTTTTTAATAAAATAAATTAACATCTATTATTTTGCTATTTTCAGAATACTTAACTATTTTTAGCATACGTACACCCTCATGGAACTTCTGAAATTTAAAAAAAAAAAAAAAAAAAAAGCTCTTTACAGTGCCATTTACAATGGACCTTGATAAAGTGAATCAAGACTTCTGTTCAGTAGGATACTAGTAGCGAATTCCAGATGTGATGACAAGTAGGTAGAAACAGTAGGAAATATTAATTTATTGCTGCCTTTGATTCATCTTTTTTCAATGATCTCTCGTTTTTAAACACGTATGCTACCAATATTTTAAATATTCTTTCTCCTCCAGCACTTCCCAAAACCAATAAAAATATTAAAATTGTAGTTAACCAAGGAAAATACCACAGCCTAGTTCTCTTAACTATATAATTAATATATTATATTATATGTATATTAATGGGGAGGGAGAGGGGAGGGAGAAAATTTTTAAAATGTATCTTACAAGATCTGAAGTGTTCTTAAAGTTGCACATCAGGTGAGATGAGGAAAATCATGTAGCACTCAAGCCTGGGATTACACAATAGCTACACTCATGTTTCGTTATGTACAGCATATAAACATACTACTCCTAAACTGAGCTTCTGAGAAACCAATTCAAGTGTATGCTCTTAAATCCTCAAGTACATTGATATAAGTGATAAAGAAGAACCATTGCCTTTACACTGAGCTACTTTTTAATCATTTTGCCTCTCCCAATGGCTTTCCTCTCTCCTTTTTAACAGAGCAGTTAGCAGAATTGCCTGGGAAACAAATCTGAACTCTCGGTGACCTTTGTTATCCAAACAACATACCCTTGGTGGTTTGGAGCAAAGTAACTATTTAAACCTTGAATCAGGACAGTTTGGACAGCATAAAGAGCTTCACCATTCTACTTTCCTCATTCAGTATACGTTAAGTTTTGGTTACTCTGCATTTCTCTGGGTATTTTTAAGTTGTAGTAGACTTGTAACGAACTTGTGGAACTGACCGTAGAAAAGTAGCCATGGGAAACTGAAGAGACTAATAACTGCATCGTTTCCATCAGCTAATTACTAAGAGCGTTGTATCTAAGGTGGAGCTAATATCCTCCCGGTTTACAAGTTTACTTAAAAGCCAAGAAAAAACCAACAGAGCCTGTTGCATTACTGTAAGAAAGAAGACTGCTAGCACTCAAATAATCGTTTATCAAAGGCCATTTAATCAATTTAAATGCCAGTACAAAAAATCTTGCCGGATTTCCATTATTTATTATATGTGGAGTGACTCGCTAAAGCACTTGGAAAGATTTACTTCCAAGTGGTCACCTACTTAGATCAAGCTCTAAATCACTGACTCTGTGATGGTGTTTGTTTAGGTGGCAGCAGTTTAGCTGGCCGAGCCTCAATGGCCCCTCACTGAGATCTCTGTGTGTGTGGCCCATTTCGCGCTGCAGCTGGCTCGACACACAAGCCCCACTGTATACCAAATCCATTGTTATTTTAATGTGACTCTTAACAGTCTGCTTTGGCCTCACCACCCTAAAAACAGTTCCTAAGGACAGTGTTGAATGCCCTCCAGCAAAGCCACCTGTCATAAGGAAGATAAATCACAGAACAGAACAAAAGTTTTAAATTTGCAACATTTTAGGCTCAGTTACACCAGGTTGAGAGGCAGCTAGAACTAGTATTCCTACAACTCTTTCACCACTCTTTCAAAAAAGCTAAGCATGAACATGCTAAAATCCTTATGGACATTCTTTATGTTAAATTGTGATTCTTACTCTGATGCTTTTAAAATAACATGGTACAGTAACACTACAAAATATACCATATAGATCTTTCCTCTCAATCAGATACGACTTTATGACCTCTGGAAGTTTTCCATCCATTCAAAACAAAAAAAATCATGACCTAAGTAGATCCACTTACGATGCAAATCTTCACAACGCTTAATATATAACAATGCAAAATATGTAACATCTTTATGAGGATTTGGTAACGTAGGTTTGGTTTCACTCAACCAGAAAAGTAGTGGAGTGATTGAAATCATGTGCTCTCAAGCATCTAGTTTTGGTGATGAAAATCAGTTCATGAGAGGAACCTACCTGTTTATCAACAAAACAACGGGTGAATTGAATCATAAGCAGCAGAATGACACTGCAGATGCTGTATATGATTCCCCAGATACTTATGTTGACTGGAAGAGCAAAAAAAAATGGTCACAAGAATTTTACATCTGGATACAGCTAGCCTTCTTATACCCCCTAAACTGCTGCATGTCTCCTTGGCCTTCCAAATAGGGCTCAGGATAACAAGTGTAATTCCATTCTTATGGACCCAGCATTACAGAGGGAGAAGTAATCTGTAGACAACTCTATAACTCTGAACTTATTTACTTCCACAAACAAATAAAGAATAATGATTCTTCTCTATCAGCTGGGAAAGGAAAACCAAAACAATTCTTAAGGGCTTGTTTGTAAGTTTTCCTCAATGAAATGTTTAAACTGCCAACCTTTATTGTTATAGTGGAGAATCAGTCTTACCACTGTAAAACTTTCCATCCAGACAACAGAAGGCACAACAAGATTTGAACAAACTAACTATGGCACTTGAAGGAGGACGATAAACCTGTCTTCTTGAAACAGCTTGCAGAAACCACGTTCTCAACCCTCTTATCTTCAACCTTCATTCACATGTGTACGTGATGGCGTGGGCATGATGTAAATATTACTTCCTCAGTAAAGACGTTCATCGCACCACAGGCTGGCAGAGTTCATACGTATTATAGCCTCGGCAAGGAAGCAGAGACTCACAGGTCTTAGGGGTGTAAAATACCTATTAGGTCATCTAATACATTATACTGCCAATACAGCATAATTTCTTACAGTGCATTTTCCATTTCTTTGACCAATCCAGCCTTAAGTGACTGATGCTGCTACCACTTCCTCTGGCCAATGCTTCAACAGTTAAATAAATTTCAACATTAGAAAGTATTTCCTAATAATATGCCTATATTTTTCCTTTGCTGAACGTCACTTCATTATTCTTCTTTGCACTCCTGTAGACCACCCAACTTAGCTTTGGCACTTTTATTCTAGTGAGGTAGATCCTTCACAAACTGCTACCAAAAGTGTTAAAAGTAATTTCAGAATAACAGTTTACTACACTTATGGGAAGTAAATCTCAGTAGTTAGCACATTTTATCATCATCAAGTGACTATCACCAGTCACTAGGCAAAAGTCATCAATAGATAGCATTATCAGAAGACTGGAACTCACACACCTTATCGTTAAATGTAACTACCAAACTGAAAAAGAAGCTCATTAGGATAAAAATCGAGGAATATTGTTGGCATAACTAACTTTACATCAACCAATCATTAAATTTCTGTTCCACAACACTTTTGAAAAGCTTTTTTAGCCTTAATATTTTAAACCCTATATTCCAATGGAACTAGTAAAGCATGGCAGATTTACCACCTTCCATATGAAAACTTTTGTTTTTGTGACAGATTTTGAGTGTTATTTAAGTTTCTAGTACTTTACACAGCATGCTAATTGTATAAAATATATATATATTTTTTATATATACACATACACAGATACTCACAAAAAGAAAACAAGGAACAATAAATAAACAAAGATGGTGTACAAAGCTGTAGCAATATGTCTTCACCACGTGGTTATTGTATGTAAAAAGACAGTTGTATTTTATTGCTATTTTCTGCTTTCTAAGACACTTCTTGCAAATTGAAGTAACAAAAAATAGCAAACACCATGTTATTTTTAGCTACTGTGAACAATAAATGCACTAAAATATTTATTTCAGATTATTCCTTTGTCTAAATATCAGTTTTCTTAACAAAGAAAGAGAAGTACCTTGTCCTACAAACTGCAAAAGTTTACCACCGTACAACGTGCCTTCGTATACTCCCTAAACTGTTGCATATCTCCTTGGCCTTCACCATAAATTATTTAAGCTGCTTTTAACACACCCATTCGAGCTGGGTTATACATGCTACACATTCAGCCAGTTATTATTTGTATACTGAGGGATATATATGAGAGATGCTCTGAAAATAATGCCTCCTGTTTTATTACGTTGGCCCATTAAATCAGAGGCAGATGTTGGTATAAGAGTAGAGGTTGAACCTTCCCAACAATATCCTATTACATGTTGTTGCCATGTGACAGATGGCAGCAGAGGGGCAGTCTGACAGAATGGTGTCTGACAGGGAAGTGCAGATGACATAAAGGCATGTCATTGAATTCCTCTATGCAGAAGAAAAACATACCCACTGACATTCATCAACACTTGATGAACATCTATGGAGACCAAAGAGTGGATGTGAGTATAGTGGCACAGTGAGGCGGTGGGTGGTGCGTTTCAGCAGCGGTGACCAGTAGGTCACCTCCACTGGTAAAGATTTTTTATGAGAGTGGCATGCAGGCTCTTGTTCATTGCTAGCAAAAATGCACAGCTAATGGTGGTGACTATGTAAAAAAATAATGTTTTGTTCTAGCTTAGAATTTGCTCTAACAAATAGTTCTATTGTGCTCTTTCTATCTGTTGTAGTTACCACGGATATACTATTTCTATGTGAGTCACCAGAGACATACACAATGCTATGAGACTTACATAACTCAACCAAACCTATGATATATTCAGAATAGAAAAGATAAATGATTTTTTTTTTTTCCAAAGGAAATCCATACTTAATTTTTGATAGGAATTAGAGGTTTATCCACACTGGATGGAGCACTGTGGCAAAGCACTGCATCAGAAATTACTGGCGAAGATGGGCATAGGTTACTGTGAGTAATCAATACCATGCTGTTGGTAAGTTGCACAAAAAGTAACTAAAATAAATTTTGTGTATACAAGTATTCAGGCGCCTCTAACAAAAGGCATGTGGATTTTCCCACTGCACAAAAACAAGCATCTGCACATTCAGTAGGTAAAAAAAAAATAGCAATATTAGCTGCATGATCTGATATCCTTTTTACACAAATAGTATCAATGCTTTTCAGGTTTTTTTTTTTTGGTTTTTTTTTTTTTAACTAAAAGGTGTTAAGTATATTCATTAAGACTAAAAAAAAAAAAGTTCAGTATTCTAAGATCCAATCAACTACATCTTTATGCATACTTCCCCAGAATTTCTCCCTTTGTTATATATTAAATGATAATAACTATACTGACTTAAGAATATTAATCTTCTAATTATTTCTGATAATTCAATAGACCTTTCTCACAAAGGAGGTTGATAATATGAGGTTAAAGAGAAGTAGAGAACTTAAAGAATGATGTGCTCTGCTGTCAAAATTGGAAATAATTGCTTCCTTTTCCTTCATGATCACATTTTTATGTAAGAACACAAAGACTAACAAATCATTCTGCTTGACTGAAATAGTACTGCATTTCTTTTGTAGTCATGCATTTCAATCAACAGCTTTGCCACATCCCCCACTACAGAAGAAAATTGCTCAAGACTAGGAATGTTTTAGTTTGTATGTACATACACATTTGCTGAAGTAGGAAAAAGAATACATTCATACTGACTAAACAAAAGTTATGGACATACATTTGTTTAGAAAAATAACTGCTGGTAAGAAACAAACGTGACTAAAATTCTGCGATTAAGTTGCAGGAAGTCTCTCTAGGTTTGCTTTGTAGCAAAAAACCATTTAAGTGAATGTCAGCCCTCAGGATGTACAGAGCCCAAGAAGATTATTTCCTAATTTGATGCCAAAAGATATACAGCATGAATACTTTCCCAGAGACTTCAGAAAGTGTTTGAAACATATTCTATTGTATACATGAAAATTATTTATATTTCTGACAAAGGCTCTGGCAATTTAATTGGTAGCATTACTATAATACATAGGAAAAAAAAGGTGTGTTTTCATCCAAGAAATCACAGTTTTTCCCAAGCTACTCTTTTGATGCCCAAGCTCAAAAGCATATATAGCAATCAGGACACTTTATTTTCAATTACTTTGGCCAGATTATTTTCCCAAACTGACATAAAGATGTTTTCATGTGAATTAAGTTTCTCATAAGCTTTAATTGATGGAAACATATTAGGTGGCCCAAATATATGAAGATATTTTCCTTTAATAAAATATAGTATGTATTTCATCTGTCTGGTATTTAGAATATATTACGTGTGACACAGACAAGAAAAACAAGATTGCTAAAATTACTGCTCTTATTTTCTAAGTAAAATTTTGGTCCTAGCCTTGTAATACTGCTGCAATTTAGCATGTAGTATACATATTTAAGCCCAGAGCTTTTGTGAACAGCAATAAGACTGGTGTGTGTACAAGAAGTGTCAAGAAAGTGATACAGAGCCCATAAGGTCTTGGGTAAATACACAGAAGAAGTGATAATACAGATTGAACGACTTGTATCACCTAATTTTTTGGCACCTTAACCAAGAGCTCGAAATTTCCTAAACTGTATGAGGAAAAAGTCTAGCCTATAATGAAGCATTTTTAAGAGGCCTCACTTCATGCCACTGAACCGCTCTTTCTCCACTTACTAAAGTGTAGTTAAGAATCTGAGCTTGGCTTCTGAAGCACTTAAGTGAGTTGCTACTGATTAGTGAATGGCCCTTACTTTACAGGAAACTTTTCCTCAACTCACCTGAAAGACACAAACATACATGAAATATACATGTATTTCCATTGCAGGTTTGTAACTGAACCCCATGTTGCATTCTTAATTTCTTTCCAATTTAGAGAAAAGAATACTTCCATCTTCAACAGAAGTATTACAGATAAGGTAGCTTCTTTAGGGTTGGTTTCCTTGTTACATGTTAGTTTCTTAAAAGTTGATACATGATGAAATTAATCAAAGGAAGAGCAAGGTATGCCTCAGTAGCCTGAATAGTCTGAAGTCTCCCCTTCTGGGAATAACTCCATTACGGATTTTTTTTTTTTTTTTTTTTTTCAGGAATGAAAGATCTGCCCAAAGAAACTGCTGGTCTTCTTTATCTGCAATCTTGTTTCTGTTCTTTGCCCGTAATTTTCTTCCCCTTAATAGTGCCAATGAACTGACTGAAGAACTGTGCCCTGAATGTGATTAGGCCCACAGTCCAGTCTGAAGAGCTATTTGTCCTAACTGATGTGGCTGAGAAGTCAGTGATCTCAACAATTATCACAGCACTTATGACACAGTTACTAAACTTGGCAACTGCATTGCATTTAATTTCAGAGAAAAAAGAGCAGGAGCAAGCAGGATTTCCTTAGATTAGCTTCCCAAGAAAAGTTTCAACACCAACTCATAATCTGAAACAGCCAATGGTACCTGCAGATACAGACAATAATACTTTGTTTCTTGCTATAAGAATCCTTTCCTTTGCAGCCAAGAAACCAAGTCACAATTTAATGCGGTTCTTAGCAGGAAACCACTTTATTGTTAGCTTTCAAAATATTCAAAGTAGTAGAAAAATTTATTTTAAAAACACATTTTCTCACTTGAAAGTAAACTTAGGTTTGTTTTTGTTTGTTTGTTTGTTTTTCCTTTTTTTAGACGAGTATAAAGAAAAAGGGAAAAAAGAAACAAGAAGTAGAAAAGCACTAGAGGCTGAATTTGAAGAGGGAAGGAAGTTAGGAGTTAAAAACAAAGTTGCAACGTATGGAACACACACAATAAATTTAAATTAGAGAAGTATACTCTTATTCTGTTACATTTAAGATAGATGTATCAAAGAAGTAGTTCAGTTGATAGGTTTTGACAGGAAACTACAGGTTTTTTTTCTAATTTAAACCAAAGTGGAGCTCAACATAATTATTCAATCTGAAATAAGTACCATAATTGTATTTGATTTTAAATAAATTAAAACATAAAAACATACCAATGAGGTTCTTCTCATAGTTAACAGTCAAATTTAAACATTTAATCATACTTACAGAGCCATCTCTCAGATTTCTTTCATAGGAGAAGTGACATTGCGTGTTTTCTTCATCCACTGAAACAGTGAAGTTGTATTTGCCAGCTGATTCTTCTCCAAGTATCAACGCTTTCTTCAGTTCTTCAACATATTTTTCTCTATTCATTTCCATGTCAGCAGCCTCCCTAGAAATTTCAGCTTCAGACACTATCACAAAAAAAAANTTTAAAAAAAAAAAAAAAAAAAAAGCTCTTTACAGTGCCATTTACAATGGACCTTGATAAAGTGAATCAAGACTTCTGTTCAGTAGGATACTAGTAGCGAATTCCAGATGTGATGACAAGTAGGTAGAAACAGTAGGAAATATTAATTTATTGCTGCCTTTGATTCATCTTTTTTCAATGATCTCTCGTTTTTAAACACGTATGCTACCAATATTTTAAATATTCTTTCTCCTCCAGCACTTCCCAAAACCAATAAAAATATTAAAATTGTAGTTAACCAAGGAAAATACCACAGCCTAGTTCTCTTAACTATATAATTAATATATTATATTATATGTATATTAATGGGGAGGGAGAGGGGAGGGAGAAAATTTTTAAAATGTATCTTACAAGATCTGAAGTGTTCTTAAAGTTGCACATCAGGTGAGATGAGGAAAATCATGTAGCACTCAAGCCTGGGATTACACAATAGCTACACTCATGTTTCGTTATGTACAGCATATAAACATACTACTCCTAAACTGAGCTTCTGAGAAACCAATTCAAGTGTATGCTCTTAAATCCTCAAGTACATTGATATAAGTGATAAAGAAGAACCATTGCCTTTACACTGAGCTACTTTTTAATCATTTTGCCTCTCCCAATGGCTTTCCTCTCTCCTTTTTAACAGAGCAGTTAGCAGAATTGCCTGGGAAACAAATCTGAACTCTCGGTGACCTTTGTTATCCAAACAACATACCCTTGGTGGTTTGGAGCAAAGTAACTATTTAAACCTTGAATCAGGACAGTTTGGACAGCATAAAGAGCTTCACCATTCTACTTTCCTCATTCAGTATACGTTAAGTTTTGGTTACTCTGCATTTCTCTGGGTATTTTTAAGTTGTAGTAGACTTGTAACGAACTTGTGGAACTGACCGTAGAAAAGTAGCCATGGGAAACTGAAGAGACTAATAACTGCATCGTTTCCATCAGCTAATTACTAAGAGCGTTGTATCTAAGGTGGAGCTAATATCCTCCCGGTTTACAAGTTTACTTAAAAGCCAAGAAAAAACCAACAGAGCCTGTTGCATTACTGTAAGAAAGAAGACTGCTAGCACTCAAATAATCGTTTATCAAAGGCCATTTAATCAATTTAAATGCCAGTACAAAAAATCTTGCCGGATTTCCATTATTTATTATATGTGGAGTGACTCGCTAAAGCACTTGGAAAGATTTACTTCCAAGTGGTCACCTACTTAGATCAAGCTCTAAATCACTGACTCTGTGATGGTGTTTGTTTAGGTGGCAGCAGTTTAGCTGGCCGAGCCTCAATGGCCCCTCACTGAGATCTCTGTGTGTGTGGCCCATTTCGCGCTGCAGCTGGCTCGACACACAAGCCCCACTGTATACCAAATCCATTGTTATTTTAATGTGACTCTTAACAGTCTGCTTTGGCCTCACCACCCTAAAAACAGTTCCTAAGGACAGTGTTGAATGCCCTCCAGCAAAGCCACCTGTCATAAGGAAGATAAATCACAGAACAGAACAAAAGTTTTAAATTTGCAACATTTTAGGCTCAGTTACACCAGGTTGAGAGGCAGCTAGAACTAGTATTCCTACAACTCTTTCACCACTCTTTCAAAAAAGCTAAGCATGAACATGCTAAAATCCTTATGGACATTCTTTATGTTAAATTGTGATTCTTACTCTGATGCTTTTAAAATAACATGGTACAGTAACACTACAAAATATACCATATAGATCTTTCCTCTCAATCAGATACGACTTTATGACCTCTGGAAGTTTTCCATCCATTCAAAACAAAAAAAATCATGACCTAAGTAGATCCACTTACGATGCAAATCTTCACAACGCTTAATATATAACAATGCAAAATATGTAACATCTTTATGAGGATTTGGTAACGTAGGTTTGGTTTCACTCAACCAGAAAAGTAGTGGAGTGATTGAAATCATGTGCTCTCAAGCATCTAGTTTTGGTGATGAAAATCAGTTCATGAGAGGAACCTACCTGTTTATCAACAAAACAACGGGTGAATTGAATCATAAGCAGCAGAATGACACTGCAGATGCTGTATATGATTCCCCAGATACTTATGTTGACTGGAAGAGCAAAAAAAAATGGTCACAAGAATTTTACATCTGGATACAGCTAGCCTTCTTATACCCCCTAAACTGCTGCATGTCTCCTTGGCCTTCCAAATAGGGCTCAGGATAACAAGTGTAATTCCATTCTTATGGACCCAGCATTACAGAGGGAGAAGTAATCTGTAGACAACTCTATAACTCTGAACTTATTTACTTCCACAAACAAATAAAGAATAATGATTCTTCTCTATCAGCTGGGAAAGGAAAACCAAAACAATTCTTAAGGGCTTGTTTGTAAGTTTTCCTCAATGAAATGTTTAAACTGCCAACCTTTATTGTTATAGTGGAGAATCAGTCTTACCACTGTAAAACTTTCCATCCAGACAACAGAAGGCACAACAAGATTTGAACAAACTAACTATGGCACTTGAAGGAGGACGATAAACCTGTCTTCTTGAAACAGCTTGCAGAAACCACGTTCTCAACCCTCTTATCTTCAACCTTCATTCACATGTGTACGTGATGGCGTGGGCATGATGTAAATATTACTTCCTCAGTAAAGACGTTCATCGCACCACAGGCTGGCAGAGTTCATACGTATTATAGCCTCGGCAAGGAAGCAGAGACTCACAGGTCTTAGGGGTGTAAAATACCTATTAGGTCATCTAATACATTATACTGCCAATACAGCATAATTTCTTACAGTGCATTTTCCATTTCTTTGACCAATCCAGCCTTAAGTGACTGATGCTGCTACCACTTCCTCTGGCCAATGCTTCAACAGTTAAATAAATTTCAACATTAGAAAGTATTTCCTAATAATATGCCTATATTTTTCCTTTGCTGAACGTCACTTCATTATTCTTCTTTGCACTCCTGTAGACCACCCAACTTAGCTTTGGCACTTTTATTCTAGTGAGGTAGATCCTTCACAAACTGCTACCAAAAGTGTTAAAAGTAATTTCAGAATAACAGTTTACTACACTTATGGGAAGTAAATCTCAGTAGTTAGCACATTTTATCATCATCAAGTGACTATCACCAGTCACTAGGCAAAAGTCATCAATAGATAGCATTATCAGAAGACTGGAACTCACACACCTTATCGTTAAATGTAACTACCAAACTGAAAAAGAAGCTCATTAGGATAAAAATCGAGGAATATTGTTGGCATAACTAACTTTACATCAACCAATCATTAAATTTCTGTTCCACAACACTTTTGAAAAGCTTTTTTAGCCTTAATATTTTAAACCCTATATTCCAATGGAACTAGTAAAGCATGGCAGATTTACCACCTTCCATATGAAAACTTTTGTTTTTGTGACAGATTTTGAGTGTTATTTAAGTTTCTAGTACTTTACACAGCATGCTAATTGTATAAAATATATATATATTTTTTATATATACACATACACAGATACTCACAAAAAGAAAACAAGGAACAATAAATAAACAAAGATGGTGTACAAAGCTGTAGCAATATGTCTTCACCACGTGGTTATTGTATGTAAAAAGACAGTTGTATTTTATTGCTATTTTCTGCTTTCTAAGACACTTCTTGCAAATTGAAGTAACAAAAAATAGCAAACACCATGTTATTTTTAGCTACTGTGAACAATAAATGCACTAAAATATTTATTTCAGATTATTCCTTTGTCTAAATATCAGTTTTCTTAACAAAGAAAGAGAAGTACCTTGTCCTACAAACTGCAAAAGTTTACCACCGTACAACGTGCCTTCGTATACTCCCTAAACTGTTGCATATCTCCTTGGCCTTCACCATAAATTATTTAAGCTGCTTTTAACACACCCATTCGAGCTGGGTTATACATGCTACACATTCAGCCAGTTATTATTTGTATACTGAGGGATATATATGAGAGATGCTCTGAAAATAATGCCTCCTGTTTTATTACGTTGGCCCATTAAATCAGAGGCAGATGTTGGTATAAGAGTAGAGGTTGAACCTTCCCAACAATATCCTATTACATGTTGTTGCCATGTGACAGATGGCAGCAGAGGGGCAGTCTGACAGAATGGTGTCTGACAGGGAAGTGCAGATGACATAAAGGCATGTCATTGAATTCCTCTATGCAGAAGAAAAACATACCCACTGACATTCATCAACACTTGATGAACATCTATGGAGACCAAAGAGTGGATGTGAGTATAGTGGCACAGTGAGGCGGTGGGTGGTGCGTTTCAGCAGCGGTGACCAGTAGGTCACCTCCACTGGTAAAGATTTTTTATGAGAGTGGCATGCAGGCTCTTGTTCATTGCTAGCAAAAATGCACAGCTAATGGTGGTGACTATGTAAAAAAATAATGTTTTGTTCTAGCTTAGAATTTGCTCTAACAAATAGTTCTATTGTGCTCTTTCTATCTGTTGTAGTTACCACGGATATACTATTTCTATGTGAGTCACCAGAGACATACACAATGCTATGAGACTTACATAACTCAACCAAACCTATGATATATTCAGAATAGAAAAGATAAATGATTTTTTTTTTTTCCAAAGGAAATCCATACTTAATTTTTGATAGGAATTAGAGGTTTATCCACACTGGATGGAGCACTGTGGCAAAGCACTGCATCAGAAATTACTGGCGAAGATGGGCATAGGTTACTGTGAGTAATCAATACCATGCTGTTGGTAAGTTGCACAAAAAGTAACTAAAATAAATTTTGTGTATACAAGTATTCAGGCGCCTCTAACAAAAGGCATGTGGATTTTCCCACTGCACAAAAACAAGCATCTGCACATTCAGTAGGTAAAAAAAAAATAGCAATATTAGCTGCATGATCTGATATCCTTTTTACACAAATAGTATCAATGCTTTTCAGGTTTTTTTTTTTTGGTTTTTTTTTTTTTAACTAAAAGGTGTTAAGTATATTCATTAAGACTAAAAAAA
>JACDJE010000331.1:809448-820285 GCA_016647715.1 Pavo muticus
AAAAAAAAAAAAAAAAAAAATGCTGTTTGCCTATCCAAAAGTACTCAGATACATCTGCCTTTTTGATGTGTGCTTGGATAACATGGTAGACTGGTTGAGATATCATCTGTTTTCCAAAACACTGCCTTCTCTGGGACTAACAATTATCAAGATATTTAACACAGAAAGCAAATATGTCCTACAGACTTCCTTTGTTTTCTATTCTTTAGTCCCTGTGCATACTTTTATTATAATCTCACCCCGTCTGACATGTTTCTGTAAATGGTTGACTTAGTACCACTGAGCAATGGACTTCACTGGATGGTTTTACTTATTTATTACTTCGAGTAAAACAAATTCAGTGCTATTGAATCCATATCTCATCTACTGGCAAGAGTAACAAATCTGAATAAAGAATGAATGGAAAAAAAAGTAGCAACAGCTAAGTGTAGGTGCAAGGACACCTACACTTCTGTATTTGAGAGATTCCTGAAGTTTTAAAAAACTAAGCCAGTAACCTGGAAATACAAGTTGCACCAAATGTAACCGCATGAGAGGGGTACAAAAAGCAGGTATAAATAAGAAGGCTTACACAGCCTACTCTCCTCCCACTTCTACACTGAAGACTTTTCAAAGAGATGGATTATTTTAATTTCACGTTCCTGTCAAATTAGTACTAAAAAATAGTCCTGGACTCTAAATTGCTTTATCTTGCTAAACACTTTCCTAAGGCATTCGCTTTGAAGAAAATTCCTCCATTACTCTGTATTCACCTAACAGAAGTTTTATTATGTTTTTCTTCCCATTTTCCATTTTCCAGCTGGAATAAGAAACATTGATCTCCATGAAAACAGAAAGCTCACACTACTTCAATTTATTAATTTAAACATTATAATTCATTTTGCTTTGTATGGCTCCCACATAAAAATAATCCACAAGACATTTTCAGTGAACTTTCAGTGCACTTAAAACTTCAATTTTGCAGCTCTTTATTCAGCCATAGTAATCACTTTGCCTTGAAAACAAATGTCTTTTGAGTCAGATTAGGTTGAGCAATCAGCGGTAAAGCTGAGGCAAAGAGGCATCAATCCATACTGAACATCGATTTCAACATTTTCCACAGATGGGCACAAGTTCAACTTCGGTTCTGGAATCTGCCTTGAATGCCAAGACATGAGATTTAACACAGTAATGTGACATCATGCCCTATAATATAGCACCTTCAAAAGAGGTTAAAAAAACTTCATCACTAGGTTAGCTTAGGCTTTGTGATAATGTGATAATGCACATTGGACAAACCCAAATGAGAGGCAAATACCAGTATTTTATTATGGAAGAGTCCTGTGCACAGGTCCTACAACCACAGACCTGCGAGCAAATAGAGAAGCAAATGAGAAGAGACACTTCCACTAAACTGATAACAGATTTGGTGGCTATGGACTTGACATTAAAAAAAAAATTCTCAGCTGTACTAGCAAGTGTTCCATCTGCAATATCTACAAATAGAATTTTGAAAGGAACAAGGACATAAAAAGCTTCAAAAGAGTAATACTTTTGTTAGGTCCTCTGAATAAAAATATAAAGCTTTTTATTAGTGCCATGGTTTAATGATTTTTGTTATCGGTATTCCACATCATAACACCATGCAGTGCTCTGGCAGTTAAAGAGTTACGGTCCCACTTCTGTGAATCGTTGCTATTTCTGGGTACCTGGTTCTCAGAAGAGAAGAACTACATCTCCCAGAAGACTTTCACTGTTCCATTTCCGTTTTCCATTTAGAGAGAAAGATAAAACTGCTGGCAGGTCACAAGTCAGTCCCTTCTTTTACTGCTCCTCTCTGCGGTGTGCACTCCCTAGCCGTCCCACCTCCAGCGTTAGAGTAAGGCCTTTGGTTTTGGACTCTCTCTCTCATTTATTAGCTTCAATACAACACAATAAAATATAATTGGAATTATCTCGCATTCCACTATCATAGTTAGCAAATTAGTTTTCTCCCTTAGCATTTTGCCACTGCATTGCTTTTTACCTTGTACCTTTTCCCCCTTCCCCCTCTCCCGGGGAGTGGGCCAGTTGGTCCCCCTGCCCCATTAGTCACAGAACCAGGCCAAACCCACCCATGAACCATTGACATCAACATAGATATCAACTCACTGCTTATCTTAGTAGTTTTCTTAATGCTCTTGCATGGCAAGTGTTCTTTTCTTACCATGGGTCAGGAAAAATAAAAAAGAAAAAGCAATCAAAAAATTAAACCTTACCTACGGCATTCAGTGTCAGGCAGGGAGTCAATGCTTTTCAATTTTACTTTCCCTCACAGCTACCAAGGAATGCTAGCTTGAGCTATACTGAAACTTGTAGACTAACACAAGGACACAGCAGCAGCATACCACTAGAAAAATAATACTGAGACTTGAACTTAGAGGGCAGTTAGGTGCTGACTAAGAAAATATAGCACAGAAGAACTTTGATATTTCACCAGTTAAACACAGTTATGAAATCTTAAGAGTGTAAATTACCACAAGTAAAATATGTGCAGCATGAGCATGTAAGTTTCAGAAGTCTTGCTTTAAAACAGTAAGACATTGCATTTCCACATAAATTACATCAATTTTTATGGAATTATGATAAAAATTATCAGAGAAGAAAACTGGTAGAAAAGAAGTGGAAAATACTCTAAAAATAACTTAAAAAATACATTTCCCTGCATGTTGGGTCAGATTTCACCTTCATGTTGCTGGGCTTTCCGCTTCTCAGCTATGAAGGTTAGCCAAAACCACTAGGACACATCAGCACCCTAAGTCACAGGTGTCCAAACTTTTGGCTTGCCTGGGCCACACTGAGTGAAGAGGATTTGTCTTGGGCTGCATATACAAAAGTTTCTTTGAAAGTAATGCCCCCTATTTGTCTAATGGGATACTGGCGGGAAGGTTCAACCTCTACTGCCATACCACCAATATCTGCCTTGTGACATCTGTGATGTCTTGGATCAACATCATAGAATAGAAGGCATTATTTTCAGAGCAGCTCACGTAAAATATACAATATCATTAACTTATAACAGAATAATCTTGATTTTTAATGTTTCTATTAAAACATTAAAAAAAAAGGAGAACAACAAAACCATAAAACTAGTTGGATATTTGATCTTGTCTTTGCGAAACAAATGCATCACCCTGGTTTGATGGCAGTGGTTTCAATCCTTAGTGAGGTCTCAAGGTCTTCATCAGATTTTTTTTTAATGACATTTTACTGTTCCTGTGCTTCACCCTTGAAGACAGTTGTTCACACCTGTGCATTCTGCCAAAAAGCTATAACATGAATAAGGTGTGGTTGATAGGGAAAAATATTTCTCTCTGATGAGAGGGCTTATAGAAGTGCAGTAAAGAGACACGATCAGATTTTTGAACTGAATATCTGATTGCTACTCTACTCGCTCCTTTTGAAAATTCACAGGTCAGACGAGTAGTAACTAAAAATGGTGTCATAAACATTATTATTTATTTTTTTTTAAACCCACACTCTGGTTGCAGTCAACACAGCATCAATAGCACACCGATGTTTGGTTGTTGTGAGCTCTGGGAACACTGCAGGGAAGAGCCGCTGCCTTTATAGCACAGAGCCGTGGCCAGCAACTGCACCAGCCGGGCCAAGGGTTGGAATGGCTTCCCTAAATGAAACACTGAACAAATACAATGAATCTAAACTAACTTACATACTCAAGCATAGAAAAACTCGGCCCTTCCTGCAGTAGAGCTAAATCTTGACAGTTGCAACAGTTTCAAAACAGCTTTAGATATAGTATCCCTACTGTCCTTTCTCTCATTTAAAAGTTGCTTATTTTGCCTTGTCAAATATCAAAATCAGAATATGAATAAATACAGAGTGAGAGTACACCCTAAAAGGTTCCTCCAAGAAGAGAAATAAATATTTATTTATAGCATAGTCAAGGTTAATAAAACAAATTTCCTGAGACAAAATCCAAGAAATATCATAAATTGCAACGCACCATTTTTGTCTATGTGCTTCCCTGATCAGGACAGGAAAACAAACAAACAAACAACAAACTGTCTAATAGTGCCTGCAGGAAGCTAAGGCAGGTAAGCAATGTGATATCTGCTGCACACAAACAAGCACTAGTCCCTTGTCTCTTACTTTCAAAAATAATTATCCCCTATGGTCTTGAAGCCTACCTTTCACCGAAATTAACATCTGTCCAGTTTACGTAATGCCTACAGCCACTGTCTGCTGTGCTCTTTACATCAGGTTTCACAGCTGGTGAAATTTTATATAAGCCCACACAATACAGTTTGCTGCCTCCCACCACTATCTAAGCTTCTGTCACCTGCTCAGTCAACACAAACCTCTCCTGAGCTTTTTGTGAAGTTTCTACCATAAGCTTGACACAGCTGACTGCATTTGGAAAGCCCCATGGTCCCTCTTTCCTTTCCAGCTACTGTGCTGAGAAGGTTGGCCTCTAAGATCCTTTTGTAGACCTGCAAACAAACAATCCCTTTCATGATCATTTCACTCATCTGTAAAAACAAATGCAGCCTGTGATAGGATATACAGCCTCACTCTTCCTCTAATTGCATTAATTTTTCCATCCCAAGATAGCAAGTACTTTGGCTGATGTCTAGATCAAGAACACAAAAGTTCTCAGTCTTTACGCCCTTAAAATCACATAGGATCAGTATCCTTTTTCACTTATTCTACAGTCTCTGCTCTATCTGTCTGCTCTGTTAGAGCACAGCCCTTCCTACAAGGCCAGTCTCAAAACTCACCTAGAAGTCTGCATTTGCTTTTGTTACTCCAATGATTTTCCAAATTCTGTAGATTTGGTGGTACTTAATGAAATAACCTTTCACGTGATTACTAGTATGTCTCAGAGGAGTAACACCAGAGGCTCCTAGACACACACATAATAAAAATATTTTTTCAACTTGGAGCACTTCCTGTAAGATTTGCCATTTACGTTTATCAGTTTTGACTGGGCTAGATTAGCAAACAACAGTGATTTGTTTAGTGGTTCTCTTCTTAATTTTACCTTAGCTTGTGTCAACATGATATCACATATCCTTCAGTAAGTCTTTTACGTCTTGGCTTCAGAGGAGACCAGTCCTTCCACCTAACACCAACTTTCTACACTAGTAATCTTCTCGCTCAGAGAGGTCTTCCATCACCTTTTTTTTTCTTTTTTATCTTATTTATAGCAACAGGGGGAGTAGCAAAGACTAGCATCCAACAAAGACACCCTGAAGACAATTTGCAGGAGCTGAATGACACTATTTCTGAATTTAGGAATAGGACACAGCTCAAGTCAGAAGATGGACCAAGGTGGAACAGAGCAAAACATCCTTTCTGTTGCAAAAATGTTCACTTTCTGGACCATTTGGCTTAGAAATAGCATTCTACAGTAACTTTCTAGATGTCAAAAAATTCATTTTTGAGCAGAACTAGTCCAGTTCAAAATTAAAATGTGTATGCACATTATGTTCCCTGTAATAAGGGCAAGCACTACAAATTGTTCTGCCAAATAAAAAAGTGAAGAAATCACAGCTGCATTCTATTAACCTTAATGACAAATTACTGTTTGATATATTGAGAATTTCACCCTAAATTCCTCACTGTTCCTCCTACTCCTCAAGGGCACATGGTGCTTTATTTGGGTCTCCTGTGCTACAATCTAACACTGTGGAAGCATTCTCCATTTAAACTCATAGGCAACAAGACATAAGGATCAAAATTTCTCATCCGTAAGTGGCACCAAAAAATATCTGCATAACTAGTCAATTTTTGTAGACAGTATCAACATTGCTACCTCAGACACTTGTAGTTGGCTTTCCATGAAAATATCTTGATTAGGAGAAAAAAAATACAAGGAAAACTGTAATATATCCATTTGAAATTGTATCTATTTTAATCAGTACTCCTCTATGTAGCATAGCATTATCCTAAAGAACACTGCCATGCTTGATATGCTGTCTTTTAAATAACAGCAAGGTCCCACAAGGAGATAATGAATATCAAATAGCATTATTCCGCACAGGAGCAAAATATACTGCTGAAAGCATTCTACAACAGCACATAATCAATGAAAATTCTACTCCAAATAGAAGTGATGGAATCTTTATTCAAAAATAAAATAGTTTGGGTAAACAAAAAGTGTTTTTAAAACATCTNTTTTTCTTTATTCATTCAAGAGCAAGCATCTCTTCCACTCTAAAGGCAAACTCAGTAACAAGCTTGCAGCACTGTATTACTGAAATAAATACTTCAGCAGGAAGAAGTGAGAAATCTTACTTGAACCTCTGAAGTTAGCTACATGTTTACAGGATTCACAAGTAACTTTGTTCAACACAAAATACGGAGTGACATATCTCTTTTAAAGAATTTAAGTAAATTAAAACACCCCTTTTATAACTGACACATGTCGGTTCACCTGTTTTTTCCCCTCTATTCTCTCACCACTCCGCCAGCCTTCAGTATGTCAGGAAGAGGTGACTTTTCACAGATCAAGCGCTGCATTGTAAAGGGGAATCATGCAGCGGATGGAGCTTCTGCCTCAAGGCATCCTTAGGTGGAGGAACGCTGTGTGCTGTCAAAATCTGAGGAATACCTGAAGTGCAGACTTGCCGAAGCAGATTATCCTGCTGCCTATCCACAATTACACACACACATGCACACACACAAAAAACACACCCACACCTACGAAGAAAAAAGCTACCTTGAAAATATTTGAGTTTGGCTGCCAATGAGTGCTATTTCTCAAGGAATGAAGACCTCTGTAAATCTACACTTGTTCTACCATTTCCACAGGAGATGTCACATGCATACAAACAACCGTAGGACCAAAGCTGAAACAAATGATGTTTCCCATTACTACTGATTATTATCACCCAAACTCTAAAAGTAGACTGTAGAAATAATTTAAAACTAAAATATTTTCAAGCTGTTTTGAAGCTATATGCTTCAAAAGACCAGTTACATATATGACAATTCATAGTCATAACCACCACACACGTAAACTCTGTGCAACAGTCTCACGTGTTTGTCTAAGAATTTACCTTTATACATTCAAAAGCAATCCCACTAGAAATATTACTAGAGATTTTTTGTTGTTGTTTTAAAGGAATGCTGAAGTATTCATCTGTTTTAACTACTGTCTCAACAGATCTGTTAGTGTTACACCAGTAAGTGAAGAATAAACAAACAACAAAACAAATCACAGCTCTTTTAAGTACTCTGGGCCAAGCACCTGGTCACAATACAGTAAGAGTAACTGACAAAGGAGTCTGAGAAATACATGCTGGTGTGGGACTTGAGTTTCCAGAGAACTAGTCCCACAGGCTTGGATATGATACTGCTGTTTTTCAGACTTTAAAAAACACTTCTAACGAGTATGCACAAAAGACAGTCAGAAATATAAGGAAGAAGGAGGGAGCAATGAAACTCTAAGGACTAGTTCCACTGAAGGAAAGTTAGCAACACAGGCGGGAATCACATTAGTGATCAAAATAGTTAAAGTGGTCACCTGAATTTTGGTACTATTCCTGTTTAGCAGGAAGCCGGTTGCTACTAGGCTTTATAAAAAAAAATCACTGAAGGAAACAGACTACTTTTATAGCTATCCATCAGTTTAAATTACTGAACTCAGACCCTCATTGTACAAATCTAAAAAGCAGCTAGCAGTCAATTAGAATGGAGAAGTAAGTACCTTGGAGGGCTTTTGAAGGTTTAGTAACTTAGGTGCCTTCCATTCACTGTCTTGATAAAATGAGAGCAATCAATACCTCTTTCCTCCCTTGATTGCTTATAAAGAAAAGCAGCAGAGAAACCGATTGATTAGGGCCATAAGAAAGCCAGTATTTTTCTCCTTAAGGGCACAGCAGGTCATATACTACATATCAACACCTCACCAAGTCAGAGCCAAGGATCTGAGACAAACTTGCAGGTGGGAACAGTGGAGCTGCACCCTAAATTAGTAAATCAGAGGCTTTATTGAGGCTGTTGAACAGTTGAGGATTGAGCTGTTTATCTTTAGGACTTTGTCCCTTTAGTTTTTGGCTTCTGATGATCTATATTAGGCAATGTTTCTTTCTAAGGAGAAATCAGCTGTTGGCTGGTTTGCAATTGACTGGAGCCTACTCCCTGAACAAACAGTGTACACAGTTATTTCTGAATAAACAAGACACTTTTAAAATTGGTTCACAAAGAATTTTATATGTTGTTTTGGATAGCACTAGGCATAGACTAAAAGCCAAATCTTTTAGACAGCTCCAACACAGCATCACTGATGATGTTTTGAACTTCAGCACTATTTTTTGTCCATGAAGACTAATGGCTTTCCTCCAAATTGCTTTAGCTGCAGGTGTTTCAAACTTCAGCAGTTATGCATGGAAGTCTACTTACAGATCAGAAAGAGCCACTATATCTTGCCAGTGGAGCAATTAGCTTAAGTGCTTTCTTGTTGAGAAAAATAGGATACTATCTACAGAGATCTCAGAATGGAAAACTAGTACAAACACCAAGCTGTCAGTAAAGTCCATAATTTGATCCCTTCTGCCATTGGCTGGATCACAAAAAATCTGAATTAAAAAAAAAAAATCAGAAGAACATGCATAGTTAACCTAGTAAGAGAACAGGTACTATTCATATGACAACAGATGTATTTATAAATGGATTGATATTTAAGACAGTAAAAAAAAATCTCAATGTCTCTTAAAGATTAAAACCGGCTATTAACACATTTCCAAGCAGAAGACAATAGGAGAATGCTTATATTTATGAATATTTCTGAGATACATTGCATACAAGTTTGTTTTCTCTCATGTTAATTTAAAATTCTATCAACTCCAATCTTCAAGAGAAAAAGCATTTAATTATCTGGCATAAACTTCAAACATGACTCAGTTAATATCAGGCGGACAGTAGATCAGATAAGGACTTACTCTTTTCTCTTTTCAGAAAATGTCTGGGTAAAGAAGAAAAGAACACAACTTCCTTCTTATCACCTCTTGCAATGAGCCTCCCATTCTCTGGGCTGCAATATTTGTCTGACGATGAAGAAATGTTTAATAATAAATCTTCAGCTGAATATCAAACAGCTGAAGACCAAAGAAAATAAAAGTTTTTGAAGAGCTCTTTTTCTAATGAACCAAGAGCTAACACATTTTTATAGGACATGTAACCTAAAATGTATCTAGTTGTTCCCTTGGTTGACCTTGTTACACAAGGTTCACAATTCTGTTTTCTCTCTTGAAGATGAAAAAACAAAAAATTGGCACTGGATATAAAGAAGCAACTGAATGACTTCATAACTGCATGCAGACAGGTTAAAGGCCCATCTTAAAAATTCAGTGCTGCACGATAAAGTTTGATTAAGAGACTAACTTCAAGAAAGCTGCAATCAGTAGTTGGTCCTCAAGGACCCAGTTGTAAAAGCAAGGCTCACATGGCTAGCATTTGCAATCCTTTCCCAATATTCTGTGGCAGCCACAAAAGTATTGGAAACATGCATGTATTTCTTGTGTAATTGTTTAAAAAAAAAAAAAAAAAAAAAAAAAAAAAACAGATCTTTAGTTTGTCAGACTCCATGGGCCAATAGGATACACAGGATTGGCCACAAAAGATCTGGAATCTATGAAAAGGAACACTTGTCAGACATTTATTACAGTCACCAGCTGAAAAATGAGGAGAAACAGAAGGAAGCAGACAGTCAGCAACCTTTACAGTAGGAATCTTACTAACAAGCTTTGATCTCAACTGTAGCCTGGAGAAAAAGCCCACCCTGGTGTCTTTCATCCCCTTGAAGTGTGGAGCATAACCCACCACCAACTCCAGGCTTCCAGACTTGCCAGTCTTACTTGTCTCCTAATATAGATGCTTACAGTTTAATCCACAAGGTTAAAAAACAGGAAAAAAAAAACAAAAAGGTCCTTAATATATTTAAATAAATATTCAAGAGGGAAATTATACCAGTATACGCTAGGAGATAATAGAATAACTTGATAGTTTCTGAAAAGGGACAAACCTTTCTTATTCACATCTCTCCAGGAGTTCTTCCCAACCCTAACAGTTCAATGTGGTCACCATCAAATTTCAACCTTCCCAAATCCATATGTGAAAAAAAATCTGAGGTTTCTATAGGTACATCAGGATACACTGACTGGATATTACCAAGTGGTAAGAAAATAAAATGCAATCTCACAATTGAAATCTTTTTCCACCGAGTACTAAGTACTTCAGTACAAAATTACTAAACAGCACTTACAGAACCGAGCAAAGAATAAGACCAGATTCAAGTGGCCAAATCTGGGATGGAGAGCCAGGAGGCACGCCTGAGAGATTCAGACCAGGTTCTCTACCTCCGTTGCCTCTGGGGGATGCAAATATTCAACAAATATTTCATGACTTCTACTTTGGCAGCATGTCTGCCTGGCTTTCTATAAGGTCCTACTATAGCCAGGGGTGGCATGAAGCTGTACCTGCTCTGCCTTCCTGTGAAAACTGAAAGACCAGGCTACTTATTAAGAAAGAAAACTCACTTTCACAAAACAAACAAACAAGAAAAAAAAGCACCTAAAACATATAATAATTCCTTCACAAACTGTCTGAAAAGCCAACATTAAAGCTACACATTTTTCAAACAGAAAAAGGAAAAAAAAGTCTGTACAATTATATCACACACAACTTCTCAGCCTGGTGATAATACTGTATAAAATCACTAAGAACAGAAATCCAGGAACTCCTGGCATCTTAGTCAAATTTCCAAAACCCTCCCTTGCAGATTTCAGTAACTTAGTGTTATCCACTCAAGAAAAGTGAACCTGAAGGAAAAATGAAAAAAAAAAAAAAAAAA
>JACDJE010000331.1:820822-836515 GCA_016647715.1 Pavo muticus
ACAAAAAAAAAAACCCACTATCATAAAGAGCACACCTGCAAACAGAACTACAGAGCTAGAGAATGTTATATGACCACCTGAAAGCAGGCCTGACTGTACCATAAATAAAAGCTAAGCATTGCAGTTTCCTCTATAGAGGCAGAAGCAATGTTTCCATTTCAGTAACTAATTCACATTGAGGAACCAGAAGTGCAACAAAACAGGAAAACCAAACCTGTTTTCTTTTTCCAACACAGAAACACAAAAGTTCAAAAGTATTATTGCTCCTAAAATTTAGGGTCTTGGTAGTCATTAGAGGTTTAACTGTTCATTGCTTATAACTGTAACTCCTTTAACTGAAAAATCAAACACGCTAATATCAGGTTACACTAGATAGTACAGCTGCTTTTAGAACTTTCTGCATGTTAACAGGGTGCCCAGAGTGGTGGTGGAAACCCATCCCTGAAGACGCTCAAGGTCAGGCTGGGCAGGGCTCTGAGCACCCTGATCTAACTGTAAATGTCACTGTTCAGTGCAGTGGAGTTGGACTAGATGACCTTTAAACGTCACTTCCAACTCCAAAGATTCTATGATTCTGTAACTCAAAATAGTAGTTATCTAAGCTGCTACTGCAAATCAACTTGTTCTTCCATTGCCTATGTTTCTTTCAGTTGGCTTTAAGCATTTTAATGGAATAATACCTTGATTCCATTACAAAAGCGTGCTCTGTACAAATGACCCCATTATCTTGCAGCATCCCACAGCAACTTCATAGAATCATAGGGGTTGGGTGGGACTTCTGGAGATCATCCAGTCCAACCCTCCTGCTAAAGCTGGTTCCCTAGAATAGACCACAAGATTGTTCATAAACATTCAGAATCGGTTGTGACAGCAACACCTAAGCATGTTACTGCACACACAAAACAACCACAGCAAGATTCTTCCACACAACCTGTCACAACACGTGCAGACTTGGCTTCACTGAAGTCCCAGACAGGCCCAAATGTAAATCCTCAAAGAAAAGAAAAATAAAAATGAAGGAACAAAGCAACCATAACCAACCAAGGAGGAGCAGGGAAGAAAAATCCCAGCCTTGGTTTAGACTACAAATGCTGCATTATTTTCACAGTGAGCCAAAACAAGGCCTGCCCCTTCTAAATGGTGTGATGGCAGGGCCTAGCTTTCAAAGTCAGCTACCAAATATGTAAAATCACAACATATTTTAACCAGCTTCGCTCACAGACAATAAAATGACAACAGCAATATTAAGTATTAAGCTCTTAATCTATTGGGCTCTTTAGTTATAGAAAGCCTGGTGTAGTCATGACAAGGGAACGTATTGCCTTTATCCAAGCACTGTCAGCATGGCTCTGTGACCCGAGCATCACCCAGAAGGTCTTCACCGAGACACAAGAAAGGAAAAGAGCAAATGCAGAGAGGCACTGCCCACCTCGCGCTGCTCAAAGTGGGCAGCGCGCCTGGCCGCTCGCTGAGGACACCTCAGGGAAAGCACCTGAGGCACAAACCGCATTCCCCTGACGCTCAAAGCAGGGGAATACCAGCTTGACAACTATGAGAAGCGGCAATGGCCGCCCCCTCCCCATACTGCCACTGCCGAAACGACGAACTCGGACTCAGGATCGGGCCCCGACGCCGGCCACCCTCAGACATGGGGGCGGAGCGCCTGCACTCACCTCCTACCGTCCACCCGCGCCACCGCCGCGCGCCGCTTCCGCCCGCACGACATAGCCGTCCCGCCGACGAGCGACAGCCAATCAGCGAAGAGTGCTGCCACTCCGCCCCGCCCTCACAGGGCATTCTCCACCAATGAGAGCGATCCGCCTCTCCTAGCCCCGTCCCTGAAGGGCGCTGGTGCTTCTCCCCGCACCCGCCGGAAGTGTGATGTGGACGTGAGTGCGTCGCCATGGTAAGCGCGGGGCGGCGGGCGGGAGGTGCCGGGCCAGTGGAGTCTCTCCGGCCCCGAGCCCTTTCTGTCCGCTCCGAGTCCCTTTCTGAGGGCCTGACGCTGTCACTTCTCTCCAAGGGGTCCGAGCCCGCGAGTTCAGCCGCTTGAGGGGACAGAGGGGCCTCTCAGTGCTCCTTGGACAGCAGGCCTGCAGCAATGCCCGTGCTACCGCGCCCGGCCTCCGCGCCCCGCAGGACGTGTTGGCCATCTGTAGGGCCTTGCCCAGTTTCCCTGGGGCACGGGACTGTGCTGCGCCTGTGGCGCGTTGCATCGGGGCACGTTTTTGTCTTCTCCCCCTGCCCTGTCAGGCAAGTTTTGCAGTTGGAGCAGCAGGCCGGGTTCTGACACTGGCTCCGGTCGATTTTCATGAGTTGCTTTGGATGCCCAGTAACATTGGGTGCCTGTGTCCATTTGCTTAACAAGAAACTGTGGGTGACGTACATGGAGTTGACCTAGAAGCCTGTTAGTGTTGCTATTCAAATTTTTTATGGTGTCTCTGTTGTCTGTTGTTTTTTTCTCCTAATACATTCTGAAAATATAAGCAAAGGATTTGTGTTTGGATTAGGCTTTGAATCTTTATCAACTAAGATACTGAGCTTTAGATGAGTGGCAAGAGTACAAGATTTGAATGTTAAAAGGAAGAACAAAGGAATAGCTCAGAAAAGAAAGTCTGACTCTGTACAGTTAAAGATTTCATAATTTTTATTTCCACCCAGAATTCATTTTAAGATTAGCATTTTCAGAATGTTTTGGCTTGGTTACTCATCAACAGTGGTGTATATACTGTGCAACTTCCACTGAATCTTTCAGTAATTCCCACATATTTATTAAAAGATTAGTATCTCTTGAACTTTATGGCGTGGTTCATGAAAAATTCCTAGATTCTAGATCTTGTCACCAAAAGGAAAGCGCAGGAAGTGGTTTTTGCCTCAGCATTCCTTAGCAGATCTTTTAGATGAACCTGGGCCAAACATGTGCCAGGAAAGGTTATGGAGCAGATCATCTTGAGTGAGATCACATAGCATGTGCAGGTGGCATCAGGCCCTGCCAGCATGGGTTCATGAAAAGCAGATGCTGCTTGATCAACCTCATCTATTATTATCCTCCTGGTGGTTGAAGGAAAGGCTGTTGATGTGGTCTACCTAGGCTTCAGCAAAGCCTTTGACACTGTCTTCCACAGTATTTTTGTGGAGAAGCTGACAGCCCATGGCTTGGACCGGTGCACTCCTTGCTGGGTAAAGAACTGGCTGGAGGGCTGGGCCTGGAGAGTGGTGATGAATGGAGTTAAATCCAGCTGACGACTCGTCACAGGTGGTCCTCCTTGGGGGTCATTATTGGATCCTGTCCTGTTCAGTATCTTTATTGATGAGGGAATTGAGTGCACCCTCAGTATGTTTGCAGATGACAGCAAGTTGGGAGGAAGTGTTGATCTGCATGGGGTAGCAAAGAACTACAGAGGGATCTGGACAGGCTGGATTGCTCTGCCAAGGCCAACAGGATGTAGTTCAACAAGCCAAGTGCTGGGTTCTGTACTTTGATCATAACAACCACAGGTAACGCTACAGGTTTGAGGCAGAGTGGCCGTAAGGAACGGACCTGGGGGTGTTTGTTGTCACTTGGCTGAACGTGAGCCAGCAGCGTGTGCCCAGGTGGCCAAGAAGGTCAGTGGTATCCTGGCTTGTATCAGAAGTAGCATAGCCAGCAGGAACAGGGAAGTGAGGCTGCACCTTTGGGCTCCTCACTACAAGAAAGACATGGAGTTGCCGGAGCATGTCCAGGGAAGGGCTACAAAGCTGGAGAGGGGTCTGAAGCACAAGTCTTATGAGGAGCAACTGAGGGAATTGGGATTGTTTAGTCTGGAGAAGATGGGGCTCTTACAACTGCCCGAAAGGAGATTGTGGTGAGGGGGAAGTCAGCTTCTTCTCCCATGTAACTAGCAATAGGACTGGAGGGAACGGCCTCAAGTTGTCCCAGGGAAAAATTTCTTCTCCAGAAGAGTGGTTAGACACTGGAATGACTGCCCAGGGAAGTGGTTGAGTCACCATCCCTGGTGGTGTTGAAGAAACAGTTAGAGGGAAATATTAGTGATAGGTGGACAGTTGGACTGGATGATCTTGAGGTCTTTTCCAACCTCGGTGATTCTGTGATTCTAAACCATATCTCCAAGCAGTGGCCAAAGGGCTCTCGTAATAAGAAGCATAAATTGTCTTAGAATATCTAAAATGTACATATAGAAAATGTGGCAGGTGGGAATGAAGAGACGAGTGAAGTCATCACCTTAAATCAGTGCCTTTAAAAGGTAGATGTTACAAAGCACATCACCACCTTGCTGTTAACCATAGCACTTTAAAAGAGACTGCAGCAAAAAAGCAGGAGAACCTGGATGATCAGTGAGGTACTTTACATTGGTCAGTTTAGCATTTGTATGTGATATTAGTACTTACGTCTAGCACAAAGATGATGGCATGCATATGGATTCTTGTGAGCTTTCTTTCTCACTGTCCATAGTACTTTTGAGAGATTGGTCTGCATTTTTAAAGTAACTTAAAGTAAGCTGGAATTTCTTAATGAGATTGTTTTCATGAATTTATGGAGGTGAAAATGAATTTCCTCAATCTTTTGGAATTTTAATTTTCTCAGGGAAACAATAATCCTTGTGGTGTTTCTAGGACTTTGGATAGTTTGTGATGCTGCTTCTGGTGTCATGGCTGTGCTGAAAAAATTTACCTTGTGGGATTAACAGTCATGAACTGTTGTTTATGATGTTTTCTTTTGCATGCATAATTGACTGTGGGATAGGAAACAACTGTGCCTAAGTATCATCAAAGGGAAGAGAGTAGAGTTGCACGTCCAGTTTGTTCTCTTTCTCAAAAAGAAAANACCTGTGACAAACTGGTTGCTTTTTAAATACAATAATTTTTAAAAGAGATAAAGTCCATTGGAAATTATGCTTTAAGTTCCATCCCATTGTCCCCCAGGCTTTCTTATCACGTAATGAGTTTGTAAGTCCAGATGTGACTCTCACTCCTCTGTGAGAGGCCAGCCGCTGCCAAACGGTATGTATGGAAGCTGACTTGTACCTGTCTTTTCCTTTATCTGAAAGCACACATTTTTGTATTTTTCTCTGTTTCCTGCCTGTGAGTAATACAGTTTTAGCTTCAACTAACTTTGGGAAGGGGATGGATGCTCCTAATGAATTAAAACAATAATTGAGGGGAAGGAATATAATGACACAGCTTCTCAGTTTATGTAGAAGCAGAAGATTTAGTTTACTGGCTTTCACTAATCATTATGTCAGTTTGTCCTGCTGACTTTTGAAAAGCTGTATTTCAGAAGACTCAGCAGAAGTTCTGCTGTTGAAACTGGAAAATGTACCACACACGTGGTTTGGTGGGTGGGAGGAGGGTAGAAGCCTGAAGTAACTCCGTATTAAAGATGATGAGCCTTTCACTTTCTCAATGGAGGTCTTCAGTTTCTTTTGTAGTAAAAATATGCAACTGCAGCCAAACAACATGAATATGCATGAGAACTTCATAGTAGTTATGTTATGTGTTTGTAATTGCAATTCGGCGGTGAAGAAGGAATGCGTTGTAGTAAACTTTATGAATATGGCTTCTTCCCTTTTCCACTCGGGTTATGACTGACCTCGAATTCCACATTGTTGCAGAAAATTTAATATGAAACTTTCCATTAGAACAAACCTTTCTGCCACAACCTCAGTTGCTGTCTTAGAATGACTTTTATAGAAGGAAGGAAAATTGTTCGTAAAAGCTATTCTAAAAACATTACATAGTAAATAATGGTCCAAGACAAGCTTTCTAATATAATACGTAAGAAAAAAAAAAAATGCTTTCAGAAGTCTTTTGTCCACGAGGGTGGATCCTGACAGGACAAGGGGGAATGGTCTTAAACTGAGACAGGGGAGGTTTAGGTTAGATACTAGGAGGCAGTTTTTCACACAGAGGGTGGTGAAGCACTGGAAAAGGTTGTCCAAGGAGGTTGTGGATGCCCCATCCCTGGAGGCATTCAAGGCCAGGCTGGGTGTGGCTCTGGGCAGCCTGGTCTGGTGGTTGGCGACCCTGCAGACAGCAGGGGGGTTGAAACTAGGTGATCATTGTGGTCGTTTTCAACTCAGGCTATTCTATGATTTTGTGTCTGGCACATTGGAATTTAAAAGGAGGAACTAATCCTGATTCAAATTTTTAACAGCTTTGTCTTTGTAATGGGATAAAGAAAGACAAGATTAAAAAAAGTTGTCCTAGTTCATCTTGGGCATATACGTGTCTTTGTATTATGAGTTTGTGTGGGGCAATGATAGGCAGCTTTTTGCATGTCTTTTTTATAATACCATCAAGCATGAAATAACTTAAACAAGAAGATTTTCAGGGAGTTTCAGCTAAGTAACAAAGTTTTCCTCTGGAGTTTCAGCTATAGTAACAAAGTTTTCCTCTGATAATACCTTTGCTGCCCAGCTAAGGTGTGTTTTGTTGGTAGGCTGAGGTTTTTACTCTGGCAGAAACCCTAATGCAGAAAGATGCTAGGACATCATTTGCGCCCATGCCACAACTGACTTGCATCCCTGTACTCAGTACGTGTTGACCTCATGCCAGCTGTTACATGCCCCTAAGAATAGGAGTAAATGCAGCTAGCTGAGGAAAGAGCAAGAATAATCTGTTCTCTCTACATTTCTTCAGTCGGAGAAGTGAAAAGGAGAGAGAGGAAAGGAGAAATATTAGTGTAGCTAAGTAGGGACAAAGAAGTAAGCTCTTTGCTACTCCACTGTTGTTGCCTAATAAGTCAGATACCTTCAGTAAATAAATGTGCTGCTGTGGAGTCAGAAATCTGTAATGAGTGACTGCTTAAGCGGCCACTATAGATACTGCTGTGTCAGTATATAGGATGTGAAAATACGTTATTTTTGTTCTATGGCTGCAGAACAGAGGAAACGATTTATTCTGCCATTGTAAGATGCATGTCTTTAATACCTCTCTTAATCTGGTTTCGAAACTGTAGGATGTATTGGATCTACTTTAACAAACTTTACCACAGACCTCAACAGTGAAGGAATGACAATAGTTGAAAGAAACCATTTCCTTGCAGAGTGCCAAACACTTCTTGCTCAATGTTTTTGGCCATGTGTCTATTTTTAAACAAACTGATCCTGTAAAAGCATGAAAAGTGTTGAGAAGGTTACTTTTCTTTTGTTCAGTGCAAGCTATTTGAAATTAGTAATGGGCTGATTATCCAAATCCTGATTTCAACTTTGTAACCCAGGTTTGAGGTGGAACCACCCGGCGCTTGTCATAAAGGTGTTAAAAATCCAAACCATGCTCCTGAACTGCGCCAAAGAAGGGATGTAGTAGGTGCAGTAGGTCTGCCCAGCAGCGAAGGACGTAGAGACTTAGCAGAGTTTCTGTGTTTCTTGACTAATGTGTGTTTGTTCCTGAAAGAGAAGTAATTGTTTTTCATGTCATAGAGAGACAATTCTACTGTTAAGGAACAATAAATCTAATGGTATACATAACAATTCGAAAACATGTATGTAACATTTTAGGTAAATTGTAGGATACGTTTTTATTTAGCCTTTGGAACAACAAGTAGCTACTATCCCATATTTGAATGCTGCAACTTCTTAAGCTTTTTGTAAGCATGCTCAGCAGTATAATTCAGCTTTGAATTGCTCAGGGTTTCTATGGAGGTGAGATGCATTAGACAAATCAGAGGCAAATGTTTTTCTTCCTCTTCTGCAGGGGAGCATATACATGGTTAATATTTGATTCTTGCTTGTAAGTTTGATGTGATAGTGGAACTTTCGTAATCAGACACTTGTAGAAAAAATTTTAGCTATATCCTAGATGTTGAAATACTGTATGCAACAAAGCAAAAATGATTTTGGTATCTTCAGTTTTGAGAGCTTTGAGGTTTTTTTTATGTCCATCTTCATATTCCTGTTGCAGCCTGTATTGCAAATCAACTTTTCACATTATTTGAATGCTGGTTTTATTAGGGGAGGGATATCATCCAAGTTAAAATGTGCTGGCATGTTAAAATTACTCTTACCTCTTCCATTCACACACTCTTATTATTTCTTAAGATTCTTTTGTAAATATGAGGCAAACTAAGCAGTACAGCGTGCAATTTCAGAAAGGAGAGTTGTCTAGCTTGACAAACTGCAGCTTTCTTATCAAAAAGACAAAGACAATGCAAGTATAATTAACCACGTGGCTTCACTGGGCAGCAAAAGAAGCCAGAACTGATTGTGGGAGAGAGTCTTTTTCTTTTGTGTGGGGAATTTTTTCTCCTTCTGTTCAAGTACTCTCTAGAAATCTCTTAGGTACAGAATTTTAGGACATGAGTGGCGAAAGAGATAAAAGACAAGATTTATTTCCACTTAAAGAGCTCTACTGATTATTACCTACTCTAGTTATAGTTCCAGAGATTTCCATTATTTCCCTGTTACTCTGAAGAACTTACTTAATTTCAGCATCCATGAACCAGGATGATAGAAATCATTCCTTATCAAATGTGGGGCAAAGGATGGAAAAATGGTAAACTGCAAGCTACAATCTTCTGAGAAGAGTCAGAGGAAAAGATGTCTCGAGCTTTTACTGACGCATCAAACATAAAAGCTGTGTTTGTTGAATAAATATATAGACAATGCATCACCCATGTGTTACAAAAGCCCCAGTAAGAGAAGCTTAGTATTGGAACTTTCAGTTTGCTTTTTGTTTTTAAGACTGTGGGGAAAATGCTGCATTTGCTAGCTGTTCTGCACCAAAAACTCAACGTTGAGACTATTGACCAGATATCGGGGCAAATAGAGAATTCAAGTGAGCCTGCATTTTCAGTGTTGTCAACTCAAGGTGTCGTATAAACGTGAATTTTAATTGCACTAAAGAAAAATAGGTGCGTTAAAGTCAAAAGCTTTTATGGAAGAGGGTACTTGCATCCTTCTCCTAATTGTGCAGAAGAACTTGTTATATTTTAAGCGGTTATATTAGTCTTCAGTTGGCTGAAAATGGTACCTGCTGGTACCTGTGTGCTGTACTTGCCATTTTAATTAGACTACATATTTCTTCAATAGATGTGTAGAGGAAAGATAACTTATTATTCTAATTGAGTCCTAGCATATTTTTGGATGGTTGTAAGGCTACATATTTTAGATGGAACTGCAAATATTTTAAACAGAAATGTGAATCGAAATTAAGTGTTCTTTGGAAACCACATGCTGGATGGATGTGAAACACCCTTATTCGCGTTTGAGCAACCAGTAACTGCTAACAAAACAGTATCTAGATTCTTATTAAGTTCAACTGCATTTTGTCCAAATACCTCTTGCTTGGTTGTTCAGTGTAGTTTTGCCAATAACAACATCAAATTTAACAGATTTGCAAGTTTTGTATTTTTCCTACAATTCTAATGTCTCTTCTGCAAACGCTTATTTTCTATTCATTTTTATAGGATTATGTTTAGCAGGAGTAGAAAAACAAATTGTTTCAGAATAGGTTGGAAAATAATTATGTGCATGTTTTAATTTTTAGCAGTTGCTTTTGCCTTCAGGTTGGAGTAGTCTTACATGTTTTATTTCCTATTATTTTTTCCAGTTTCATAGTCCAAAAAATTGCACTTAAGCTGGGAAAATGAGAATGGCACTACCTAATGGAAACCTTGTATAATAAGCGTTTTCAACTCTTTAATGGCCTCTTCATTTAAATTTTATTTAGATTGATTTCAGTTTTCTGTTACGGCAGTTGAATGGTACCTCTGAGTTTATACTGTTTTAATGTAGGATTTCAATCTTATAAGCCTTGCTTAAACACAAGTTTAGCACAGTATGGGCTCTTGCTCACATTTTGATATGAGAGGCAGCTAAATGATCAGATACTAACATATGTTTCTTTGTTTCCAGAGACTATAATCATCCGTCAATCTTATCTTACTGTAGATGGGAAAGACAACACAAGAAAGCTTCAGGAGCATTCACACTTTATTTCTGCATATTATATGAAATTATTTTCACTACGATATGGTATCATTGAGGAATTAATATTGAGGTGTTTGAATTTGAATTTTGGGAAGGATTTGAAAGAGCATTTGGGCATGTAGCTCTTAGCATTAAAATCCACGATCTTAAAGTTCTGAAGACCTGCAGCCAAACTTGCTCTTGCAAGTCCTGCTGAATACAGTACCTTCTTAGTGCTTCAGGTAATACAATTGTGCTGCATAACTGCCTGGAGAGAGCACACAGGAGAAGGGATTTATAAAATAATTAAAAAATAAAGTAGTACTTAAGCAACAAAGGGTGTAGCGTCTACTAAAGTGCTTCCGTCATGTCAGAAACATTCTAAGTGCAGGTATAGAAAGTCTGAGCAGATGTAAGTAAAGCCACAGCCGACATAACTACAATCAACATAAAATAGCAGTGGTGATTATTTTCTGCGTTTGCAGTCTGAGCTTTGAGAAGATGTCTTTTCACCGTGGACAGAATCTAAAAGGCAGCAACAACTTTCCCACGTTGAGGAATTTATCTATAACAGTGATTAGGATCTACATGAGGCCAACCAGCACTGTTTGAAAAATGCTGCCCTAGGTTAACCAAGTGAATTTCAACCCACCTGTATTACAGCGTTTTGCAAATTAACTTGATACATTAACGCTGTGTCTTTTAAAAGTATTCCAAGTAATGAACAATTCTTATGGGTTTTAATTACATTGGTTCAAGCAGTTGGATGCAGATTGCCCTTTTCTGTAAATTCAGTTGGAGTGTAAGGATTACTTTGAATGTAAAGTGTAAAGCTACCCGCTTCAGAAGTAAATTATCATTTTCAGTTTAAAAATGTAGACAAATCTTGAAATATGCCTCTTTCCTTTAAAGTGACCTGTAAATATTTGTGTCATTCAGAGCACGTTTCCGTAGGAAGGCACTTGTAGTTATAATGATGCCCTGTGCTGCATATCCGGGGAAACGCACGAGAAGTCCAACAAAGAACAGTTATGTACTGCCGCTATTGATTGATTAATAACACATTTCATGAGTATACATTTACATTCCCTGCTTGGTATGAAGCAAATGGGACAATGTGCCCTTCTGCCATGTTGTGCGTTTGAGTGCCCGATAGCACCAGGCTGCTGGGAGCAGCTGCAGCGGGAAGCCTGCAGGAATTCATGGGAACCGGGCACTGGGAGCATAGCGCCATGCAGTGCTGAGAGCAGCTGTCTGTCCCAGAGGACTGGTCGAATTCATCATTGACAGGGAGTATCACACGGCTGGGAGGCAGCCGCTCCTGGATCAGCCCCACAGGAGCCAGGAGAATGCCTAATGCGGGCAATTGAGGACTTCCTAGTGTCTGAACGTGACAAGTGCTTGTGAGTAGTCGAAGGGCAAGGGTATGCTGACAGTAGTAAGCAGTATTTTCTCTGTTGTACATAATCTGTCCATTACTTTAAGTACTGTGGATAAGTGATTCAGCTAGCTTAGCTAAAATACTAAACCACACATGATGATTTAGCTAGTGCCTTGGCTAGGGAGAAAAGCGGGTAGATGCACCTTGAGGACCACGGAGTTGTCCTTAGATGCTGGCTTACTGCTTGGCTTGTGCAGTATCCCCTCTGTGCTCTCTCTTGTTGCAGAAACCTTCCTGCTTGTCAGCTGCTGCGTATGGTTGCCATGTATTGTTTGCCTTCCTCCACTGCCTACCATATTTCTCTGCGTCCTAGTAATCATCACGTTCACCTTTTTTTACTGAGGGCACTGGCTTGAGAGCTTATTCCTGTACAAAGGCAGCTGATGCAAGATATATCCTTCTTCAGACAGAAGTAAATGTGAGAGTTGCACACCCCTTTATGAACCAGCTAACCTTCCCCCTGGGGACATGCCATACCAGGATGCTGAAATTGGTCCTCCAGGCTGCAGAGATGGAGTTGTTCAGCTGCTCCTTGACCTCTGTGTGCAGCTCTGAACTCAAGGGTTGCCTGCTGCATGCTGTTAGCTGAAACATTCTCATTGTTTTGTATATCTAGCCCTGTCTGGTGCATGTATTCCGACTGGCAGCTCTGCGTGCATTCCAGTGTTGTCTCATGTGATTCACTGACTTCTCCATAGCTAAAGATACATATGATTACTTTCTGTATGTAATTAACTGTATTTCAGATCTCAGTATCAAAAGAACATGTCATGGTTTTATGATTTTTGGTTATCGGTATTCCACATTATAACATCATGTAGTACACTAGGAGTTAAATTGTTCTGTAGATGTTCTCTCTAACATGTGGTTACTACAAGAGTACAATGGTGAGCTGAAATACTGTGATTTTAATTTTGGTTAATTATGTAGAGAAATGTGATTCTCATAGCTTCAAAACATTAGAAAGTTGTGATGTAATAAGAAAGTGCACATCAGTCAACAGAGCTATGCTTCAGGCTGTGGAAATGGGACCTCTGTGCTCTTAACAAATCCCACACAGTTCTCTGCCTGAAGAAGGAGATTGCAATGTAATATCCCCTCATAAGTGCTAAGTATTTACACTTAATTAAATATTACTACTCAGCATTCTGGGTTGAGCAGTAGGGGAAAAAACAACAACAACAGGGTATTTGACATAAATTTGTCCATAACAGAAAATTCCAGAATGAAGAATGTATTCTATTTGCTTTTCCTTTTATTTGTTTATTTGGAGTTCTGAATAAGTAGGATCTGAAAATGACAGTGGAGCAAAGCAGAAATAAGGCACTTTGCAATAAACAGTTGTCTGTTGTTCTACCTGGTCTGTTAAGTTGACAAAAATGCTTTTTGGGGTATGTTATCTTTGAAATATTTTTGTTTGTTTGTTTTGGTGCAGCTTCCTACATCTGGATTATTTTAATATTGCAAGGAGAATCTAAGTCTCAGATTTGGGACTAGTTATTGGAAGCTATAAATTACAAGGACTAGTTGCCAAGTATTTCTTACAACATTTCCAGGGAACATACTGCAAAATAATAATAATGTTGCTGGTGTATTCTTTATTGGAATGGTGATGTAATGCTTGCTGGAAATCAGCATCAGCAAGCTTTCTTTCAGATTTTGTACTTGATTTGGAGATGCAGAAGTCCTTACATGAGCACCTATTCTCCCTCTGTATGTGTGTCTTAATGGTAGTTGCTTATACTTTGATGACTAAAAACCATTTTGAGCTTGCAAGGCTCAAGCATACTTTAAATTAAAAAAAATACTGATGAGGCTAATTTACTCTATTTTACTGATATTTGAACTTCAGCAAACGACCAGATATCGTAGTAGTTTCTCAAGAACTGCTTTTTTACTACCAGTAGGCAGATTAATTTCACTATCAGACAACAGATCCTTATTCCCTTGAGTCAGTTCTTTTGTTTATCCACCATTTTCCATATGATTAGAACATCTATAAATGTAATTATAGCAAAGGTATTTTTAAATTTAAAATGAAAAAATTATTTCAAAGTAAAATTAATCAGTTGTCTTTTTGTAGTTCAGGTGGGTCTAGTTATGTATACTTCTACAGATATGTTGAATTTTGTATGCCATCTTTATGTAGAAGTATGTTAACAATTGCCTTTCATATTTATTATATTTCTCTGTCATGGCTGCTACTGTTTTAGTTAATTACTCTTTACATCCACCTTCACCACCACCATCACAGTACTCTGTGATGCATTGATGCAAACTACAGTTACACTTATTCTTGGTCAAGAGGGAATGTCTGTTTTCTGTAAATCTTAGCCTGCTGCTAATAGGTTTCCAGAAATTGGTTTGGAACAAGCCTGGGAGCAAATCTGTACGGTTACCCTTTTGCCTGCTCTTTACCTTTCTTGAGAGGAACTGCGAAGGGAAAGCTCCGCTCCTTCGCCATTGTGCACGGAATGATAGCTGCTAGAAGTGTTTCTTTTGTTCACTGGCAACGTAGATTTTGATTATTTTCTTTTTTCAACGGGCATTGTGTGGGGAATTGTTTATTTTCTCCAGCTTACAAATTGAGGGAAGTTTTGTGCTGTGAAGATGTAATTTTCCTTTTCTAATTTTCTTCCTTAGTCTGCCATCTTCAACTTTCAGAGTCTTCTGACTGTAATCTTGCTGCTCATATGTACCTGTGCCTATATCAGATCCTTGGCTCCCAGCTTACTGGACAAAAATAAAACTGGGTATGTAATCTAACCGTTTTAAAAAATCACAAACTGCTTGGTTTTCACTACAGTGTTTTATTCTTTGTGACTTCTAATGGTGGTTGATAATACAAATACTGTTTTGGAAAATGTTTTGCTTCTTTAAAGATAAAAAGCTTTAGGTTGTCTTTAATAAAGATCTTCATTATATAAGTTCTTAATGTAGAATATCGAAATTAGTTGAAATTTTGCGTTACGAATTTATTGACTTAAAAAGCCAGCTAATATTGCTTTTTTAGTTATTATTTAGACTTGCAACATTTTCCTTAGATGCCACAGAAACAAGAGACAGAAAGAAAACATTTTCCTACTTTCAGTTGTTGTTGTAAGGATTTATTTATTTTTGATTCTTACGAGTGGGGAATTAAACCTTAACAGCAGAAGCTGTCTTGCTGGGCTTTTTTTCTCCCTTGTGTCATTTGACTGCTGTAATTGTCTCTCTCACTTTTATTCCTGAAGCACATTTTCCTAGATGACCACCCTTTTTCTGTTTTGTGTTCCCAGTGCTCCTGGATTGTGCTTGATGTGCTGCTGTGAAATAGTTCTGTGCCCTGCTCAGTAGCATGATTTTTGCATTTGGTAGGAAATGAGGAGGGACAAATCTGCGCCTCCCTTACGCTTTTAAAAGCACATTCATGATTTGGCTTAACAGTTTGCTTTGTACTACAAAGGATATCGTGGAGTGTTGGATGCAATGAGCAGTATGCAGAGCTGTGATTTAAATGCTTTTTGAAGTAATGATTGGGCAATTTTGAGCTAGAATTTTGACTGAGGCTGCCTTAATTCTTCAGTCATGCTGTCCCTGAGGATTATTACAAAGGAGATTATATTTATAAAAATGGGAGGTAATTCTAGCTGCATATGGAAAAAATACGAGATTTTGGTCTTTGGATGTTTGGCTTCCACTTCTTCCTTTAGACTGTTTGCTATTAAAATGTTCTTTTTTTTTCTGTATCTTCGGACACTTCTGCATTTAGTTTTCAGAAGAAATGTCCAGTCTGTAATAGAAACTTACTATCAATAAACTCTTCCTTTTTGGATTTTGAAAACCTTCATTGTGATTAACTTCTGGAACTGCCATTTGAGCACGCAAGTTTTCTTTTACTAATGTGAACTACCTAGAGTACAATAGCTTTTTTTGATTGGGCGTTCTGGCATGAGAATGTTTGTGTCTTTTCTAATGAGATCATGCGGTTACCACTGACATGAGAAATTCCTTTTGATAATAGTAAAGATGGAAATAAAGGATGACTACATAAAAGACTGTTCTTTTGTTGGTGTGGGGTTGGGTTTTTTTTAAGTGTCTACTAATGGAAGGTAATGCAATAGTCAATGAGGTATACACAGTAAGAAGTAAGAATATTTATTTTACTGATTAAGATTTTAGTGCTGTTCTTGACATGGATTATTTCCTTTAATCTGGAGCTACTCTGTTTATTCTTGAGGTATATCTGTCTCAAGTACAATAGAAGTCTTTTCATAAAGTGTTTTCAAAGGGTGCTGACAGTGAAGGGGTTAAGTGTTTGATCTGTAGGCTTGTATTTATATAGATTTTGGACATACAATTTTA
>JACDJE010000331.1:848949-942942 GCA_016647715.1 Pavo muticus
CAAAAAACAAAACCGAAAAATCAGCTGAAACCAGGGAAGTGTGATTTAAACCTGCTTCTCATGCTCCAACTTTAAATTGTCATCATAACATTCCTATCTAAATGTTTTTCAGCCTGTTTTTTTTTCTGTATTTTGTCATATTATTTGAACATAACTATTAGCTACTCCAGTCAGAGTCAATGAGTGTTTTCAACACACGAAATAATGTCTGTAGAGGTTCCATATCCATTTGAGGGCACTTGACTACCTGAAAAGTAGTATTCCTTCATCTTCTATAATGCAGTGTAATCAACATGATGGATACTGAAGATATACTTAAGTACAGTAAGAAGGATTTGAAAATGTGCCCTAATTGTTGGTTGCTTGGCTACTGTTCTTATATTTTATAAATAACACTTTTTTTTAATGATACTCTCAAGTTTATATGCAAAGCAAAATATGTGGAGAAATATTATCATTCTGCAGGACCAGCTGGCAGCTGGTAAAAAAAAAATACAACAAAAACAAACACAAAAACTCATGCAGAGAAAGCTTTTTCAGGTCTGAAGTGACGAATCTCACACAAAGAAATAATCTGTCCTCCCCTTTCAGTTCACCTCTACTATTATTTCCAACCCAAGGGCTTGTGTACCCAAGGGCATATATGTTTCTTTCCAGTGTACCTAACAAAACATGACTGCAGCAAACTTTTGTATAAATTTCATAACCTGTTATTTGACTCATTGATCACAGGTAGTTCTTAGTAACCTCCTGCTTTGGAGTGTGCCATTCTGTTGGAGTATTTGACAGTCAGAAGCTGTGCTCCCCTAATGAAAATTAGATCACATCGAATGTTCACTCAGGCTCCAAAGATTTGAGAAATAAAACAACATTGACACTACAGCTCAACCATTGCTTCCCACTTTACAAGAATCACTTTAGGAAGATTTGCAGGTGTTTCATTAACTTAAATTAGAAGCACCTTCAAAAATGGGTACACTGCTAACTCACATAATTCCCACCCCAACATCTCCTCAGTGATCTGAATGTAAATATTTCCAGTGACATAGCTATTTCTGCTATCTTGTATGTCAGTACAAAAGGTATGATTTATTAATGGGTTCTTCTATCCATGGTAAAACTCTGTGAGAGTCTCATCACATCATTTCCATTGCTTGAAATGGATCCACCATGAAAAAAGAGTTTTTCTTCTCCAAATCAGCTGTGTGGGAGGCAGCCAGGATATATCTCCAGTACAGCTGTAAGCATGTCCTGTGACCATCATTTTGTTAAATTGCCCTATTTGTGTAGTCTGGTTCATTTGCAGGACCATTCACCGATTTGTGTTGGCCTAATTCAAACTCCATGGTATGTCTCAGTCTCTTTCCACACGATGTATAAATCAAACACCCTGTACCAGACTGCTTGACATCTTCTATATCCTCTGTATTTACATCATACATAAACTGCTCAGGATAGCCTATCATCTGCTAGATGATACCATCACACCATATGAGAGCATTTACATTTGATAATTCCAATTTCCATGATTAGAATGTGCTGTATTTTTCCCTATAAAAAGACATGGAAAATCGAAAAGGGCAAAATTATATATGATTTCATTTATTCCACAAAAAACACCCTTGTTTTAAAACACAAAAGACTTGTTTTAAAGCAAAGTTAAGTCAGGTCAAAATATGAAAGTGCCCCTTTTAGTTCTAAATCTTCACAGCTGGTCCTTCCCACATGCAAAAACTTAAATAACCTTTCAGGGCTGTAGTAGGCTTAAAGAAAAGTCCAAAAGAATGATAGATGTTTTTGGACATAAATGTCACACCCAGTGGAATTCAAAGGAAATAAATAGTAATTTAACAGCATTGGCAAGCTACTTTTTTGACTATGTAGCACCACCAACATATTTTACATGTGTATCACGGACATGAATAAGCAAAACCAGACACACACATTCACAAACTAGTTTTGATTTCCTATTAAGCTACATGTTTTTTTTTTCCTTCCCCCACCCTTTTCAAATAATAAAGGAGGCCAAGGGACACGCTGATCTTTGTCTCTTTGGAACAAATGTTAACTCCAAATTCTCATGATTGATTCTCACAGACTGGTAAAACTTCAGAAGGGAAAAAAAAATCCATCCCTCATAACAAATCATATTTGATGTTTGAATTGTTTGTTATTTACTAGAGACATAAAATCCTAATACCAAAGATGGCATTTTAATTTATCACCATCGCTAGCAATGTGCCCAGGGTTAGGGGCTTCAGCTGATTTCCCCAGTTAAGGAAAGTTTGTGAGCATGCAGTATTGAGCATATCACTTCCTTGCACAGAACATGAATCTGTCTGCCAAGGAACAGGTTTTAGCATAAGTTTTGCTGTTTAATGGTACTCTTTCTTAAAAGGCTGGGGGCATGGAAAATATTTTGGTCTCTGGATGCATGATGACTTCTGGAAATAAGAGGAATGGACCTACCTGGACTTGTGCAAAGCACAGTTCTTCTCCACAGCATTCTTGTCTCTAGAATGGAGAGGTGTGCATCTGACAGATGGAACGCTCTATGGATAAGGAATTGGCTGCATGGTCTCACTCAAACAGCTATGGTAAATAGGCTCAATGTCCAAGAGGAGACCAATGATGAGCGGTGTTCCTCTGAAGTCAGTATTGGAATTGATGTTATTTATTTAACATCTGTGTCAGTGACATGGACAGTAAGATCCTCAGCAAACTTGACAACAATATCAAGATGTGTGGTGTGGTTGACACACTGGAGGGAAGGGAGGCCATGCAGAGAGGCCTGGACAGGCTTGAGAGGTGGCGTTCTGCACACCTCATGAAGTTCAACAAGGGCAAGTGCAAGGTTCTGCGCCTGGATCAGGGCATTCCGAAACATGAATATAGGCTGGGTGATGAGTGGGTTGGGAGCAGGCTTACAGAGGTACAGGTGGACAAATGCTGAATATGAGCCAGCAGTGTGTGCTTGCAGCCCAGAAGGCCAACTATATCCTGAGCTGCATCAACAATGAGGTAGCCAGCAGGGAGAGGGAGGTGGTTGTCTCCCCCTACTCTGCCCTTGGGAGGACCCATCTGGAGTACTGCATTCAAGACTGGGGCCAGGAAGGGTCTTGTGCTGGAGCACAAGAAAGAGGTGGAGCTGTTGGAGTGGATCCAGAGAAGGGCCACGGAGACGATCAGGGGGCTGGAGTAGCTCTGGTATGAAGAAAGGCTGAGGAAATTAAGCTTGTTCAGATTGGAGAAGAGAAGGCTCCAGGCTGACATCTTCGAAGCTTTCCAGTACCTAAAGAGGGTCAAGAAGAGAGACAGAAGAGACCCTTCATCAGGGAGTGTAGTGATAGGACAAGAAGTAACATATTTAAACTAAATGAAGATAGATTTACATTACACATCACAAAGAAGTTATTTATTCAAAGAATGGTGAGGCTCTAGCACAGGCTGCCCAGAGACACTGCAGATGCCCCATCTGTGCAGGCACGCAAGGCCAGGTTGGATGGGGGTCTTGGGCAGCTTGGACAGAAGGAAAGAAAGGAAAAAAAAAAAAAGGATAAATAAAGATGAAAAAAGAACAATGTATGACAGTATTGCAATTAAGTTGCATGCTCTGGGGGAATCTAATCTGAGAAAGATGATTAATCCAAATGTGAGTTGATCAGCCTAGCTCTGCCAAGGAAGAGTACCTACTCTCTAAGATTAAGAAGACAAAGTCCAGGGAAGAAGACCGAACTGATTAAAGTTCCTTGTTTCTTCCCACCTGCCCTGTATTTTTCACCCTCAACTTTATCTGCTTGGTATTAAGACCACTACGCTACTTCAGGTTTTTCCTAACGCAACACAATGCAACAACGGAGAGCAAAGCATTTATTGCTTTTCCCTCCTTTTCCTTTTCGTAGTGGTGAGGCGATGATCTTGCTGGCTTGCAATCTTGATAAAATGATTCAATATGTGGTCACAAGAATCATAATAGTATAGACTATTCCCTAAACTCATTGGACTACTCACCTCACATTTGGAAAATATGTTTTAAAGGAAAAACAGGTCAGGAACCACAAAAGTGCTCCCTGTGACAAGTTTATTATATTAGTATGCCTTAGTGAGGGGCTCTGAATTGTGCATATACAGACCTCATCGCTCCTTGTCATAATAAAGTCCAGTATAATACAAAGACAAGTGTTCTACTGCTGTGATCTGAGGGCAGGAATGGAAGCTTGGTCCTCTTCCATTCCATTACCAAATAATTCACTATTCTTGGGGAGTCATTTATCAACTCCTCGCTGAGCCAGCAGATTATATCCTAACAAGCCCAACACCACCACCTGCCCTTTGTCATCTCAGGGTTCAGATTCCAAATAGAGAAGTGGGGAAACAAAGAGCCTTTTAAAGATAATTTTTTTGCACCACAATAAGCAATATGTGACTGTAGAGAGCACATGTCTACAGCAGTCCATGTCCTACAAACACTGACCTAGAGATATTTGTTTGGTTAGGCTCCAGACCTCCCTAATGTTAGCATTTTCCCCTGCAACTCTTCCCCAGGCAGATAGTCTGTGCTCAACTAGAAACTGACAAACTTATTTCAAAACCATCCCACTGATTCAAGATGAACAGTGTGAAACACAATACACATAGCATTCGCAGAACACAGAGAAGGGACAGGGATGGAAAAAACCTAAATCACCAGCAAAAATCAACATGAAGAGCAGATCTAAGAGCAAGAAGGAAAAAACAAACAGCATGGACTAGATCACCATTACATGATACTTTGGTCATCCAACACATTTCATCATCTGCCTGTGAACTGCCCAGCTTTGTGGTGAGCACTGTAAGGTGTTTTGTCTCTGACTCTGATAGAGCAGCCACCAGACAGGGTGTGAGCTGCTTAGCACAGAGGCAAGTGAGGAACCTGTCTTCTCTTGTCTAAGTAAACTGAAACAGTTAACTCCAGATTACTCAGAGAGATTTTGTATGAGTAGTGTGCACTAGTTTTGACTAGCCAGTTTGTGTGACCTCAGAGAGAATATTTGAGAATACTTTCATCATTTTGCAAGGTAGGCACAACCATTGATATCAGCTTTACCTGAAGTCAACTAACACTTTTTAAAAAAATCTGTGCTTAAAAGTAGCTTTAGTGAACATGTGAGGAAAAAAGAGGCTCAGATTATTTTTTTTTTAAACTTTCAGTTCCAAGAATTCTCAAAATAGAATAATTGAATGTTAAAATACTCCTTGTTTTAGATACTGTTCTGCTGACTAGAAACTGACGCAGAGACAATTAAGGATCTTGCCAAAGTAAACTGATGGAGTTTTCAACTGATACCTATACTTTTAACTGATTCCACCTCCTAGGTAGGAATGTTGAGGCATCTTCACAAGAAGCTTCTAAGTCTTTCAAAATAACCACCAAAAACCAAAACCAGAACTCATCAAGTTATGCATGATCTTAAGTCAGTTTGGGAGGTTGTCTGTGGTTACATCCTGAGTTCTCTTCCAGTGCTTTCTTCATGCTGGCTTAAACAGAAGATCCTGTTGATCCTTTTGTCACAAGTGTAGTATCAGTTTCTCTACATTTGATCTGTCTTCTTTCCATCATCATGGTGGCACAAAGGAGGCAGAATGGTGCAAAAAAGGAAGGAATGTGCTCCATGTCCCTGTATTGCAAATTCTAGGTTATCCACTTGCCCATAGCAGCTCAAAACAGGAAAGGAATACATTATACAGCCCCTATTATGGGAGAAACAAGATCACTGATAGACCCTTAGTCGGCACCGAGTAACGTGAAAAGCGTTCTCTAAGTAACATCTACATGTGTAGGGGGGAAGAGGTATATTTTTGCTCAGGGTACTAACTGATTTAAGCACTACTCTAGGCCTTAGTCATTTAAAAATAATGAAGTAGGATAACCTTAAGAATATGTTTTATAACATTATCATAGATTGTAAATATAATTATCGTGTAAGGTGCTGCACTTGGGCCGGGGCAATCCCAGGTATTTATGCAGACTGGGGGAAGAAGCCCTTGTGAGCAGCCCTGTGGAGAAGGACTTGGGGGTCCTGGTGGACGAGAAGCTGGACATGAGCCAGCACTGTGCGCTTGCAGCCCGGAAGGCCAACTGTATTCTGGGCTGCATTAAAAAATGGGTGGCCAGCAGGGGGAGGGAGGTGATTGTCCCCCTCTACTCAGCTCTTGTGAGATCTGGAGTACTGCGTCCAGGCCTGGGTCCCCCAGTACAAGAAAGACTCAGAGCTCTTGGAACGGGTCCAGAGGAGAGCCACTAAGATGATCAGAGGGCTGGAGCACCTCTCCTATGAAGAAAGGTTGAAGGAACTGGGCTTGTTTAGCTTGGAGAAGAGAAGGCAGACCTCATTGTGGCCTTCCAGTACTTGAAGGGAGCATATAAACAGGAGGGGGAATGGCTGTTTACAAGGGTGGATAGTGATAGGACAAGGGGAAATGATCTTAAACTGAGACAGGGGAGGTTTAGGTTAGATACTAGGAGGAAGGTTTTCACTCAGAGAGTGGTGACGCACTGGAACAGTTTGCCCAAGGAGGTTGCGGATGCCCCATCACTGGAGACATTCAAGGCCAGGCTGGATGTGGCTCTGGGCAGCCTGGTCTAGTGGTTGGCAACCCTGCACATAGCAGGGAGGTTGAAACTAGATGATCGTTATGGTCCTTTTCAGGCCATTCTATGATTCTATGATTCTCTTCTACTATGCTACTACTTCAAGGCTTGGCCATTTTCATGTTCCAAGCCATTATTCTGTATTGAGCACCTACCTGGAATAAACTCAGTTGCACTGTCTAAATCAGTTTTACTTCCAAATATAATCTATTCCAACAGTCTGTTTTTTGTTTGTTTTCTTCTCTTGGAATAAAAATGTAAGTTACCAGGTCTGTGACTAAAAATAAGACCGTCATTGAATTTTTTTCTCTGAAAATGCGTTGTTGGTCTCTATTTCAAAATAAAATACATGAGAACACTTGTTTTGGAGGAAGTAGAAAATTTTCCCGTTCAATGTAGACATAAAGAATGATGCTTCTCATCCAGCAATCATGTCCACAAAATTTACAATTCACAGATGTGTCAGATGTTACCAGATGATAGGGAATTACAATAAAAAATTTGTCCAACTGGACATGGTCCCTCTTTCAAAAGTGCTAATTAATCTTAGCTGACCTTGTGATTTACAACAATACTAAAGGTTTAGCAACAGTTTAGCAACATGCTCTGGCAATCATACGTATGTAGACAAGAGGAGGGAGGCACATCCTATACAGGACAAAAAGTGTGCATCTGCTAAAGGTGTGAGGAAGCGTGTACATTCAAAATACAAACAAGTAACATTAAAACACTGCTCCCTGGTTTCCTTCTGTATTTGCATGATAAGAGTTTCTGGATATACAGTATTAAGTTGATAAATTAGATTCAGTTGTATTGAGAATTAATCTGACAAATGTTAATTCTTAAAATATATTGTCATATCTAGGGTCACTTCTTCAACTGATACAAAATCATTCCAACTTCATTCATGTCAAAGGCACAAATACAACTTCCTGGATGCGTTCATACCCATCTCAACTATTTTGCGATAGCCGTGCTCTGTGATAATAATGATGTATTACATTTATATTTGGAAGCCTCTCCTTTCTTCTAGTTTCATTTTCATACATAACATTTCTTTTTCCTCAGATGTTAGATTATCACCAGTATATTCCTATAGAGTAACTCAGACAACTCTATTTCTGCTAACTGTGATAGATGTTGTATCTTGCCTGAAACTGGCATGCTTGCTAGGTTATTTGCCCAGTATTTTCCTCCCTTTCTAAGGGAAAATTGGCAGCAATGGAGGCCTACAAGATAGATATTCCATATTGTTGCTTTGCTAGCAGTAACTCTGAAGAAATGGTTTTGTTTTCTGAGGACTTAGTTTTCTTTGACCATTGTTTCTTGCTCTTTTTTTTCTACTTGGCGGGCTCCTTTCCATAAACAGCCTGCAAGAGAGAGTCAAGGAAAACTCTGCGGCCTCAAGGGAGATCAGATGGTGTAATTACAAATGACACAAACACTAAATGAAAGTCTTTCCTTCCTCGGGCCCTTTACATTTTGAAAGGCTTGTTGGCTGAAATGTTAGGATTAATTAAATACAACACCAGTGAATTCTGCAGAAGTGAAGTAGATCTCTCTTTTTTTCCTTCTTAACTGTTAGAAAACCAAAGGGACTAGAAATGGAAGAATAATTCTCTTTCCTGTTGTAACTGGTTGAAAAAGGGTACATTTTTTCTAGACAAGCATGAAAATGGAGACGAAAGGAAGTATTTCCACCAAAAGAGACACTTGATTATGATTGAGTAGAAGTTAGGGAATATACCAAACCAGAAAATGTTGCTGCAAACTTATATAAATGTTATGGCTAATTGTCTAATTGTCAGAATTTAATCAAGTAAGGGAATAATGCATAGCTGTTTTTCTCTAGTCAGGTTCTGTAGTAGCTAGCAGATGAGAGAAGATCACACATCTGGCCAAAACAAGCTCTTTCACTGTGGGTGAACCTATAGAACTTTAGAATAAAGGAATCCTTAGAGCTGGAAGGGATCTTAAAGGTCATCTAGTCCAACTCCCATGCAATGAACAGGGACATGCACAGTAGATCAGGTTGCCTAGGGCCTTATCCAACCTCACTATGAAAGTCTCCTGGGACAAGACATCAGCCAAGTCTCTGGGCAACCTGTTCCAGTGCCTTATGAACCACAATCCACCATTGCACGGGACAGACAGAATACTCACTGATGTATAGTAGCGGTGAGCAAGTAAGGCAGAAGAACTTGAGAGGAAAGACCACAATTCCAGCCAAAAATCTAATTTCTGCTGCTTTCTGCTTTTAAACATCATCTTCAGAAAGTGCATGAATCTCTTTGATTCACCAGCCGCAGGCTCTTTGCAAATAGCAAGTTGGCTACCACACTGTGCAGGACTGGGACAAAAAGGCAGATCTGCTCTTCATTCAGAAGTCAGCTGGCCTTTGTTTACCAAATGTCCTTTTGTTACTAGAAACTTTCATCAGTTCCACTGGAATAATGAAGGACATGCAAACTACAGTGTAGCCTTACCAATCTATTCTCATGAAAAGCTCAAATATCAAGCCCCCAGCTGTCTCTCAAAGAAATGCATACAGAGGGGGATATGAATTATCATTTTAGAGATGTTGTAGAGATGCCTAAGTTCTAACATTTTTAAATTAAAACATCTGTTAACAATGTGGCAAAAGAACCAGATCTGCAGGCTGGTTTGTAATTACATGTGACCACGATAAGTCTATTTGAACAATGCCCAGTCTGATGGTTAAATTTTACTTTTATTAGGAACAGATGGTAGCTGTGCCAAATCACTGGTGCAAAATAAAATGAAAAAATTGTGTCAAGGAATCTCTTACGTTGTATCACATTTACTTATAATGCAAATGTGTCGAGAGATCTGGGTATTAAACAATTTCAGGAATAAGAGCAAATACAGCTTTCCAGAGTGCACAGGCCTTAAACCATTATGGCTTCATTGCTCAAACCCTATGCAAACCACTCTTTGAGTTAAACATCACTGTAGAATCAGAACCAGATAAAGCAGGACTCTTCTTCAAACTACTGCAACCTTAGTGGAAGAAGAACCCTGCCTTTCACTACAGTTCCTCAGCAGTTTGAAACAATGGCATTAACTCCTCTATAATGGATATATTTAAGAACTACTATTATTTTCCCCCACCAGTAGTCTTGTACACGATTCTCTAGGATACCGGAGAAATAGGCCAACTCTATGTGTCATTGAGAAAGATAAGAAGTCACTGAAGTCTTGTCATTAGCTTTTGGCCTTAAAAACAGCAGAGCACCTAGTAAAATATTTAATTTGTGCTACAAGGGGAAGATAACTAGCCTTCATGCTTCAAGTTTCTCTTCAAGTCCCAAGGAGCATGCTCCAAAAAGAGACCCTGGAAGTTTCATTCCCCTCTTTCTCAATAATTGCTCTGTGGCACAGGAAAATACTCTCCCAAATGTACTAATACTGTGTCTCTCCCAAGCTGCAGACTATTCATAAAATAAAATTTTTCCAGCTCTATATGCTACAAAGAAATATACTGGTTTTTAGCTTAGGTTGCATAAGTGTTTTGTTTAACACTACAAATGCAGGGTTTGGTTCCAGGTATTATAACAAGTATGTGAAGAGAGCTATCAGCGTGTGCAACCATACTTTCAAAAAGCCCAACCAGTGGCCTCACTCTGGTTCAAATAACAAAAAAATCTACTAGATACAATTGTGGCTGCTTAGCTTTGGCTCCAGACTTTTGGACCAACACACCGCTTTAAAAGCTTCCCCCAGACACTAATAACGCCTTGGGGAACTGATAAATGTTCACTTTTTTTTCCTGGTGAATATGGATCACCTTCAAAACACTTACTATGGCTGTACAAATCCATCACCGTAGTTTTACAAGAGCTATTGACTGCATGTGTTGCTTTATAAGCAGTAGACTTTCCAATTTTTTACTCCTTATGAAGTAAATTTGGGGCTCATTTTAAAACCTGGGCTTCCTCATTATTTCTTGTCCATTCAGCTTTATTCTTCTTCTTCCCACAAAACGTGTTTAAAATTACTATCACTTTTGCAAATTCATTTGATTCAGGATTTTAGAAAATCCTAATTGCTTAAGACAGTACAGATGGTGCAATATGAAGTGTAGTAGTCATTCAGAAGGTCTTCAGCAGCAGAGATCATAACAAAGGAGTTAAAAATAAGGGGACCAACTAATCATGATCTAGAGACAACTAGTGCATCTTTACGAGCCTGGGTATCCAATCTGCGCTAGGCTGGTGGGCATGGGTAGGACTGGTGCCAGACCAGGGCCTTCTAAGCGCAACAGCTAGAAGATATGCTCAAAGTCACCATGTCCAGGGCAAGACATGCATGCTTAGGCAACTGAAACCACAGAAGGTGTCTGCTGTCAGGGCAGGTTCTGATGAAACACCAGTTATGATCAGAGCTGACAGGTCTCATGGAAAGGGTTACATTTCTGAAGTGGATTTTGTTTCAAAGTAGAACAACGCAGTAGAAAAAAATAAAAAAAATAAAAAAAAGAAAGAAAACTAATAACAGAACAATCTGAAACATTTTGAGCAGATAGACAGCCAAAGAAGGCCAGGGACCTGGCAGTCAGGGATGAAGAGTGAGCAAGCATGGAGAGGTCTCACAGAGTCAACATTACAAGCAGAAAAAGTGAATTTTAGTGGAAGAGTCACTTACATCTCTGTAAGTAAACAGTCAGAAAAAATAAAACCTATGCAATTAAACATCAGTTTCACTTTGATTGATCAGGATGAAGTGCCTTGATGACAAGCATGTAATGAAAAACAAGCTCCAACTCATAAGCAGAAGGACAGCACAGCACCGTGTGCTGGATATAGGTAAGCGATGCAGTCTTAAAGGAAAATATAAGGAACTCCGAGAAGCCTGTTACATATTTGAAACTCATTTTTCATAAATGTTAATGCCTGAAGTCTGGAGACTGCAGGAAAATTGAGGTCAGGCTTTTCACCCCAGCTGAAATCTACAGACCTACTTTTCAGAAGGAAAACAACAGGAATGAAAATGGTAGCTAAAATGCCAGGTTTTCATGAACAGCAAATCCGTATCTGAGCACACACTGAGCTGCGCTGATTTATACTGCTGACTCTCACTCATAAATACTGCTCTTCATGTAAGAATGCCTAACAACTCCCCCTTTCTCCCTGCAACACAAAACTGGCAGGAAATTCCAGCTACCCAAACAGTCAAAGTCCTGAAATGAAAGCTACCATTCAGAAGAAGTTGTGTGAGGAAACCAAGGTGAATTTTAGAAATTAAGCAATATTTGCACCCTAAAACCTTTCATATTTATCTTGGTGAGATTTTGGCCTGGGTGGAGTTTGTAAACACAAAACTGAGTTTGTGATATATTATATTAATTCTAAACACATTAAAAAAAAATGGTATGAAATCATGGTTTGATTCTTATTTCATACTGGATTCTGTAGCACCGTAACTCTATTTTTTATTCAGGGTGACACAGTAGGATCAGTATTACAATGTATTTGAAGAAAATTCCAGTATATTTCACATTTTTTTCTTTCTTGAAAGCCCGACTTGCCCAAGATAAGATGAATGTTGCAGTGACTTATGAACAACCACCCAGCAAAGACTGGAAAGAAAGACTGTGTAGCCTGGGTTACCTGCAGGTAATTCTGAACCCCACAGTTCCATTTTTTACAGGCTATTCAACTACCAGTACTTCACGGGCTGTTTTATAGTAGTAGGCTATATATGTCAACACTTTTCCTACATATTTCCCTTCATATTCCAAGTGATATTCAGAGAAAAAAAAATTTCTGGAGAATAAATCCTTCAGGATGGGTCCGTTAATGAATTATTGGTTGGGAGAAGACTTAGGAGATGTTTTCAAGGCCCATCTAAGTTAAAGTAGAAAGCTGTGTGCTGCCACTAATGTGACTTAGGATCTGAGATAGCAATATCCTAAAATTTTCAGTTTTTATTTTGATACAATCTTTCCCAAAAGAATCTAAGTTCATAGCACTGATAATTCCAGATGATGAAAGTATCAGCCTCATAATAATGACACCAAAAATACATTCATGGTGTGGCTGAGCCTTTATTCTTGCACTCCCCTTCACTTTTGTTCTCAACCATCAGGATAATTGCATACACCCACTCTTGTTTATTCATCATTTTTATTTTTTCAGTTCCTTCAAGGTGGTTCATATATTCACTTTTCCCATGTACCTTCCCAAATTACAACCTATCTCTGGTGTCTTGCTGTCTCTGTCTTTCCATATTACTAGAATACTCCCCAAGCTGCTTCAAAAATAAGAGGGTAAAAACATATGGAGTAATGGATCAGTTGTAAACAAAGACAGAAATTTGTGGCTTTCGCATCAGGGACACAGCTTTCTCAGTCACGTCTTGAGCAGCTGGTATAAGGTTATTATAAGGTGTTACTGGAAAAAAAAAAACTAGCATTAAACTCCTCATCAATTTTTTTTTTCAAGCAACAGATAACATTATTTGATATCTTGTCAGAGAAGGGGGCCTCAGCAATGTGCAGTATTGTGCCCATCTTGTCAAATGACAACACAGTACTATTGTGAGAGAAGGTTGAGGAAAAATCATCAGAAGTCAGAATATGTGCACTCACACAATCATACACAGAATGGTTTGGGTTGGAAGGGACCTCTGGATTTCATCTGGTCCAAACCCCTGCTCAAGTAAAGTCACCTACAGAACATGTAGGATGTTGTGGTAGATAGTATCAAAAGCAACTTCCACAGCTCTCCCCTCATCTACCCAGCCAGATAAGATATCACGGGAAGCTATCAGATTGGTTAAGCGTGATTCCTACTTAGTGAATCCATGCTGATTACTCCTGATCATCCTCTTTTCCTCCACATGTTCAGAGATGACATCCACAGATTTTTGTTCCATTCCATCAGCTTTCCAGGGATGGAAGTGAGGCTCACTGACATTGTTACTGGGGTCCTTGTTCATCCATGCAGATCTCCTTGCACTCTTTTATGTAAAACTGTCAAGGTTAAAAATTGTTTTCAGAGGATGATTTACTCCATTAATTTGGGCACCTGTGAACTTATGCCAGTACAGTTAATTGCATGAGTTTTTTTCACTGCAAAACATGAATCAAGTTAAGATTTCTTAAAACAACTAAATCAAAGTCTGTCATCATTTACTTTACTAGCATTAACAAATTCAAAGAGAGTTTAATACAGAAGTAAAATATGGCATACACATCATAATAGAAAGCCAAGATGAAAGGTGAAACTGCTTTTCCAGCTTTCAGAAGAAGAGTGCTGAAGAAGAGTTAGCTGAATTTTATCTGGACTTTTGAAAACTCTTTCACAGGATCTATCATAAGAGGCTAATAAGAAGAACTGTGTAGACACAGGCATAGCAGAGACACAGCCCAGAACCTGCCTGCAAGGTAGAGAAACAAGAGCATCTGCAGCCACAGGTGATAAGAACAGTTTCTGGGAAATTTGTGCCAGAAGAGTCAGGTGGAAGATAAAGAGATTCACTTTAGTTATGTCTAGTGATGCCTGAAAATGATTTCAGAATGCCCTCATGCAAGCGCAATAAAAGGCGTGCTGGGAGGTATTATCTGAACTACCCATAAACCTCACCAATAAGTTTCAAGACAGAGGTGAGAGGTCAATTCTTTCCAGATCTTCTTTGCTCCACAGAGGAAATACATCCACAGCACTAGTCCTTCTCTTACTCCTGAGCTCTTAAAAGGTACCAAACTCTAAATGTTAAGTGAACATGAGCACTCCCATCAGACACAGAAGAAGGTTACATTGTGACAGCCATCTTCATGGTACATTTGGGCTATCCCAAACAGTTCTAACTTGATTCTCACCCAGAGATGTAAAGTGTTTACATGTTCCTTTTGTCAGTCTAGATAAGTTGCTTAGTTGGGCCAGATATTTTTCCCATTCTTGGCGCAATCTCTCTTCTTAGTGATTCTTAGCATTATAATTCTTCTTAGCATTATAATGTTCAGCAAAAGAAATCCAGCTGGTTGAACAAAGACTTTACATAAATTAAATGAGAAACTTGCACTATGCCAGTTCTTCATCTAAACAACATGTGCATTTAAGTCTGGATAACAAAAGAGCCTATGAGTTCAAGATTTCATTTTTAGACACTTCTGACAAAAGACACCACAAAATATTAACAGATCTACATCTATTTCATCTTGAAGTTGCCTAAGGCAGCATAAATCTAAAACTAGGGAGGCCTGAGTCATTTAGGAATATGTTGATCTTTTATATGTTCACCTCAGAAAGAAACAGGGTTAAAACCAGCATCTTTTCTCCAAGCTGAGCTGTACTTCATGCCACATTTCAAAGTCAAATAGCCTTATACCTAGGAAATTTCCTTCACTAAAATAAGTCCTACAAGTCATCTTTGGTATTCAAATGCTTTGTTGATGTAGAAGAACCAGAACAAATATGATCTTTTTACCCATTTTAACCAGATAAAGTTTTGCCCATATAAGTTCTGCCACTTGAGCCAAAACATGCATGAAATATTTAATCTGGGAAGTTCTTATTATTTCATACCATAAAAACTTGTCCCTGAAAAGAAATTTTATTTCATATTTTCTTTTTGTTTTAGATAAAATGTAACAAACACTTGTTGAACATTTTTTGTTTGGTTGTTTGTTTTGATTTTTTGTCATTCTTTCCTTTATCTTTTCTCTTTCTCTCTTCTTTTCTTCTTCTTTTACATAACAGTACTGGGCAATAAATATTGAGATAAGACTAAGCTTAACAACTTCTTCGCTGTCTTGATTGTGTATCTGAAATACTGGCCTGGCCTGGAAAATCTTTTAAAATTAGATTTCAGAAAGTTAAAAAATACACTCAGAAAAAAGCTCAGAAGCTTAAATCCCACAGAAATTTCAAGGAAAGCAATCCCAGTCACGTGTGATGTGGCTGTAAGAATTCTTACCTTCTAATATTAAAATGAAATATACTATTTCTTGTTACCATAATACAGTAGAAACAGAAATAGGTTAGCTAACAGGAATGCTCTTGCCGATTTCCAAGAAATCAACTCCATGCTGTCTCAGCAGACATTCTGCTTGCCAGTACCACAGTCAAAAAACCCAGTTCTGCTCTGTGACATCTGCAGTGGAAGGAGCCCTTGTTTGTAGATGGATTGGAATTGGTCAGGATAAATAAATTAGGCTTCTCCTTTCTCATCCAAAGTTCACATTAACCACTTTCCCCAAGTCCGAGCAGAAACTCTTCTGCATATTCAAGCATTAATAGTCTCAGTTCATCTGGTAGGAAGTACATATAATCACTTGAGAAATAAAGAACAAAATCCTGGACTGAAAGAAAGATAGGCATTTCATGGAAAGAATCGCGTTTTCTGCTAAAATGTGTCACATCTATCAATGTTTCAGTTTTCCAATTTTATTATCCGGAATTTTCTATGACATTTATTCCTTTCAGCTGCCCGCATATATTTCAAATAGCTCACTGTCTTCAGTAGTAGATAAGCCTGCTGTGAGTTAATTATAAACAGTGAGATAATACAAGAGGTATTTTGTTCTGATTAATTGAGCATGCAAATGCTTTGTGGCACAAATATTATAAGTGAGAAATTGAATCATTGAATCTTTTTTTTTCTGTGAATTCTCTTTTTTCGGGCTAGGTAATACAAGAACAATTGGCACAGCTGCATGATTGGAACAAAGTCAGTTAAAATGAGGGAAAGTATGTTTCCACTATTGGGCTAGCTCTTCTACTCTAAGGAATACAGTTTTCATGTCTATGTATGTAAATAGGCCAAACGTGGCTACATAACAATCCATTAATTGCCACCCATGTGGCATTATCTCTGTTGTTGGTTGTCCACACACTGATATCTTTTAGAGGTTTCTAGACAAATGTGATAGAGTTAGCCAATTTATTTCAACAGAGAATATGATCCTTAATTTCTTACAGATCTAAATGGCCAATAAAATGGGAAGCAATTCTTTCCAGGTCTTCACATCTCTCTCGGACTCATCAGTACCAACATACTTTCCAGTTCTGGGAACAACCAACACATTTATTTGCATGACAAGAGTCTACCTTGGCAATATGCCTCTGTTTCCCAATATCATACCTCCCTTAGCACCATGATTCTGGGAAGAGAGGTTAGTGGGAAAGGCTTACTATGCAAGAGAGGCTGTCAAGGGTAAAGCAGGAAGAATAGAGGAAAATTTGAGGCAAATCAGCTAATCACAAGACAGAGACAGAATATCTCCTAGGAAAATTGCTAGATCCCTTATTATAAGGAAAACTCTCATTTCAGAGTCTGAAGTGAATCTTTATGAATGTCAGATGAGATATTGGCAGGAGTAAGCTCCAAGAACCTAGGTGTCACCAGTTGTGATCAGTTAAGGTGATACTTGTACATTTGATACACTTACAGACCAAGAATGACAATGTCTGCAAAAAATTTCCATAAAATTACTTCCCAGTCACTCAGTGTTGTGTCACTGTGTACTGTATCAAACTTTATTTCTTAAGGGAAAACACATCACTGTAATGGGGATTTCCTATTTATCTGCTTCTTAAAATCATAACAGCAAAGATGGATCAGTATTTCTTTCTTATAGGAAATGTTGACTGGCAACATTCACACTAATTAGAGCATTTGTTCTCACTAGAGACTGTCTTACTAAGCAGAATACAGAAAATCAGTATGTGTCATCTTTCCCATTCTCAGCTGTCAGTGTGCAAAGAGACACCACTCTTGGAGGAGAGTCAACTGTAAATGTTAACTGTTACAGTGACATTCATAGCCATGTAATTTCTACAGGATGTAGGAAATAATTTTTTTTTTTTTCTCCAGGCTTATGAAAAAAAAATTCTTTCCTCAGTTTACCCAGAATAAGATACAGTCATCAGGAAAAGGCAGATATTTGCTAAGATATTTAAAGATAAATAAATAAATAAATAAAGATTTTTGGATTTCTTTGGGAGAAATTAAAACAAGGAGTTCCCTGTTGCTGGAAATAGTGTAATGTGCAATAATCTGGTCACTGTAAAGTCATATCTGGTCCTAATTCCCAACCAATACCAGATGTTTTCAAGGCATGTTCCCTTGCAAGTCCATTTTGCCAGAGAATAATAATGCTGGGATTTCAGCTTCCATGTTTTGGCACCTCATCATGGTTGTTACAGAATGTTGAGAGGGATTTGAGAGCTGTAATGCTGCCAAAGGCAGCTACAGTGGCCAAGGGGGGATTTGCAGGAGGGTTAAAGCCAGGGCTGCAAACTCAGCCCCCAGCAGGCCTGGGGCAGCTGTTGGAGCCACTGTGCCTGACCCAGGGTCGGGGGGTCTCTCTCCCAGAGCATCCCATAAAGGCTGAGCAGAATCTGGCACCTCTCCAGGCAGTGGTCTGCAACATCTAGCTGCTCTCACAAGGATCAAGTTGTGGCCTTCAGCCAAGCCCCACCAGGCTAAAGGTGCTGGCACTCACTCCAGCCATGGCTCTTCTCCTCTCCTTCGTACCCTTGCAAAGATCATAGAATCAGAGAATTTGGGTTGGAAGGGACCTTAAAGATCATTCTGTTCCAACCATTCTTCAATGGGTATGGACACCTTCCACTGGACCAAGCTGTCCAGAGCCCTGGCTTCTTCCTGGACGTAGAGTCAATGACTGCAACTTTCTGAACGCTGTGGAGGTGGCCATATGAGTTTCAGTGCATTTAGGATGAATGATGGTGACCTCATCTCCAATGGATGAGGGTGGCCTATGTACCCCATCTGAGTGTTCACCACGTGCATATAGTGCTGTTTGGTGTGATCCCAGAGGCAGGTAGGTGATGGGGCAGCTAGAGAGGTAACCTGCTAGCAATGGGTAAAGCTGAGACAGAAAATGCCTGCTAGACATGGACAGAACAAAATGGCTTCCCATCTGAAAACTCAGCCTAGGTCTAGGCCATCAGCCTAGGAACACAGACAGGGAGCCAGGACCACCCTCGATGTGTGGTGAACACCTCACAACAGTGCAGCCTGAAGATGCCTGAAATAAGAATGGAATAGGACACTGATGAATGACTTCTCACCTGAGGAAGTAGGAGTCGGCTTGAGAAATAAAGTTCTTTCTTAGAAAGGATAATAGGAAACAAGAAACATTCCCTATGGGCTGTCTTGAGACAAGGACAGGAGTTACCAGCACTGCCTCGGTGACAGTTTTCTATGTCCTCTGAAGTCTCAGTGATCTCCAAAGGGCTGGATTTTCTAATGCTAATGGGGGACTAAAACCAAACCTAGCTACTGTGGACAGTGTGAGCAAGACAAGGTCCTAAGTCTGTGAGACATGGAACGCTGAGTGACAAGTTGCTTGGGTCGTGTTTTGGGGTTGCTGGCAGCTGCTCTCTCACCTGCACTTACCCATCCCTTCCCAGCTCAGGCAGCAGGCCCTGCAGCATGCACCTGCAGAAGCAGAGGTGAGCAGTGTGAGGACACCCAAGTCCACTGGTGAATGTCCATGGACTCTCTCTCTTTTGCAGCTTATGACACCTTCTGTCCACCGCAGCACCAGTGCAGGGGGGCAGCTTCCCAGCCTTGGCTCTCCTAGCCCACAGCACAGCCCAGGGCCATGGTCATGGCGTCAGATTGAAACTGCCCAGTCTGTGGGCACAGCTGGGACAATGCTGCATACAAGACCCCATTACCACCAGTTTTGCTACGTGTGCTATGAAGGGACTTTAAAGCCCACCAGTTCCAACCCCCTGCCATGGTCAGGGTTGCCAGATCCCCCACCAGATAAGGCTACCCAGGGCCCTACCCAACCTGGCCTTGAGTGACTCCAGGAATGGGGCATCCCCAGCTTTTCTGTGCACCTGTGCCAGGGCCTTATTGCCCTCTGAGTGAAGACTGTCTTTCTTATATCTAATCTAAGTCTCCATTCTTTCAGTTTAAAACTATTCCCCTTTGTCCTATCACTATTATGTTTGTATCACGTCAGCATGCCAGTTGCATCTTTGCCCATTCTGTGGTCATGATGGTGTCACCTCACCTCTTGTAGAAATGAGCAAAGGTATAGGGGTTTTCCTACAGCAGATACAGTCTCTTCAGCATGTTGCTCATGTCAAGTCCCTCAAGGTAAACAGATAAGCAGAAGTCTTCTGCTGCTTTTACATCACATGTACCTGTAGAGCACATCATGAATAGCACTGACCTTCCTGTGGTTATTTTCAGCTCATCCTCTGCAAGGATGATGAAGTGTGCGCTATTACATGAATTACAGCTTCCCTACAACTGTGAAAACGTGCTTATCAGCCTGTGTAACATATTCATCTTCCCACACTGCTTAATAAAAAAAATAATTTTCAGAAATACTCCAGATAAAATCTTCATTTCAGTAAATCAAGGCATAATAAATGATTCACTTATCACCAGGAAGGAACCCAGCCATTGATGAGTTATTTGGGCCATTAAGTCACCAGAAAAAAAAAAAAAAAGCTGTACCGAAATACATATGGCTCCTTTCTTAGTGACAGAAACCATTTTTCACTATACCCCAAAGCCTGAATCACAGGACTGTAAATTCAATGCAGGAAGTTGCACAAATGAAAAAAGACACTTGGTGTTGGTACACACCATGAAGACGTGCATCCTTTTGGTCAAGTATGTACAAGAAAACCTGTCCATCTGAAAGATCTCAGTTGTCATATGGTGCCTCAAATGTGAAACTGACCAGAGGTTCAGCAGGTCTTTATGTCACCAGGTAGGCACAGGCTCATTCTACTTTCTCTCCAAAACAAAATAAGCTATGCTTATTTTATTATTATGCTACTTGCAAAGTAGAACCTATAACTGAACTATGGATATGCACAGTTATACCAAATACAGTCACAATCTTCTTCTGTAGCAACAGAATGGATGTAGCTGGCTCCTGCCTTGCTGTAAGACATAGTAATGGTGTTATTGCTAGTCAAAAGCTTGTAGGTAGAGAAGCAACTGAGTGCTGCCATAGAGTATGCTAGGCTCCTGCCAAAGGTCTTATAGGTGCTAGAAAGAGTTGAGTGCTTAAATGCCTCACTCCCTCTTTTTTTTATTGTATTGCAGTAAAAAGTCTTAATGTCCCAGCTGAGTCATGTTGCATTATACTAAGCCCAATAAAAGCAGTAGGACTCATCCCACTGAAAAGCTTACAAAAAACATTTTGAAGGACCAGAAAAGTATCACTTTTAAGAGCTATTAATAAGAGCTGAATAACATAAGGGTTTGTAAGCCCCTTATGGCTGGCTCTAGATTTATCTGCTAAGTGCTACTGTTATTCCACTATTTCTAGTTTAATCAGAACTTCAAAGCAGCAAAGCAGAGAGGTGCTTATTTCCCTCCACAACAAATGGCAGTGCCCACAGAGCTCTCCCACGTGTCACACACAGCCTACTCTCATACACGGTAGCAGATCTCTGCTTCGCCATTGGAGCAGTACTCCATCCAGTGACATGAGCCCTGACTGAGGAGCTGGTTGAACTGACTGAGGGGCTAGTGAGGCCCCTCACAGCAGTGCTCTACACATTATGTTGTGGATGCAAATCTTCTGCTTGGCTACCAGTGCTGTGCTAGCTCTGCTAGGCCAGCCTTGCTTCCTGCTGTTCCAGCTGCACACTGCGCCTCCAAGCAAGCACAAGAAGGAGGGAAGTGTCTTACCCTATGACCACAGCAAAGTATTAGGAAAAAAAGTCAAAAATTCTTCACATCTTTATCCGCATCACAGTGATATTTGAGTGGTCCTGATTTAGACCATGAGAAATTTGACATCAGGTCCTGACCATGCTCACACAAATGCAGTAACGAGATAGTGACTGTGTGAATAGAGATATGCAAATATTCTGCAGAAGCAGAAATTCCCACCAAATACTCTGACATATGAGATTTTAAACAATTTTTTTTTAAATAAAATATAAAATATCAGCAGTGTTGCTGATAGCTGATAGGTGAATATATTAGTGGATAGATTGTTTTTCCCTTTAGGACTATTTGTTGGGGAATAAAGAAGGATAAAGGCCATCAAACCAAAACAATATCATCAGAAAAAGAAATAAAGAGAATCCCAATCGGTCTACACAAGACTGATGGGTATTACTCAAGGAGCCCCAGCCTCCAGGTCAGGTCTGGCCTGGCCTAGGCCGATTCTGACACCTGGGCCACATCCATACACAAGAACCAGTGCCACTCCACGTGATCAGCTATGCACACAGGCCATGGTTGACCACAGACTTGTTGAGCAGCATGGCTTTTGCTTCCTTCTCTTCTGCTCCTCACCTCTCCTTCTTCCCCATTTCCCTCTCCTGTGCATGAACTGTGTTGAACCTCTCTGGTCTCATTCTGGAAGTAAAATCAGCATGTGCAGCCCACAGGTGTCCTCACAGATATGGGATCAGCCTTATCTCACACAGTGCAGACCCCAGCCCTCCTACCTCCAATTCTGACAGCTACAGTCACTTTCGTGGTTTATTTTTTCCTAATCAACATGACACAATGAAGAGCTCTGCTTGCCCCAGCAGGCTGGCAGGGCAGACCCTGTCAGCAGGGTGCCAGAGAGGCTGGGGGGCACCAGGAGCTAATCCTCATGCCAGCTGGTGATAGGGCAGCTATTATTATCCCTGCTTCACCATGGGATGGGGTGAACGGAAACTACTAGAGAATGAGCATCTCAAACCAAGGTCAGGCAGGTAGGTCTCTTTTTCTCCTGCCTGAAGGTCCTTGAGAAAGAGAGGACATTCCTTCTTCTCTGCAGTGGAGAAAAACTCATTCAGCCTGATAGCTAGTGCTTACACACTACAAAGCTGCAAGGATTTTGATGCAAGTGTAAAATCTATTGGAGAAGACCAAGGACAGCACCCTCCAGGGAACAGGGTACAGAAGCAGACCGCTTCAGGTCAGAGATAAGGTCATTGGGTCTGAGCAGACTCATTTATTTTGCCTCAGCTCATGATGGTGATAACATTCACTATCAGCAGAAAGCAGTGTTGCTGTAGAGGCCTCCTCCAGCCAAATGTGCATGGCACAAAGCAGAGCTGTGCAGCCAGGATGTGCCTTGGGACATTCACCCAATTCACAGGCTGTGCAGCACTGGCTTTGCTCCACCATTCTCCCGGACATCTGTCTCCCAAATCAAATCACTCCAATTAAAATTGCATCAGATGAAAGCTCCAATTACAACTCAGAAGTGGCCAGAGCTGAGCAGGAATGTGAGAAAATGTAACTGTGAGAAGGACATGGACGCTCAATATTCAATTATTTACAGAAATCACATCACTCAGCCTCCTTCTACCTGCATTTTTGCACCTGTAAAAAGGTCATCTGTCATGAATCACGGTATTTGCATGCGCTTGTAACTGTTCAGAATTTTGCTTTCCTTCAGCAGGATATTCAAGAGAGAGATTTTGTTCTGCTTCAAAATGAAAATAAAATATTAACCCCTCTTTTTTTGTTGATAATGCAAAATAAATTCTGTGTTTTATAGCCAGCCCTAAAAATGAGTAATTTAAGCTTTCAAACTAATTGCAAATATAACATTAAGGCAACTTAGTACAACTACATTTGAAAAAATAAGAAGACATTTTATCTATCATGAAAGGCTTTGGTAAGAACATTTCCTTTCTGCACCCAGATGGTTTGATGCAATCCAGATGTCTACTGTATGATCAGTGTGTACCTCCTGTCACTGACCAAGGGACCAATCCAGACATCCTTGTGTTCCTTTCTTTTTACAGCTCAAGAAGATTTAAACCTGTTTTATCCTGGTCTGTCTTCTTACAGGATCATTAGAGATGGGCAAATCACAAACAGGAGTGAAAGGCTGGCTTAGATCAGTACTGAAAGTTTTGTTGCCCGGGCAAACTCATCCAAAACACTCATCTATTCATAGGTTTATAGCCTTCACCACCACTTCTTAACTCCTATTTTTGCAAAATAAATAAATAAATAAATAAAAATTCAGAAAGACTTTTGCATGTGTTTTTGTGCTTAGCCTGAATTTCATTGTGAATCAGAAAGTTAGAGGTGGCTGGGAGTGAAAAGAAACAACAAATTAAAATCTGAATCAAGTATTTCTCACTTCAGGAAAGTTTATATTTTGGCTTGAGATTTGGGATGCATCACAGTCCATCTCATGTACATAACTGTAAAATGGATTTCCTTTGTGTTATGCCTGCAGCAACTTCATTTACCTTGGGAACTGGCTACCTCCAGAAACATCCGTCCATTTTGTTTTCAATATAACACCAACTGTCAGAGCTGTCACATGCAACCTGTGTTCTCTCAGTGCCCTCTCATGGGATCTAAGTTGTCATTTCTTGTTCTGCTAATAGAAAGTACAGGTCACTCAGAAGCGTGTAGCTGCTTTTCTTGTAGTGACATGAGTAGCACAGATAAGAGAAGTGCAGCAGATATTCCTCTGTGATACCTGGACATTTCTTGAAGAGTACACCTGGGAAAATGCACAAACAAGGAGGTCAGTCCTTTTTCAGGATGCCAGCTAAGGGCTAAATGTGTCTTCCAGTCCCACAGCAATCCAACTTCCACTGAAGAAAAAGGTACTCTGTGTAAAGTACATATTTTGAGGTAAGAGTATGCCTACAAGCAGCTAACAGCATTCATCAGACGTGCTGCAAATTCCCACCTCAAGTCTCTCCAGGTTGCTAGTATGTTCTCATCTCTTCTAAATACAAATGATTCCTTGAATGTGTAGAAATATCTGCATATCAAATCAATGACTGTATAAATTGTATCTATTTGAAGATGGACAATGTTTATGTTAAAATACTCTGCACACTGAAAATAGTGAAATTATAATAAAAATATACTTTTATACTTTAAGATATTTAATTAAAAATAAAATTTTCAAATTCTATGAGCAATTCCCATAGCTAATCACTGTTATCCCTTCAGACAGACGGTAGCTTATCTTTTAATCAAAACCAAGGAAATACATAAATGCATAGAATAGCTTCAATATTAAAATAGATTTTGGCTAGGTCAGTTATGCAGAACAAAGGTTGTATTTGATACCCACTTAGCGAACGCAGGAGGATGCATAATGATAAAACTACCAAACCATTAGTAATAATCTTACTGTCACTGCTAATGCTGTCAGTTAACACATTAAGAATATGCAGAAATTGGTGCAAAAGCAGACGACCTCCAAGGTATCTTTTTATAATTAAGAAATCATTCATGTAAGAAAGAAGGAAGAACAAAACAATGAGTGAATTATTTGGTTGGCATTTCTTATAGCCGGTAGAATTCCAGTGTGATTGCATTACCACACATATAAGCAAGATAAGAAAATAAGACAGATGGATGTACAAATTTATGCCCAGTGTCACTCAACACTCTTTATAGCGGTCCATGAAGGATAAATGTATGCTTCTCTGACTATACTGTGGATCAGAAAGACCAGCAGCTTCCCTTCTTCTCCAGTTTCTGTCTTTAAGATACCGCACACAGATGAAGAATGATTTGTCCTGTCTGGGGGCTATGACAAACAACTCCGTTGAAGCAGGATTATACTCTTTTGGCTGTCATCATAATAATAGTGGCCATTTAAGGGAACCTGGAAAACGAGTATGAAAAGGAAAAAAAAAAAGCTCATTTAATCAAGTAAATAGAACAGATGAAAATGGAAAATTAAGAGTTTTATCCTCTAAAGTACTCAAACATTGCCTGATAATGAGAAATGGAAGCGTACAGAGTCCTCTTCCCCACTTCCCTATTCTTAAGGCTGGTAGGGACAGTACAGAAGCAAGCTGACACTTAAGGAGTAGTTATTTCCAGACTCTATCTTAAGTCCTGCTAAAAGCCTCTACTGATTACTCTGCTGGTTGTAACCATCCCCAAGGAAGTAACTCCTCTTATCCCATGCACATGTTCAAAGTGTGTGTGTGTGAGGAAGGGGGAAGCAAGAACCAGCATGAAGCAGCTGGTTTTACTAATTTAAGGGGAAACCCCAACCAGCTGTTACCATCAACTTTTCATTGACAATGAAAAAAAAGATCATGGGCCAGCATATATTAAAGTGTTAACTGCAGGCTGTTATCTATGCTTTGTAATAATGAGTGCTAAAGAAGCTTGTGCGCTTTTCTCCATCACACGGCTGCTCTCCCATGCCAACATATATATAGCGGATTTTTGTTTTTTTAATCTCAAGCATGTCATTGCTTACTTGCCGTCTTGAAAGTCAGCTGTTGGGGTGGGAAACTTAGACAACCAGATGTTTTACTTTTCATGCTGAGGAAGTGAAATTAGAGATTGTCTTCCTAAGCTTTTTATGGAAGAAAGTTCAGAAATATGAGGAAAGCTATACTTTTAACCCTACAGAGTTTAAACACTGGAGCCAGTAGTTCATAATGACTAGAAAAAAAAACAAACAACAAAGAAGGAATAAATGATGTGGATGGAGGAAGGGGAGTGTTGGAGGAAGGAAATGCAGTAAAGATCACTCTTCATTCTCAGTTAAGAAATGTCTTGAAAACGTATTATCTGCTTCACATAGGCTATCCTAGCTAAACCTCTACTACTTGTAAATCACTGGTCTACAAGTCCAACAATGTATACATTTAGAACCACCATTTCTCCATCTGACCTTCAAAGGCTGATACTACAGGGAACCACTGCTAATGTGGATACATACCTTTTTTTGCAAAGCGTCCACGTGTTGTGGCTAGTATTTTAAATAGATACAAGCACAAAAATCCTTGTAATTTTCTTGAAGTCTTTCTTTTTTTTAAGGCATATCTTACAGTTTTCAAAAGCAGTAGTGCAGTATCAAGGCAGAGGTAAAGCAGGGGTAGGAGGTTTTAGGCAAGCAGCCTAGAGCAGGAAGGTTTCATGCCTTGCCAGCTCTTGGCAATAAGTACTGTATGAAGTAACATTCATTACGTGGCCTTATTTAATTTCTCAGTGTTATCACAAATGGAGAATTAAACTTTTTTTCTCACAATAGAATATATTTTCTGGCTTGCGCCTGTATCCTCTTAATCTAATTTGAGCTAGAAACAAATCTGTTTCTCATTTAACTACAGCTTCTTTCTCATGTATATCTTACATTTTTGTGTAGTATTGCGAATGAGTTAATAGTTATCACTGAATACTATTTTCAACCATGACTTCAAATTCAAATGCTGTACAACTCTGGGGCTGTTCAGATTCAAACTTAAGCCCAGATCTACAGTGTTTCAGTTGAATTCTGTCTTTGAAATAACCCAAATTAAACCCCTAGAGCTAAAGACCTCTGGCTTCTTGCAGGATTGAATATGGAGCCATATCAAATTCACAGCTTGAGCTCATTTCTGGTGAGATCCAGGCACAGTCAAAGGAAGCCCCATGCATGTTTTCTGTCTCACTTTTGCTAATGTCTTTAATGTTAATTCCCCCACAACCTTTTCTGACTCTGCCAAGCAGTGATTGCCAACTGTGCCAGTCTACCATGCCATTTGTCGGGAGAACAAACAGGGCTAAGAATAAGGGTGGCCAAATGCACTTTTAGTTGTTAACCACTCCAAGAACAGATGAACTTGGGTCACAGGAGATAATTGATATGCAATGCTTCAGCACATTCTGGGTTCAAACACTATCCAATTCAGTGAAAGTAGACTTTTTCTCATGAGAAGCAAACTGCAAGAAGTTTGAAAGCTCTGTTGGCAGGTAATTCTGTTCAGATATGCATATTTGGGTCTTTCTCAGCCTCCCAATTCAACTCCCCTCAGGGATGCTCCAAAAAGAAAATTCAAAAGTGACCATGCATTTGAACATCAACGTCAGCAGCCACATTGTTTCCTGATGAAAGATGGGAACGGTGGCAGCCAGAAGAATCCAAAGAGCACTTGTTTACTGCATCATTTGTCATGTGGTCCTCATGCTGCATGAGAAAGCAGTCCCTAGGAAGTTAAAATGTCCCAAACTCCCACTAGCAGGCAAGATGCAATGAGTGTACACACAACCATGCTGGAGTTACTGTAAAATCTTCTGAAGCAACTTGAGGAACCACATGGGAGAACTCCCAGACTACTTAAGGGGTAGTTTTCTTGCACAGCAGGGATGGAATCATATTTAACCGAACTGAAACCAGAACAGGGCAAACAGTGGACAGATTTTCTAAGCTCCCAATTCACCCAGCTAATTACAGAAATCTTAAACTTTCGTTCTCCAAAAGAGAGAAACAATAAGTGTTAAAAATACAGTCATTAGGAAGATAACAATCTATGATTCCTTGGATTTGTTTTACTTTTAAAATTCTAAAAACCACATTTTCAAAAAAAATGTAATCCCTTAAAGTATGTTCCTACTGGAACAGAAAAAAAAAGGAGAAAGAAAGAAAGACTTATGAGGCTGGGTTTTTTTTCCCCCTGGTGATGTAATTATGAAAAATCAGCCCAAGGAAAAATTGTCAAAGGTAATGACAGCAAGAAATACTCCTTGGAACCCAGGAAAAATGCAAGAAGTTTTAATGCCAAATGATGGCATTATTTGTTTTCCTCATTAGAAAAACTATGTTTCCCCTTGCATTGTAGACATTTTTTTCTCTACCTAAGCATATACGTCCTCTGAATAAATGATCTGAACTGACTTCTGACAGCAGTTCTGCTGCTTGTCATACTGACCTCAGATTTTCCTTATCTCTACTTGCATGTTGTTGTGGATTTTTTCTCCTTGAATATGCTAAAATGATTGTAATTGGATGTTTTTATTCAAAAACAAATAAATAAGAAGATAGTAAACATTTGTTTTCCTGTTCACATATGATTTTTTTTTGTATGTGATTTTGAGAAAAATATTATTTTTCCTTTTCTTATTCAGTGCAAGTAACACAAAATGGAATCTCCTCTCTCCTTGGGTAGAAAGAAAGGAAAATAGGCTTGATACTTCTACCTACAATTTTTTAGCTAACGAAAGTATGAATTGTATTTATTTTTTGGACAGTTCTCCTCTGCCGCTTATCTCAGTCTCAACATAAAATGCCTTTTTTTTTTTGCAGCATTTTTCCAGTTTCTTTGCCTACCAATCTGCTTTGCTTTGCCTTAAGTACCTACTGCTGAACAAGGAAGAGCCTCTACAGCCCAAAACCGGCATGAGCGAAAATGTGGCTGGAACTGCCTGCCTGCTCTGCAAATTGACCAATGGCTAAAAGTATTAGTTCTTCAGCTATGTACACATGATATAAGCTAAACTCCTACAAATTAATGACAAGGACAAACAGAGACTGAGCAGAATCTTAAGCTTGTATTAATACATTTAGGTTAACATTTTCAGTTTGGAACACTTCAAAGGCAGGTAGTGAACATCTGATGCACAAGAATTCCTCAGAAAGAAGTGGTTGATGCGGGATGAGTCATATACCTAAGTTGTAAGAGGTAGAGAGCAGCTAGAGAATTCATTTGATATCAACTTTAAACTTTCTAGAAAAGCTAAAAAACAAAAGGACATTTTTTTTTTCTCTTCTAGTTTGGTCATACACTGCAATTCGTTTGTGGTACTCACAGCCACAGGACATCATGGAGATAAAGAGCATGAGTGGTTTTTTAAAGAGACTAGACAGAGTGATATAGATAAGACCATTTGTCTCTGTTCAGAATAGCAGCTGCGCTGTAAACCCACACCTGCCCCACAGCAGCCTTTTGTCAGCAGATGGGCCCTTAGGTGCAGATAGGAATGCTGACCTCCAGGCAGCTCCTGCCAAGCAAGTGACCTGGGCAGGAACCCGATAGTCTCAAGACACAAGACATCACTACATGACACCACAGCACTCTATCACTTTTAGTGACACTGTCCTTTCTGCATTAACTGAAACAGTGGCAAAGTAAGCAAGATTCTGTGTTCTTAATCCCACGCTGGGAGAAACTACTAGGAGGCTTCCTTCTCTGGAAGCAGACAGCAAGATGTCATGTAAATTAGCATCATGGCTCTAGGGGCACAGTTTACTGATGTGGCTCAGTAGGTCAGGTCAGTGGTTGGACTTGATAATGTTGAAGATCTTTTCCAACCTAGGTGATCAGTGTGCTCCAACAAGACCACCCAGCGTTTAGTGCTGAGCCTCTCTCCAGCTTTCTTAGTTACTTTGTTGGTCCCTATTGGCATGCACACATACACAGCATCAGGCAGTGCATCTAGCTCTAATCCAGGTGGAACAGGAAGCAGCCCAACTACATGGTGTCAATCCCCAAATGAACTAATCTGAAAAGAGGTCCTGATGTGTCACTGGACAAGGTAGCTTCTGGTAAGGCATCTCTTCCCTTTTCACTACCTCATGCACTGTAAGCAAGACTCTGAGAGGTCTTCCCAATTATGCCACCATTATCATCCCTCCCAACTCTGCTGGTCTGCTATTCAGCACCAGAGCACAACCGTTGACCCACAGACCCCAGGGTTAAGCAGATTTCATAGAAGGTCCCAGAAACTTCCTGCAATCTCCTCATTTTTTACCACAGTCTCCTGCTGCATATCCCTTCACACACCCAGCCGTATCTCCTAACACCCAACAACAGGATGACAACAGGCATCTGCAGCCACACTGGTGAGTACCAGCTAGCTTTGAATAACCAATTTAAATTATTAGCAACCCTCCTACTGATGACAGCATGAGAGCTGAGACTTGCCAGAGGATGTTCTAGCAGCGGAGCAGCTTATTCTACGGCTCTACGCTAATAAGAACAGCAATAACATTTCTTAGCACTTTTCTTTCTGCATGCAGGGTGAAAAAGCAGCATTACACTGTGTTACTTCCATGCATAAAACAAATTGTAAAGAGCAGTACCCTCCAAGCTTCAGGGCTCCTGCATGCTCTGTCTGCACTAAATCCCAATTGAGGCATTTCTGAATGGCTATTAGTACCATTTCCTAAACTAATAGCACTTTCATGCACAATTTTGAGAAAAAGACAACACCCTTTTTCTTTTCTTTCCTTTTTTCCCTAAAATATATGAATAAGTATTCTGTCCTTTTCACACATTTTTAAATGAAAATGTTTTGCAGGAACTACACTGTTGGGTCCATTAACACTGTGGCCTTAACCAGCTGGGATGCTGACTCACATGTACTCCTGTGATAAATTCCTCTTGGTATTGCCTAAAGAAAAGACTTCACATGTATTCATTCAAACAGAAATCAAGTTTGAACCCAAGAGGCAGGAAGCCTGCAAGTGTGACTGACCAATATAATGCAGTGTAGTCATATGAGACGTTGGGTAATTCTATTGATATTTGTGGAGTAGGATGTTGCTTCACTCTTGCTTCACTCTCATTGTCTTTCATCCCTTTGCAAATCGTCATCCTGAAGTCTCTCATGCAAAGAAACCATTTTGACACCAGGCACTTAGAAGAGTATGTTACTTTTAGGACCATGACAAAAATAATTTCACTATGAAATTCATCATTTACACCATTTAATCCAGAACAGGCATAATCTTCAATTAGTGAACCAACCTGAGAGATTATAAAATTTGTGAATAAATTTCTAATGTACTAAGTATGTTTCCTATTAGTTGAAGTAAGGTATAATCATGACTAAAAAGAATCTAGAGGATACCTGCACAAAATGAGTTCTTCCTCTTAAACGTGTATCTATAACATAGCAGACGCAAACAAGGGTTGGTGAATGGACTCAGTGATCTCCATAGGTCCCTTCCAACTTGGTACATTCTGTGATTCTGTGAACTGGTATAATGAGAAGTAGGATGGGAAGCAATAATTAGTGTATAGAAGTATCTGGAAGTTAAAATCCTTCACAGTCAATAGGACTCTTTTGCAAAAGTATTTATCTACCAGAAGGACAAACTAAAGTAAAAGGAAAAAAAATTAAATCCTGACAGGAAAAATGGCACAGATAGGATCAAAATGTAAGAGCAACCTTACTGAGACCGGCCAAGGACTGAAGGAACCCCCAAGACAACACATGACAGCATTTGGGACCAGATGCTTGCAGGACTCCAGAACCAGGGAGTACTGTCCATTCCTTCCTCCCAGCTCCCACCCGCTGGCACTTTTGATCCTCACAGAGCCTGAAGTAGTGTCAGGACCATCCCATGCAATAATAGTCACCCACAGACATATCCTTTGCAAACTTGTCTAATCCTTTTAAAACTAGTTTTACTTTCAGCCTCTGCTGTATTCTTTGACAATGGCTTCCACAATTGGTTTAGGCATGGCTCACTTCCGCTGGTTTAAGAAAGACATCTGTATACATATAAAGGGAAAGAATTGACTATGGATTTGAAAGTGCTTTAATTCTCCACACTCTGGTTATATGAATAAACACAGAACAGTTGGTTGTAAAACTTGCTGTTCAGAGATTATGAAACAGCACACACTAAATCCCACAAGCATCTGTAAAAATATCCAGCGGAATAAATCAGTTCTAGCAAATTAATAAATCTACATTGTTGATCCCATTGATGTACCTAAAACTAGATCACACCCCAACTGACAGCAGGTTTCTTGCCTATTTTACTTGAATGAATGGCTTAGGGTATGTTGCCCAGCATTTGACATGAATTGTTATGTTCAGGGAAACAGAAGAGTGTAGCTGAACACCATTTAATGCCCTACACAGGCAGAACGATTACACTGACCAAGCTCAGAAACAGCCCCAGGAGAACTTTGATTCAGGCACCATGAATGACAAAGCTCCTTCCCTTTTGACCCTGATAGAAGGAGAATACTTCAGCTCTCCTATCCTAATTCAGCCCACCAAGAACCAACAAGAAACTTTAGAGGAAATTGTTTAGTCAGCTTTCTGCTTTTGTGCATGTTGATCAGAGGGTTGACAAACACAGCAAATTTTCACCAATTCAGTGGCCATACACCTACATGCCTGCACAAGCATTTATGGCCAGGCCTACAAAAGAGATTGCTATTTGGTACCAGGATTGTTGCAGAAGGTTTCCAAAACAAGCCTGTTTAATCCAACAGAAGCCATGTACAGTGCATGAATACATCTCTCCTAGAAGAAAACTGGAGTTCAAGCCTCCTCCCTCCTGGATAAAACACTGAAATATTGCCCTGATAATACACCACTAAAAGCCTCCTGGGAAATATGGAAACTATCACAGTATTTTGACTTGAGGGGTATTGTCTAATTCCTTTATGCCAAACTAAACAGAAATAAAACCATAAAGTTATTTGGTACTACTCATCTGTGATTAAGCAAGCATTCTCATGCTACAAAAAACAAAACAAAACAAAACAAAAAAAACACCCAAAAAACTAGAGACAATAAGCATTAACAACATTATTTCCAGTGACTGAACTTTTCTCTAGCAGGTTCATGAGACAAAGGAGACCTCTTCAAATTAAATATATGGAATAGACCCAAGCTGTAAAATTCAGTTTACTACCAAAACGAGCTCTATCACAGATAAATACTACCCAGGCCTATACCCAAACTGTTCACAGTATCAGAATAGGAAACCAGAAAAGTTTACTGCAACTAACATGGAAAGGAGTGAAAGTAACTCATCACTGCAAGCGACTAAAGGAAAAATGAAGTAAATAGTTCTAGGATTACAATAGTACCAGCAGGCTCTGCCACTCATTCCACTGTGGCTCACAGCAATTTCCAAGTTATGAAATGCGTTGTTAGCTTTAGGTTTCAAATATTCTTCTGTATGGAAAATAATGAATACACGTGAAGTCTGTTCTTTAGGCACTACCAATTATTCTGAATAAAGTATCACATACAATTAGTTTCTTTCATTTCCATATTTTTTGAAAAGTGTTTTGTATACTTCCTTTTGTTTACAATGTCTTTCTACAGAAAATCATCTGAAGGCTAGGCTTTTTTTTTTTTTATTGCTTTTTGGGTAAAACACATTAGAAACAATACTGAGCACCATAGCTACCCCGAATAGAATTTCCTATAATGCTTTGTCACAATTTACTATTGCAGAACTCTGATGATTCAAATTTGGCTTAGAGATCCCATAGCACTTTGTATGTACCTTGTACTAATGTAAAAGGGAACCAGAAAGGCAATAAAAAAGAAGTGTTAAAAATGACATCCTTGCTTCAGATAATCAAACCTGCGAGATTTCTAAACAGGCCATTTGTGTGACACAAATCTTCATCCATCTATATCAGTTTGTTATATCACAGAGGAAAGAAAAAGAAGTTGTGCACATTTTATGTGTTCATTTTTTACAGAAATGTTACAAGTTGTGCAGAAGATTCCTACCATTTTATGATTTAACTGATGAAGTAATTAGCTTGTCTAACAACAACAACAAAAAATTAGAAAGGAATTCAAAAGAAACTAGCCAGAGGCAATTATTGTGTTAGCAGTAATATCCTCCTTTGAAAATTCAAAATGCTTTCAAACGTCCTGTGGGCTATGGGTTTGCTTCTGATGTCAACGGAAGGAAAGCAAGTTTCCTTCTTACTCTTTGAAGAAACACAGTTCATCACTGTCTTATCTGACAGGTAGTCATTATGCTTTTTACTGAAGTCAATTCTTAGCTTCATGGGAGGTGCTCATCATAGCTCCTGCTATGAAATAAAGGCACCTTCCCTAGAAAAGTAATGCTGAAAGACAAGTGGAATTTACTATTCCCTAAAGACATCTCATTCTGAAAATTACTTGGTAGAGCCAAACTTATGCTTGCGTAATTGAAGCCAAGTCCATTTGCACAACAAATGCCTACAGTTTCCCATCAGGCTTTAACATCTAACTTTTGCCACCCACCATGCTTCTTTTAAATAGTACATTTTCTGTAACTTTATTTACTCTAATGAAGGCTCTGCAGCCTAGGAGCATGATTTTCATGTGGAGTAAGAAGGAAAATAGGACAATTGTTCAATCACTCAACAAAACACTTCCCAGATTAATTCATAATGTGTTTTTTTTATTTTTTTTTCCTCCTTAAATACGAAAAAGTAGCCTTAGTAGGCTATTCAAATACAAATTGTCGGAACTGCACATGTACAAGCAGAAAATAGCAGCATATTGCCATGGAGATGAATCTAGTCCTGCCAATTTACCTACTCCTCCCCCTGTATATTTCTTAAGCTGATGACAGAGCTGCAGCAGTATCTCTGGGAAACCTACAGCACTCGTCTTGCCAAAGCCATCCATATTTATTTGGCTTGATATATTACTGGAACCTAGATCCTCCACGCAGTGTTTGGCAGACTAGTCTACAGTACAGGAAGCACAGCTTCCATTCCTTCTCTACCCCAATATCAGGGGGAAGAAAGGGAGAAGGGGGAGAGAAAAAAAAGGTGTCTATCCCTAAAGATGAACAGTGGTCATAAAAAGATGAGTAAATCTTATCACTCATGGAGAAAATGGTTTCATGTGGCTGTGTAAGGTCATTAAAATTTGTTTGCAGTCTTCCAATGCAGTGGCCTTTTTTTATGCTGCCTTCCACCTGACCCCTAGCCCTCTTGTTCCTTCAGAGCTGTCGCCAGTGTTGGGTCTTCAAAGCATGGACAAGAATCTGATACTGTCAGATGGCAGGGTTTCTAATCTACATGAAAGAGTTTAAATCTAAGTGTTCCCAACGGCAAGAATGAATGTAATAAGATTTTGCTCCTAAATATAAAAAACAATCAATCACAAATATCTGAGCCAGAGCATATAATAACTGTTCTATATAATATATACATTCCATATAATATGTGCTACCTAATAGGTTATTAACCAGACATAAAATCCTAAAACCATATAAAGATATTGTGAAATAACCTTAAGGTAGGTCATAGACCAAGCAAGTATGTTCAATTTCAGAGAGAACTGCTAAAGGAACATGTGCTTACTTAATTTTTTGAATCAGCCCTAACTTTCCTTAGTTCACTGGTATTACCCCTGTAGGGTCACTCTCTGTTTTCAGGGTACTCTCAGAGCACAACTCTAGTTTCCTCACCAAGTTTGGTCTTTAAGTCTGAATGGTTCCTGAGAGTCACTAACAGTTGTCTACTACAATAAATCTTTGGAAAAGAAAACAAAGATGCATTGTTTAAACATGCACTGTCACTGTAGAAGTAAATAAGTGCGATTAATGTTTTGCTTTAAAAACCATCTGGTTTCTGTATGCCGAAAAACCTGGATTACATCTATTGTTCAGATGAAATGTAATAATACAAACTGGTTATAAAGGAAGTTGTTTATACAAGCTCCTTTTCACCATTATTCCTTTCTTCTCTTCTCCACTATTATTTATTTTAAATTTTAGTTTAAGTGGATTAGGTTTCATCCATAACCAGTGTGTGACAGTGCATTGCCACCCTGCCAGCTTCTACTGAGACCTCACTGAAATCAGCTGCTTCTAATCCTTCTGCTTGTTGTACTAGAGACTTTCCAAAGTTTTCCTTCCTCAAGCGGTTAGAAAGTCTTCCTATTACTATTACACAATTTTTTTTGAGAGGTAATTTCATACCCAGACCCTAAGTAAAATCTTATCACCTGCATGTTGCATGAATGCACACAAACCTGCAGTAAAATTCAATAAGAGTGCAAGGTCACATGCTCAAGAATTAGAAAAGTTAGGATTTAAAGCAGAGTGTGCCTGTGATTAAAGACAGTATCATAATTAACAACAGCAGGCCTCCTTAACTTCCAGTCTTCAAGAAACATTCCTTGTACAGTTCCGATCTGGGGAAAAAAAGCAAGCTTGAAGTATGACATCATATCTCCATGTGGCATGAGTCACCACATCAAGACGCTTTGAACCACTTAATACCCAACTTGCCACTTAAGGTAAGACCAGAACTGACAGAAGCAGGCAAACCACTGCTCTGCTGTCAGCAGCTGAGCAGAAACAGGAGATTTCATAAACATTTGCCAATGGGAGATGAGAAATTCATCCTTAGTTCTGATAGAGGCTCCAGAGAAATATTTCATGCAGCACTGAACTTTCTACCCATTCTCCATCCTCTTAGCCACTTAACTCATCCTCTGCCTTCCTACCTTTACTGTCAGAACAATATATTTCATCATTTCCAGTATCCCTGTCCGGTTCTGAGATTCCTCTTCCAAATGAAGTTGTTCCTTTTGTCCATTTTCCTGGCAACTCTCAGTGGCCTGTTAATGAGTTCTGTTACTTGTTTTTCTCTTCCTGACCTGCACTTATAAAAGTGGACCACATTTACTATCCTTTTCTAAATCTTTGTGCTCAGTGGTTTGACGTTTTATTTGGCTAAACGTCACTCTTCCCTCATACATCTATCAACTATTTCTCTTCTTCCACATTACATTGGGTCCTAGACTACTTGTTTTCCATTTCAAGACTCTTCCTCTGCCCATCACCCTTCTCATCTGTTCACTTTCAACTTCTATATCCCTTTCAACATTTTCCCCTCTGACAATTTGCACTTCTGTCTCCTCCTCTCTGGACTTCTTCTCAGCACTGTTTCACTTCAACTTCTGCATCAGGAAATCTCTGCCATACTGCTGGAGTGCAAGGAAGCACAGGAGATAGATAGTCTCCCACATCCTATCCAGTGTTCAACCGCGTCTAACTATGCAGCAGATTACAAGTGAAATTAAATTTTTTATTATTAAATTCTGCCAAATTCTGGTCTTTGATATGTTCAGCATGGACAAAAATGTTCACCACTACCAGAGAAGAAGAAATCATTTCTTTAATATGCTTCTAATTAACAAAGATTTTCAAAAGCTTGTGCATCATAAAAGGAGCAGTCAGGTTTCTGGAACTTCTCAGAGAAAAGTTGCCAGAATTCCTCTAACAAGAACAAAATTATATGTTTTTGTTCATTCTTGTTTTCTGGGGAAAAAAACCTCACGGGTATTTTTCCTCATAATTACAGGTACCCTGCAGGCACACATCTCACCTGGAAAGCTGAAGTTCAAGTGATTAATGTTTAGCAGAGTTTAAATGAGCAGAGAACTGAAAACAGTGAAAATACAGACACCCTTCATAGGTGATGCTGCTAGTCTGACCTTCAGCATTAACTGTGTATTTATTTTGCATTTTATTTTTAGAACGGGATTCTGTATGTTGGAGATAAAAAAAACACTTCTCTCAGAATTACCCAGGTGAAAGCATACCATCTGAACCCATTGTGGAAGCCATATAGAGTTGCTATACGCATTGAATGTTCTCTATCTCAGTTTTCCAGAAAATGTTTTGCTCATCTGGAAATACTTTTTCTTAGATAATACATAAGTTTAGTGTTCTCTGTGTCTTTTATGCTACATCCTCTGTTTTTTCACTGAATGGAAGTGGTCAGTGAGCTCCCAAGCCCAGCAGTGCTTTATTTAGTTTAATGGAGGCACTGGTGTTTTCTTCCAAGTATATAATGTAAGGAATGGCATCATTTTTTAAAAACAGTACAAGGGGAAAAAATAGTCCCACCGCCCTAGACTCATTCCTTCTTATCTCTGACAACATGTGCAAGCAGACGCAACACAGTAGCAGGGAAATGGAATGGGATTATTGTATTAAGACTCTATTTATACCATGGAGAATAGAAAAAGCTTTCATAATAGCTGCTAATGGAAGAGATGTTATCACGTGTCCTTTGTATTACGAAGGTCTGTAAGCTCAACTCAAAATTCCTGCCATCGGGTCTGCCTGTTGGCAAGTTTAATACATCACAGATAATTGCTGTGAAAAAATCTTGTCAAGAAAAAGGCCTTTCCTGATGCATTCCTATAACCTGTAATAAATATACCTCTTGTCAAAATCCACCTAAAATAAAAACTTGTAGCTAACTGAGTCAGTGAAAAAAAATATAATCTATGTTCATCTTTCTCTCAGATTTCAGTACTCTGGTAGCATCTGACCCCCTACTTTTATAGGGATTTGATCCAAAGGGGTACTCAATGCTTCGATCTCAATAAAGATCACTTTACCATTAACTCCAAATTTCTGCACCTGTTCAAGCTATATATAAAAATATAGCTCTCAGTTTAAGGCAAAAATTGAAGTCCTAATGACAGTTTTCCCCTATGATTGTAAGTAATGTCCCGTGAACAATGTAACAGCCTGGTTTTTGGAAAAGGTCAAGAAGTATCTCACATATAAGTTCAGGGTGTCTTTGTAATGCAGAAAAAAGGGGGTGAAAAGGAAACCAAAACCACGGAATCAGACAATATGAAAACTGCACATAACAAATAAGAAACTAGTCATTGCTTTTGAAGTAGTGGCTTGCAGATCAGTGGAATTGTATTAGTGTCTGGAGTATTCCACAGATTTCAATCAGTTTCCTGGACTCACAGAAAAAAATTATTTCAGAGTTACTACTTTAGATCATAGAATCATAGAATCATAGAATGGCCTGGGTTGAAAAGGACCACAATGATCACCTAGTTTCAACCCCCTTGCTATGTGCACGGTTGCCAACCACTAGACCAGGCTGCCCAGAGCCACATCCAGCCTGGCCTTGAATGCCTGTCTACCTTATTTTGTCTCAACGACAAAATAGTTATCTCCCGAATAGAAAGAAAATGTTGAAGCATGTAGAATGCAAGTTAGTGCTTTGTTATATCTGAGTTTATTTTCATTGCAAGTAATATTAATCAAATATTAACTGGAGTACAAAATTCCCATGCCCTTAAAGGTCTTGGATTTCTGAACACAGTAAATCTTAAGGAAATAATTTATGATCTCCCTTCAAATGCAATTGCAGACAACTTAGAATCAACAGAATCACAAGGTTGGAAAAGACCTACAAGATCATCCAGTCCAACCATCCACCTATCAGCAGTAGTTCTCACTCAACCGTGTCCAACAACACAACACCTAACGTTCCTTGAACCCCTCCAGGGTTGGTGACTCCACCACCTCCCTGGGCAGCCTGCTCCAGTCAGGATCTGCCAGTTTTTTTCACCAGTATAAAATCATGAGAATTTTTGAATCAGCTAGGAATCTAACATACTATAATAGTAGAAATGTTATGGCTTATGATGCTGTGGATATAGAATAGAATTCCCCACACTTGTGGGAATGAAAAATTCCATATAGCACCCTTAAAACTAAGCAGATGGTGTGAAGATCTAGGCAAAAGAAAGAAGTTAAGCTCAGAAACTACAGAGTGTATCTGTATGGCTAGGAAACAAACACATCTAGAGTCCTTCTAAAAATATTGTATTTGAATGTGTTTCTTTTCTCAGCTACAATAATTTTCACCCCTTGAAACTACGGCAGTCAAAAACATCCAAGTATCTGCATACCTGCAAAAGCTCCTCAAGTTTAGAGAGAATTAATTGTATTTTCAATCAATTGTTGGCAAAAATTTTAAAATATGGAACAAGCCAAACATGGCATCATTATGTTTTTGGTTTTTTTTTTAAATCTGAGGCTTTTTTTTTTTTTAACTAAATGGAATTAAATAAAATGTCCAGGTACAGTTTAAGTTCTTAGAGGATGGGATTCTTGGGGTCAAGACAGGTGAATAAAGGTCTTACAGCATGTTTACATCTCTATCATGGCATATTGTATGAGGAATATCAGAGTGATGTGAAAGTGTCGTAGACTGCCTACGTAGTATAAAATGATACCTCAGAACAAAATATACATTTGGTGTTGTTTTCTGATCCTTAAGCATATCAGAAGGCAAAGAAGGGTGAATTGTGTTATTTCTAGTGTATTATCAATAGATTTCTTAACCTGATGCTTCTACCGGACTTTGATTCGTGCCCTGGTCTCTATTCACTGCTAGTTCACACACCAGTGCAGTGTAATTAAAGGCAGTCTTTTAAATTTCTGTTTAACTATGTGGTTGATTTGCTTACAGTACTTCCCCTGTTTAACAAATTAAACTGATCAACACAACTTGATCTCCAGGAATCAGACTGAGCTTCCAAGTGGGTCAAATAGGACTTCTGCCACCGTTTTTTTTTTTTGTTTTTTTTTTTTTCATCCATTAACTTGCATATTCATCAATACAGTTTGTAAAGAAAAGTATAATATCATCCTCACATCTTTGGAAAACATACTGTCCCTTAAAACAAGATTTCCCTATATAAAAATCTTTTAGGAAGAATTCTGGTAATTTTTTTTTTTAGGTCAAATTATTATCCTGATTCAATCTGAAATATTCTCCTAGAATACATACTAGCTCCCTTGTACTCAGCTATTCACTTCAAATGAAGGGTTTCTGGGATGGAGTGAACAACAGGGTACCAACATATTCACAATGAAGTTTTAAAAGTCTAATTGTAAGTATTATCCTATTTAATTTTTAAGTGACTCAGAATAGAATAAATTCCACTGCTCAGTATGTAATCTATGACTCCCATTGAAATAATGAACACATGTTCATTACTTCAAGAGAACATCCACCAAAACATTGGTGAAAGAAATTGTTCCTCGGACTCAAAATACTTAGTGAACTTCATCCTTTACCAGAGAAGAAGACACAAAATCTGAAGGATTTGAAGGAGCCTAAGATTTACCCAAAGGATTAGAACACTCATAAAACATACACAATTTCATTTATTTTAAAAAGCAAACCAGAAAATACCAACTAACTGTATCTGAGGGGAATTAGCCAATAAATGGTGAGTAAGTAAGACTACAAACTTTTGGACTGATGGCACTGTCCTTCATTCCTCAGCTTATTAAATGGACCTCTATTCATAAGGTTGAAAACCACATGGAAGGAGGTAGGGACATAGATCAGAAGTAAATCATTCCTTCAGGAATGTGCCAACCATTGGACTGAAAAGCTACATGTCCAGAGAGTATCAGATGAAACACCAATCTTGTGTTTCCTTCTGTAAAGTAATAACATACAGCATAGCTGAGAGATGTGGAAAAGAGGGAATCTCTCTGAGCAAACAACTGAACTGATAGATCCACCTTCTGGAAAAATTTTCAGAGATAAACATCCCAATGTAAAACTGTGATCTCTTTTAGAATAAATAAGCAAATGAATAAGCCAGCACCTCAGAATCCCAAAACACATCACAAAACACACAAAAACTCCAACAGGTAAACAAATTTCAGGAAAAAATGCCAGGATCCTACCAGCAGAGATACCTGATACGTCATAATTGATAATAAGTACTTTGCTTGAGAAAAGTCTCATCGATTATGAACTTAAATTTATTCAGAACAAAATCAAAGATATCTCCTCCTCCCCAGCCTATTATCTTTGTTTCCTCAAATCATTCACACAAGTGGAAAAATCTGAAGTATAAAATAAAGAGAAGAGTCTTGGAGACAACTGCACTAGTTTTGTGATGAATAGTCTCATGAACGTTCTAATCTCATGTCTTCAGACCTGAGCAGGCAAGCAATCAGTAGGTGTTCTGAGATGGCAAGGACACTGCAAAGGGGTACAAAATGAGCTTTCAGGCCTCATTTTTTTCTGATGAAATATGGACTAGATCACTACTGTGACACACGTGGTTACTAGAACACTATTAAGGTATTAGGGCGTTCCAGCATACAGGTGAATCCTAACTCTCTCTGAAAGACCTGTACACTTAATTCACATCTCAAAGAGTAGGCTGGGAAAGTATGGTGACCACTGCCTAGAAGAGGAGATGGCTGGACAAGGCCAGGAATGGAGCTATACTCTTCACCTTACAAACTTGGACAAATATGAAGAAGTAGTGAGAGTCTCTTATTATTTTACAGTTAGCAGGACTTTGAAAGGTAAAGGCCATAAACAATGTAGTTCTCACACAGTCTTCTTATGCTGGAAATTTGCTGTTAAATGATAAGAGAATCCTTATCAATCCCACTTGCTTTTGGCTACATCTTTTGGAAAAAACATTTACTTCCAGGAAAGATAAAATAATAGACCTTAATAGACCCTGTCAGTACTGCCCCAGTGTTGCATCTTTAGATCCTGGGGTGGAATAGTTTGTGCTCCTAAGAAAATAAAAAAGAATCAAGCTATTCCTTCTCTATATTTCTAACTTTAAAAGATAACAAACAAATGAATCATATCTTAAAACAGCTGTGCCTAAGTATATTGTTATTACACCAGCATTTTAAAGGAAAAGTAAGGGAATACAGAAACTGATGAATGCATTTAACTGGGTATGTTCCACTGGCTTCTACAGTAACCTAGAGCTGCAAACTACTGATGCAGGGACCTACCACAGAAAAACAAACCACAAATAATGAATACAGGAGAGTCAATTTGGAAATGTGTATCAAAACAAAAAAAAAATATTTCTTTCATAAGTAACCTGTATAGAGTTTGTCAATGATTGTAAAGCACATAGTGGTTAGTATATTTAAAATTTGAACTGGTATTTCATCTTCATGTCACTAGCTTATGTCTCTATCTGTTGTTCAAAATGAATTCGATGATGGGTCAAAACAGTTACACCCTTCAACCCAGTTCTCAGTTACACCCCTGCAGTAGCACTGACCTCATATGCTTGGCATGGAAGGGGTGTAACTGAGAAGACAGTATGACCCATTTTATGCTGCACCCAGTGATGAAATAGAGCTACTGCACCACAAAGGTCAGAATCCAGCTAAGGATTGAGGAAATTAAACAAAGCAAAGGTGAATAAGCAACAAGGCTTTTTTTTAATTAAATAAGTGAATAAATAAAAATAGCTCGGTGTGAATGAACATCCACCTTTATTTTGTGAAGACGAGGGTAAAACTTCTAAACTACTAAAGATTTATGCTCCTGTCTCTCTTGCACAGGATTCATATTCATTTAGGATTAAATCAGGATTAAAACTGAGAAAATTTTCACCCAACGTTCTGAGGAAGTTAAAACAAGAGGAAGGACTTGGAAAAATAATTACTGATAATTTACTGATAATCTTCCACTAACTTTTTGTGTGGGCTCCACTAAAATTTTGTGTGGGCTAAAGCTTTACTTACAAGCTATAACTTTAATCAAACAAGTATATATCAGACAAAACTGAAAGTCTTTCTGGATGAGCTACATGCTGATGTCGATATTAAAACACAAAATTTCCATCTGCATTAATTTTCTAACGACAACCTTTATACTTTAACATGGCAATGATTTTAATTTATAGTGACAATGCAAATTTCTATTAAAGGCATTCGTGGTATTACAGTTGGTGAACATACAGGGCAGTACTTTACATAAAAAAATAAAATGAGAAAGTTTCAAGCCATTGAATATGACTGGCTACCGAGGGAGGTGGTGCAGCAAAACTGAAACTAATACTAACATCCATATTCCATCTTCCTATGAAAAAAATAGAAAATAAAGCAACAGAAACAAAACAAAGGAAAACACGAAAAGCAGAAACAAAAAAAACTGAGGTCAGTTTGAGGTCAATTTGCTTTGTAGAATACTCTTTGTGGTCGAGAGGAAGAACTTCATGTGTTATCAGTAAGAACACAAAGGCCACTTTTGTAGAACACCATTTAGTAGGACACTTGAAGCACAATGCAAGACACTTGAAACACAATGTTACATTCCTCAAACTAGCCTGATGTACCTTTGCACACCTATGGAATGAAAGCATTAGTTTGGAAACATATTTTGCCAAATAGAGTTCAACAGTGGTATTCTTCCATGCACAATGAAACCCTGACTGAATGCCTCAGATGTCTAGACGTCTAGGTCTACCTACTGGCTTTCCCTGAGTGACAGAAGAATAGTTCTCCATCTTTGGAGTGGAAGGCACCAATTAGGCTCCAGCAAGTGGGAATCCTTCCCATTAAATGGTGCATTGATGTTAGGAAAAAAAGGCGGAATTAAAATTGTTCAATTGGAAGGGATCTACAAACTTCATCTAGTCCAACTGCCTGGCCACTTCAGGGCTAACCAAAAGTTAGAGCATGTTATTAAGGGCATTATCCAAATGCCTCTTGACACTGACAGGCATCGGGCCTCAGCTGCCTCATTAGGAGGCCTGTGCCGGTGTCTGACCACCCTCACAGTAGAAGAATGTTTCCCAGTGTCCTATCCAATCTCCCCTGGTGAAGATCCATGCCAATCCCATCCTTTCACTGATGCCCAGGAGCAAAGCCCAGTACCTCCCATTGCTTCCTTCCTTGGAGCTGCAGAGAGCCGTGAGGTTGCCCCTCCACCTTCTCTTTTCTTTATCAGTAACATCGATGATGGAATTAAGTGCACACTCAGCAAGTTTGCTGATGACACCAAGCTGAGTGGTGCGGTTGATATGGTGGAAGGAAGGGATGCCATTCAGAGGGACCTCAACAGATTTGAAAGGTGGGCCCGGGTGAATCTAATGAGGTTCAACAAAGTTTTGCACTTTGGCCAGAGGAATCCCAGGCATTTATACAGACTGGAAGGAGCAGTCCTTGAGAGTAGCCTTGCAGAGAAGGACCTGGGGGTCCTGATGGATGAAAAACTTAACATGAGCCAGCAGCGTGCTCTTGCAGCTCGGAAAGCAAATGGTATCCTGGGCTCCAGCAGAAGAGGGGTGGTCAGCAGGCAGAGGGAGGTGGTTGTCGCTCTCTACTCTGCTCTTGTGAGGCCCCATCTGGAGTACTGTGTCCAGGTCTGGAGCCTCCAGTATAAAAAAGACAAAGAACTGTTGGAGAGGGTCCAGAGGAGGGCCACAAAGATGATCAGAGGGCTGGAGCACCTCCCTTATGAAGATAGTCTGAGGGAGCTGGACTTGTTCAGCTTGGAGAAAAGAAGGCGGCAGGGTGACCTCATTGCAGCCTTTCAGCTCCCTTTCAGTAAAGGGAGCCTATAAACAGGAGGGGAGTCAACTCTTTGAAAGGGTAGATAACAGCAGGACAGGGGGAAATGGTTTTAAGTTGAAGGAGGGAAGATTTAGGTTGGATGTCAGGGAGAAGTTCTTCAATATGAGAGTGGCAAGGTGCTGGAACAGTCTGGCCAGAGAGGTTGTGGATGCCCCGTCCCTGGAGGTGTTCAAGGCCAGGTTGGATGGGACCCTGGGCAGCCTGGTCTAGTATTAAAAGTGGAGGTTTGTGGCCCTGCCTGTGACAGGGGGGTTGGAGATTCATGATCCTTGAGGTCCCTTCCAACCTGGGCCATTCTGTGATTCTGTGTGTGATTCTTTTCCAGATTGGTCAACATGTTTCCTCAGCCTCTCCTCAAAGGACATGTCTTACAGCCCTTCTGCCAGTCCTGGTGCCTCCTCTGAGCACTTTCAAAGACTTCAGTATTCTTTCTAGACTGTGTAGCCTAGACATATCAAAGACACATCTTCCAGGACCAGACAAACTGACAACAAGATTTATGAAAGAAAATCTTTAAGTTAAGTATACCCAATCTTCTTCAACAAATGTACCTTCATTTTTTCTTTTCTTGCACAGCCACTTGAACTATACTCAAGTACTGAATTGGAGTGATGAAATTGAATGTGGACAGTACATATTTGTTCAAAGTCATATTTGTGAACATCTAACAATATGAACTTCACAGATACCAAGTCAGGAATGTTTAGATGCACATAGCTAAGAACCAAAATTACACCACCTGGCTTCTGATGACCATTTCCAACTATTCACTGCCCAGTCTGCAGTTCTACTGAGGATAGTGAATGGCTTGTCCACTTGTGATGACTTCCAGGAAAACGTCAGGAGTGAAATATTAAGTGATAAAAACAAAAGAACATCAATACAGATAAATGTGCTGCACATGAGGAAATCACCTGTGCAGTGATAAGTTGGATTGATTACTATTGTTCTGGAACAAGACCTTTGGGTTAGGAAGCTCTGAAAACATCAGCTAAACACCCAGTGATGATCAAATAGCAAAAAAAGTGATCAAAATTAGAGGAAGGGAATACTGGACAAAAAATAAAACTTTACTCATGACAGTATACACATCCATGGTAATTCCAAGCCTAAAACTCCAAGTACTTCTGATCCTCTGTCTTGGATAATAATAGAATGAAGAGAACTACAGACAAGAACAATAGGGTCTGTCAAATATTTAAGTGATTGGCATGAGAAATAAATAAACTTTACCTCTCTTGATGTTGGAAGAAGAAGACTTAAGGCAAGACTTAAGTTCAACAGGTTAAGTCAACTAACTCCATTATTTCATGCCTAATGTGAAGTAGTCATTGACCTTTTGAGTACTAGCATGAGAGGAAATCAAACAAAATGAGTCACGGGTAGAAAATCAAAGTCTTTACTCACAATATAGGTAAGCTATGGACTCCTTACTACAAGACCAAATGCTTATACAGAATTAAAAATTTTTTTAAAAAATGCAATATATTCTTATAAGAGGATAAACATTAACAGTGGTACAAAATATTATTACACCCGCTTCAGGAAGTCTGTGAACTACAGATTGCTAGAAGAGTGTTCTGGACTAGCAACTATACCATAAGTTTTCTAAGACCCGTGATGTGAGACTGTCAAATGCCACTGGCTACTGCCATATACACAGTAGAACATATTAACTTTATCCCCTTTCTTGAAATGTTTGTGGACGCCAAAGGATTTGTCTCCATTCTTGCTTATTATAAAACAAACAAACTTGTTGAATCTTCCTCAATGTCAGATTTATCCCATGTTGATTAATTCCATTCTTTAGTTAGCAGATAGAGACATCAGGCTTACCGGTGTTTTTAGAAGTACTGTTACATTAGATACCTTTCATTTCTCTGAATAGCTCTCTAGCTTCACTGCCGGAGTTAATAGCTGAAAAAATTTCATCCTTGAGCTACTGAAAAAGAGCAACAACTTGACTAAACACCATTTTACCTATTCATGCTACATCTTTTCTACCAGCACTGCGTATATTTGAGATAGGTCATTTAATTAATCCTCTATAAAGAAGAGTTCTGGTGTGCTTTCTCTTTTGCATCTGAACTTGAATTCTTGTTGGTCCTATAGTAAGTTTATTCTACAGACTCCCTTACAGTCTCATTTGTATTGACTTTGATATACTCAGAGAACGAATATTTATTGCGTTCATCATTTAGGTTGTTCATACTCTTGCTGAGGTTCAGCTGTGTCACTGCTCTTCCTGGATTTTCACAGCTGTGCTCCTCCAATTCTTTTCCTCAGACTCAACCTAGATTCATGCTCTCCTGAAAAGTTTAATTGACAACAGAACCTACAGTTTTTATAAATCAGTGTCCATTTAGATAAATCTATTAAGAGGTATAGAACGAAAAATAATTTCAGATAGATATTACCCCTGACAGGAAAATAATTCTTACAGAAGAATGCATGAATTTTTCATTGTAAACTTACTACTACTTACATGAGAGGATGCCTAATTTTTGTTCCAGGAATACATTTTACAAGAAATGATGGAACAGATCTGAGCTGTTAACAGAGATCAGCATACTTGCACAGCTGTGAATAAGAAAAGCCCAAGAAGTTTAATACACACTCTTTTCTTCAAATCACTGATTTGAGGTTTCAAAAAGACATTCTTCCCCACTCACGTCCTTTGTTTGCTTTCAGAAAGATAGGATTGTACTTCACTGTTCACCATGAATTTCGTTAGAGAAAAAAAAGCACAAAATTTATAGGGAAAGAAAGGGCCTTTTCTTATCATAATTAGTAGGGTACATTTGAAACTACACAGTTTAATCCTGTGCAGAGAATATCCTTGTTTTCGTAGGCTCCAGTCAAGAAATCTACACCTATTATCTTAGCCTTCCCACAGAAATTAATCTGAAAGCAGTAGGCAAAACGAAACACTTTGCTGCTACATATTACCATCAGGATGCATCAAGGTATATGCAGCCATGGAAAAGGACCGCACTTGTCTCCACAGTCAATGCTTTGCCATGAAGGGGCGCAGACAGCAGTGAAAACCTGTTCGTCTGTCAACCTTACATAGCTGGTGAAGAAAGTGATGAAGAGGCAAATGGGAAGAGAAGGTTTTCTCTGGGAGCTCCTTTCTGAGAAGCAGAAACAGCCTAACTCATCACTGCACTAATTAATTATTCTAATGCAGAGTGAAAATCAATAACATATTGATATTCTAACTCTAAACCCAAACCACAATGAGGAAGCACTACAAGGCCAAGTTAGTACCCAACTGCAATCTACAGGGAATTGTAGGAAGCAGACAAAAGATCCAGTGTCCTCAAGGAGGTGAGATGTAAGCAGTAACCCGGGAGGAAGGTTAAGTGGGGAACAGCTGAGCTGCACCCAGCCTGATTCTCTCTCCCCTCCCCACCACTAATTAACTCATTGCCAGGAGCTCTCAGAAAATACACCTTGTGATATTTCCAGCAAGCTGAGTTTCTCACAAGCTTAAAAAGCCTTAGTAGATAATCCCTCCAGTCCCTTTCTGGCTTTATAATCTCCAAAGAATAACTGCAAGCTATAAACTGAATATTACAACACTGAGTTCAATAGGAAATCCACTTCTGATTTCAGTTACTGTCCCATGACTGCAGGCTATTATTACCATCTTCTAAAGAATTAGCTTAAAATATTTTCAGTTATTTTACTCAGGCTCTGTTGCAGACAGACAATTATTGACTTTACTGTCAGTTATAAAAGTGAACGCTTTACCACTACCTACAAAAGTATTCACAGACCGTCAAGCAGGAACCAGATGACTATTGTGGGTGCTTCTGTATGCATTATCATTCATACTATTGTAAGTAAATATCTTTACATCCAGTTTTAGTCACCAGACACTTTTCTTGCTGTCTTGAATATTAGCAGTAACCTATGAAGTATAAGTGAAAAGAGTAAGACATGTAGTAATGTCTGTACACATACATACCATTTTGTCTTAGTTTTGACCACTCATTCATTATTCCCTCCATCACAGTGACTTCTTAGCTAACTTCTTGGACCTGACACAGAGGTTGTGTCATCTGGCCCACAGGAAACAGTGGGTTATAGCCAAGATTTTAAGGAGAGAAATTCAAAACTTCTGGGATTCCTTCTGGGTATAAAAGACAATTGGAGAGAATAATACCCAACCACCAAACAAACAAACAAAACCACCACCAACAACCAAACCTGAAGTATTAAAATAATAATAAGTGAAACTATAGTTAACCTGTTTTAATTTTTTCACTTGAAATATTTTTCTGATTTGGTATTATAGTAAATCCAAGTTACACAAGAGAAAAGATTCATACCCACTGATAGGCAGGCAGGCTTAGGGGCAATACTACTGAACAAAGAATTCCCTCCTAACTTACTGTTACTGCTTCATGTTTTGTAAACACTGCAATCCACTGTCAACCTGTAGACCCAACAGGCATAAAATGTATGTGTACACCATGACACCTCAGAGAGTATTCACACTCCATCTCTTTTTCACTTTGCCTTTAATTCAGTAAGCATCATCTCTAGCAGCACAGGAACACTTTCTGAAAATTAGGTTGATTAAAAATCATGCCCAGTAATCCTAACAGTCTTTTAGGGATTGCAGTGCTCTCAAGCTATACTTTGTCTAATAAATTTGGTAGATGCCAGAATAAAACTACAGTTCAGCATGTTTTACCACATTATTACTATGGAACATAGAATTTCAATCTAGTGTTCTTGCAATCATGACAGATTTACTATAGTTTTCACGTAATAAACTAGATTTGTATGATAACATCTGTATAGCTGCTAGAGTTATACTGCATTAACTGTACTTTAACCATAGCTTTATGATATAAAAAATATGGGTTTGGGCCAGTGTTTTATTGGGTTGCCATGCTCAAACGTGCTCTCTATGGCAAAGCAGTCATTTTCTTTCTCTTTCAGCTCCTGGAACTGTAACACAAACAGGAAATACTACATTCATTTACTTGCCATAGAGGGCAAGGTGCCAGAAATTTGTCTGTTCTCTCTCTCTAGAGTCCAGTAAACCAAAAGGTGAATCTGCTTATCTTACACATGTTCCAGACAGCCACAGTTGCCGGCAAAATCCAGTGATGCTTAATGGGTGAGCTGTGTTTCCAAGAATCAGACAAAAGCTGAGAGTCTGGAACTGGCCAGTTTTGAGGTCTCTCACAGTGTTGCATCATTTTTAAGAAACCCTGCAGCAGAGCAGGGACTAGAGACTGTGCATGAGGGATCCTATTTGCCAAAACAATGAAAATATACAGACACGGAGAAAACATTTTAACCTATTAAAACCAGATGTTCCTATTCACCTTTTCTGCCTATTTATTGTTCCACCTGCACCTCAATGTGAAGAAGATAATTCTCCTCCCTTACTCTGATTTATATGGATATCTGTTTTCCAGCTTGAAGAGCCTATTCAGGCTTACTCCTTAATGCTCTATAGTAAAGTCGTGGAGTTACATGATTATCTGATTGGTAGTCTTGTCATGCATGATTTCACTGCTGATTTTGCTGACAAGAATGAAGTGAGCTACCATTTGATGAGCAAGAGAAAAGTGGAAATGAACATGTATGACTTAAACTAGTCTTTATTATTTGCATCCCAAGGCAAGAATACTAACGGCGTGCTGAGGGTGGCGATTTTTTTCTGGGCCAACTGAAATCCCACTTGGGATTCCTTCAGCATTAGGCTACTTATAGTTATTAAAAGAAGTCGAAATCTTTTTGTCCCTTTAGCAAGAGAGAGCCTGATGGTCTAAGAAACCATGAGCCATCAAGAAATGCGTGTGCATTCAGAAGCAAGGGATCTGTTTCCAATTTGGTGGTGCTGCTCTTAACACCAGGCTACCCTTGAACATGATGGAGAACTGTCCCACTGACTCTCCAGCTTTCCTATGGGTTTTACTTGTGATCAGACCCTTCTGCCAAAGGCCTCAAAAGTCTCTGTGATTAAGGCAGGCTTTGTCATTGCTCAGGACCCAAGAGAGTTGGCAGCCACAAGATTTCCCATGGCCTCACTCATACTCTTTGAAAATCTTTCCTCTATCTCATTTGCCCTTGCAGCTGCAGTGGGAGGTGCCTTTCACTTGAGTATGGTGACCTATGGTATACCTATGGTTAGCTGATCTTTCTGGATCTGCTACTACCACAACATTGAATACAAATATAACTTAAGTAGGTAAGGGGAATAGGTGGACTATGCTAGTTGCAGTGACAAAGCTCCTGAGTAGAAACATAGTGTTGACATCCAGTTAAAGAAAACATCTCAATGGTGTCATGATCGCTGAGAGATCCATGCCTCTTGTTACTTACTGGAGATGCATGTGGTGCTTGTTCCTCTTCAGCTCCAAACAAAGCCATTTCACGTTTTGGTGGGATTTATGACCAGAAGAAAATTCTGCTCTAGACTTTACATGCATAAGCAGCAAATACACTGACTCATGCAAAATGACTCAACAGGCAGGAAAGCTGTTTCTGTGGGTAACCGAACCAACCCTGGAAATTTTAGGAAATAGTGAACAGCTAAGATATTGATGCTTTGAGAATGTGCTGTATTTGGTAATATATCCCTCTTCTGCAATGTAAATGCATGAATAACAAAAGCAAATGCAAGTAGCTTCTGAGTATTTTCTTGCAAATCAGAAATCCTGACTTGAAGTATAACCTTACCAGGTGATAAAATTAGATGCAATTTCTTGTATTTTTCAATAGGTAATTTTATTCAGTAAGTGCTCTCAGCTCATATCATGACTTTTCAAGGTATTTGTGCCATTTTCTGACTATCTACAAAAGAATTTCTTCACTCTTTCTCAATTCCAACAGAAATTTGAGAGAAAAAGTGAACTATATATAAAGAAGATAAGATGAATTGTCTAACTTGGAATAGCTCTGGGGAAGCGTTATTTTGCTGAATCCAGAACATAATGTTTTACTTACCATGTTTCTAATTAGCATCAGTGGTGTTGGATAACATTAAGGAAATGTGTATGATTGATGGATTCTGACACTTTTTTAATGTCTGTTATTCTGAGGTCTCTCTCCCCAGACCTTTCTAGACATTCAAAGCAACAAACCCAACCACTTTTGCTTCAGTGCTGTCTGAAAATCCTTTGTCATTCAAGAACCGTAATTTGCTAGTCTATGTGGTGTTCTCCTATCTTTTTCAAAATTGTCTTGGAACTGTATCACCAATTCAGTGAAAACAGAGCTCACAGTTGAAATTGACTAGAATGGATTGTAAATATCTAGATAGATTGTACAGATACTTGAAGGGATATTTTGTGTGCAGTCTAAAGGGGGTCACACAAGACAAATTCTCTCCGGATAAGTTGCTCCTGAGGAATCCAACAAAAGGAGAGCTGTGAGCCCATGAGGATGACTGTTTTGCATTGGTGGACATCAAGAACTGAACTGCAAAAAGATGTCCTAACACAGCGGAAAGCAACTCCCAGGTTAAAGAGAAGGGTTAAACAAAACATAAAACAGTGGTTAGATCAGCATACTAATGGCAGTCGATCTTGGATTTGCTCGTGGGTACAGCAACTGTTTCAACGTGGTCTTAAGTTGTGGGGTTTCCCAGTGCTCTAGTAAATGTGCTGATCAAGTTTTGCTACAAGGCCTCACCTAGCTTAAAGGAGATCTTCAATATCTTTTAATGAAATGCTGATTGCCAGGCTCCCCAGTTCAAAAACAACAGGGATCTACTAGAGGGAGTCCATCAGAGGGTCACAAATATGATTAAGGGCCTGGAGCATCTCCCTTATGAGGAAAGGCTGAGGAACCTGGGTCTGTTTTGACTGCGAAAAAAGAAGGCTGAAGGCCTTTGATGTTCATAAATATCTGAGGGGACATGGGAGGCAAATAGATGATGCCAGGTTCTTCTTGGTGGTGTGTAGTGATAGAACAAGGAGCAATGGCTTAAAACTTGAACATAGGAAGTTCCACACAAACATGTAGAAGAACTTCTTTATAGTAAGATTGACAGAGCACTGGAAAAGGTTGCCCAGGGGGGTTGTGGAGTCTCCTTCCCTGAAGATATTTAAGACCCACCTGGATGCCTACCTGTGTGACCTATTTTAGGGAAATTGCTTTAGCAGGGGGGGTTGGACTCGATGATCTCAAGGTCCCTTCCAACCCCTGCATTTCTGTGATTCTGTAGTTGTTTTGCTCAATTTGGGGGCTGTAGTAATGACGATCTGAAACTGGATTCCACTTGCACTGACCTACCTTCTCACCTTCCCCTACTTCTAGTGCAGTGTTGATACACAACAATTTGCACTTCAGCAAACAGAAATTTTATCATTTGCATTATGTGATATTTTAGTTCTGCTGAGACAAATTCACCCTTGAGAGCAGAATCTTGCTAGCACTTAGCAGTCAACACAGACACCACTTCATGGAATTTGTTTGAGCAGTCAAAACTGAACATAAAAATGTACCTAAAGAAAAAAAAAATTGAAAAGGAAAGGAATCTCTTTCAGAGTTTGAGAACAGAACTCTTGAAAAAAAACACAGGGTGAAATACTGGCCTGTATGAAATCAGTGACAGAACTCCCCCCATTACACAAACCATTTGTGTTCTAAAATTTCAAAGGAAAATTGATTTTCCTAGCTTCTCTATTGACATTATGCTGATACGGCCATAAGGAACTATTCATATCTACCATACATACACTGTGTTCACCACACTTGGTGTCAGAACTGCCTTTCACAAACAGAGGCAGAGAGAAAGTGGCAATTGTTAATAAATTTCCTGGACAGATTTATTTTACCTGTAGACATTTTGAGAAGCAACTCAATCCTCATACTTTAAAATCCAGCTGTGCCTGTGGGACCTGAACAATTTGCATTAAATCATGAAGTTGTACTCTGACTAGAAGAGGATAATCACAATTTTTGCTTATGAAAATTGGTAGAGTCATCTGGTTTATTAGTAACAAATGTTTAACAATTCAGGCTTCTCAAAGAACCTTCTGTATTCTCTAGCAGGGTTTCAGTTTGTGCTGCCACTGTGCCGAAAGGAAAAACTGCGTATCATAGACAATACTTCACTCTTCCTGATCTGTGTTCCACTTGAAAACCCATGTGCTTTCTCATGCTTCGTGTTCTGCATTCCAGCTTTCTCCTTTTCACGTAGAACTTCTCACATTTGTGAATTTACATCAGCTCAGTACAAAGGGAAAGTGTTTCTGTTAAACAAGTGATCAGGCTTCCTAATGAACTACATGCTTCATAATAAACTCTACATTATCACACAGCAATACACACAGTCTGTTGTACAACAGTTATTTCCTACATCACATGCAGGGAAAAGTATACTGTCTTGTATCATGCTACGAAATGTTAGTAATTGCCAGTTATTAACTACTTAATATAGGCCACAGTATGTACCTAAGGATAGTGCCATTACAGTACTTTATGAAATACTTCAAAAACTTTACAAAAGCTTAATTATGAAAAGAAATAAATCAAAAGAGGGAAATGAAAAAGCTGCTTTCCCCCATACACTTAAGAATTATTACATCAGTTTAACTCCACAATGATTTGAACCACAGAATGGCAATTCATGGTTACATTTGGTCCAAGGGACAAAATACTCCGGTTAGTAAAATCAAACAATGCAATGGAAGAATTGTGCTGTGTGTAAAGGGTGGCAGGTCCATCACAGCAATTTCAAGAAGAAAGCAGCAGACACCAAAAAAGGAACACTGCCCCTCAGATAACTCCATCTCTCAATCTCAAAACTAAAGAAACACAATGGACCTTTTTGGTTGGCTTCATGTCCTAGATGATCTCTTCAATTAAAGTGAAATGAAGCTTGGCTTTTATATGCTACTTCATTTAATCCATCTAGCTAACTCCTTAGTAATAAATTCTTCATTAGTAAAGCTATGAATTCTCTTTTGCATTTCACTGTTGTAATGAATCTTTCTGCTGTCTGTGGAGTACTATCAAAAGTGTGATAGCAAAGGTGTGATAGGAGAAGTGGACAGCTGTTCCCTTTGGGTTGAAGTGCACAAGGAGATCAGAGAGATCTGTAAACATTTGCTTTCAAGCTATTTTCAGTGTTATTATAACAAGAATTTTCAAAGAGAAAAATCAACTTTCTTTATGAACGTGAAAGACAAAATGCATTGATGGTGTCTTTATTGTGCTACTAGTGCCCTGGCGAGAAGCAGGGAAGACGAAACATTCTGGCACCTTGTTTTAATAAATCTTCAGATTTCTCATGTACACGTGCACACTGTAATTTAGAAACTTGGTAGGGAGGAAGTCAAGTGAAACATCTTCAAAGCCTGTGGCTTTAGAGAAAATATAAGTGAATGAACTTGGCTGGAGTACAAATAAGAAATGCATTCCCGAACCAAAGAGCTAAAGCATTAGCTTAACCTTAACACCAGTTCTGCTTGTCTAGAGGTCTGAAGAGTTTTGTTTTGTTTTAATATATAAGATCAAAAACACAAATAAGTTGCATTCCCTTCCAGTGTGTGGAAGTAATATCTCAAACGGCTTTGCTCCTAGCGTAAAAGAATTACTGCAGTGTTATAAGCTTCTAGGTATAGTGAGTTAAAATTCACGTCCTGTGGTGGGTCTGCCAGACCATATGAAGCCTAGTTTATGAGGCCTTTATCTATACATCTGCAGCACTACACTGTAGTTTAATTGCCTTGTTTATCCTACATGTTTTGTTGTGTTTTTGTTTTTTTTTTGTCTCGTTACTACAACTGTTGTTTTTTTTCACACAAAGAACATTGCCAGTGGATGTACACTTGGGGGCAAAACCATAATAAAGACTTCTGATTATTAATGATGCTGTCTTTATGAAGAATACATGAGAAAAGCACACTTCACAAACCATTTTTACCACTGTTTTTTCTTCTCTTCTCCATCCATTTACATCAGAGAATGCTGGTGAATTGTCTGCCTGAGGGGTGCCCATCTTTAGAATGAGGAGTCTGAGTCTAATCTTTTTCTGTGGCACGTTCAGTGTCTAAGATTCAAACTGTGCATGGTATGAATGCTGCTGTAAAAGAGTAAAAGAGCAGTAACTTAACCGTCAAGTTTGTCACATGGTCCTGTGCCACCCAATTTATTATGCTACTAAACAGAGAATATTTTCTTCCTATTACTGCAACGTAAATGTTCCTGGTTAAAACTAGGATCAATGCACGTAGGCACAGTGAATTAGCTTACTGCCCTCCCACTGGCTGCCACTGCATAGCCATTGCTCTCCCAGTCCTTTTACACTGTCTGATGCCTTTAATGGATTTTGTCGCTGCCACTCAGGGCATGTTAGAGGCAACCATACCTATGACAGTTTTGACCTTGAAGAACTCTATAATTCAACAGCCACTAGCTCAATTTCTCAGTAACATGCCAAAATGTTTAATAATTAAAATAATGACCCTTTGAAAGAGTCCAAGTGTCTGTTTCCTACAGATCATGTCAAATCCGGGAATGGAAAATCTTATAGTGAAGCTGCAAATACATTCAAGTTTTGAATTCAAAGCAGAGTTGAGTTACAAGCACCAAGTTACAGTTGCAAGTTTTAATCTTTGCATCCTCGTCCTTGGCAAGTATAATCGAAGAGACAATGAAAGTACTCACATGAAATGTGAGCTCTTTGAACTGAATTTTATACTAACAGGCAAGGAATAACTTAACTTCTGGATTATATCTCACTCTTGATTCACATTTTTAAAGGCATAAAAAATGTTCACAAATGCTTTAAGATATTTCTTTGATAAAGCATTGAACAAGGAATAACACTTCAGCTGTCCACCGCTTAAATAGAAAATCTCAGAGACATTGTGTTTGAAGTTGTCAAGAGAATCACAGCTGTTTTACCTTAAAACTATAAAAAATGAACTCCTTCATCTTTTTCCTGTGTTGAATAGGCAGTATTTTACTATTTCTAATATTTTTTCTTGTTTTTCTTTTTTCCCTTCCTCCATGAGAACCTGGTGACATCCTACCGTGGAGGTTGCACCAAATTTCTGAACATAATGCTATGTGGTAAATCTCTGATTTACTATAATGGAGTCACAATCTCACCTCTGGATGTTAACTATTGTTCCTGGCACCACCAGTGGTTTTTTTTATTATTGTTTTTTTTTGTTTGTTTTGTTTTTGTTTTTGTTTTTTGGGTTTTTTTTTCCGTATTTCTCTCAGGGAGTAGAGTATCTAATATCACTGAACATTAAAAGAATGATTTCCACTTAATGGAACAAAATCAATTATGGTAGTGGAGTTACCTCAGGGAGCCAAATACTGATCCCAGCAGCACACATTACAACCATGTTGAATTCCTAGTGGTCAGGGATTGTGCATGTGTCAGTAGGAATAAACCACTGACCAACTGGCTGTTCTACAGGAAACCGCCTGTGCTCAAGCTCTGTATGCCTAATGAAAGAGTTATTACACAGTTCCAGTTTGGAAGTGACCTACATTGTTCTATTATGTTGATTCTGTACTTCAGGAAAAACTATCCTCAAATATTTCTGTTTTAACTACTTCTTCTGACTAATTTAATTTATTGAAATATTAATTATATCTGTAGCTGGCCATTGGCCATTCAGTTGCTGCTTCATTGAGTTACATTGTAATCCCGGACTTTCTGAGTTACATGGAGCTTTGTGTCCCAGCAGGCTAATGTGTAGAGACACTTCAGCATAACACAGTATATTTGTGACACTAGATATTCTTATGATATATTTCAGTGGCTCATTTACATTCCTTCCTTCCTTCCATCTATCCATCCATCAATCCATCCATGCATCCTTTCTCTTTTTTTCTTTCTCCCTTTCTCTTGTTCTTTCTTTCTCTCTTGTTCTTCCCTTCTCTCTTGCTCTCGTGTCCCCATCTCCCTCTTTCTCCTTTTCTCTCCCTTTCTTCCTTCCTCTCATCTACTGATTAAAAGGAACAAAAGGTCACTTGAAAAAAAAAATCAGAAACCAACAAAAAGTGAAACTCAAAGAACACTTACTTGAAAAAACCCTGTGTTGCAGTACAAGACTGAAGTCTGAAACTTGAATCTGTTTAAGGAGAATATATAAACTTTACAAGTCTAATAAGAAACAGATCTTGTAGACTTTGTACTTAGTAATTACTAGGAAATTGAATGTAAAAAATATTTAAGCACATCATGAAGGTTTCAAAAACAATGTTAACTTACCCACACTTAAAAACTTTTTATAATATGGTATGAAAATTGTTTTATTTATTAGTCAAAAATAAAGGTTAATATGTATTTTATATATGAGAGGGCAGTTTCATTTCTCTTACACCTACATTATGGATCTTCATTACTAATTCTGTAGATCTCAGCTGGCTAGTAATTATAATTTCAAAAAGCATCAAAAGGTTGATAGTCTATTTCTAAAATATTGAAACCATATAAAAATAATGAGACTGAAACAAGGCCAAGTGTGAAAAACCTAATTATTATTATTATTATTATTATTATTTTAATTTAAAAGTCACATTGTCTTATTATATCCCACAGTCTTACTTTCATGGTTGCACAGTACTTTTTGTATATACCGGTAGCAAAGGAAAACAATTCTGGCACAGAACATCTTTCAGCCAAAAGAATGAATATTTTTACAAGCGCAGACAACAATACGCTTGAAAGTCTGTTACATAGTCAGATATATTTTGTAATTAAGCATATCAATAAAATTTGCATCAAATCTTTCATGTGTGTATGTAAAAATAATCCTATCTCAGTAATCATATTCACTTTAACACAAAACCAAAGGAACAAAATGGAGATAGGATTTTGTGTATCATACACTGGTAAGCACAGTATGTAACACATCTTCTACTGCCTGAGCATCCGAACTTTACTTCTCTCCTATCCTAGAGGTTAAAGGACTCCACATGTTCTGTGAGTAGCCTCTGTGTCATGACAACTGTGACTGCAGAATCAACATCCAACACCTTGTACAAATCATCATTCCTTCCCCTCTATTGTACACTCCTGGTTATAGAAGCCTCACAGTTAGGGAGCAGATAAGGAAGACCTTACTGTAACCTCACTGTGTCTTTGCTAGACTTCAAGAAGGAGCCGAGAGAAATGAGCGCTCATTAGCCTACAGACAGAAAGGGGAAGAATTTCTCTTGTTGTTCCTGGAAAGGGAAATGAGACCCAGTGAAAGGCTAAAGAGGATCAAAAGCAGCACGTTTAACTGTCATCCAAACTGGAAATCCCTGCCCTAGGCAATATACACTCAGTTGCTGTTTTTATGACTGTAGTGAGCTGAAGACAGCTGCAAAAGACTCAAAGACCATAAAACTAGGTGATATTGGGAAAAACAGAGAAAAGAATGTCAGATTTTCAGTGTATGGTGGGAATGGTATTTACTTAGGCTATCTGTACCAGAGTTACTTTATTTTAAGTTGATCAAATATACCTTTCCTTAATCAATGTAATCCTCTTTAATCCTATTCTGCAAGGTGTTAACCAACACTCAATGGTGCTTGGCAGTCCTCAGTGGAATGAGAAGTCCTGTATAAAGTTCAAGAATTAGTCTGTCCACTTAGATCTATGCTGATTTAGCAGAGTAGGCCTGTGCTGGAGGCAATTTTTAAGCTTTTTAATCTTAAAATGCACGATTTCTTAGACACAGGAAGAACTGCTGTTTGAAGCTGATCCAAGAAGGGGGAGGAGGAAAGAGCTGGCAGATGTCAATTTGAGCCCTAGTAATAACAACCTCCTCTAAGCAATCCAACTCATCAAGCTAATAGTTACTCAGTCTCATCCTGCAGTGACTTGTATTTTCTCTCTGCTTGGGTCTTCCTGAGATAAGATTCTAAAAAGGAAAAGAAGTGAAGGAAGAAAGGAAGGGACAGAGGGAAAAAAGGAAGGAAGGAAGGAAGAAAGGAAGAAAGGAAGGAAGGAAGAATGGAAGAAAAGGGAAAAGAAAACAGAAAACAGAAAGAAAGAGAGAAAGCATGCATTTTCACTGTCATGGTATGAAAACATGAGGAAGAAAGGTTAAGCCCAAAATACACATGTGTACTGTAGCACAGAAATAACAGAGCTAGGAATAAGATGACTCCACTTATGTCCTGGAAACTTTTTTTGCAGACGACAATGTCTTCCCAAAGGGGGTGGGGGAGGGAGTAAAAAAAAGAATCACAGAATCACAGAATCACTAAGGTTGGAAAAGACCTATAAGATCATCCAGTCCAACCATCCACCTATCACCAATGGTTCTCGTTAAACCATATTCCTCAACACAACATCCAAACGTTCCTTGAACACGTCCAGGGACGGTGACTCCACCACCTCCCTGGGCAGCCCATTCCAGTGCCTGACCACTCTTTCAGAGAAGTAGTATTTCCTAATATCCAGCCAGGTAGGAAAGGTAGAAAAGGTAGAAAAGTTTGTTCTATAAAAATGTTATAGCTAAACAGTTTTTCAGGGTGAAAGGATGAAGTAAATTTTAGAATCAAGATGCTGCCTGAAGAGTTATGATTAGGGAGAAATCTGTGTCAGTAAGCAATAACAGAAGAAAGAGGAACACCCTAAGGAATTTGAAAATCTGAATAGAACTTTTATCTTGTTTTTCTTTCAGTCTCTCTTTTTATCCCTGTGGCAGTTTCAGATACTATGTAGCTTCATTCACCTTCTTCGACATGAGACCGACACTTCTATTAATAAAGTATAAAACTTCAGGCAATCAGGAAAAATAATATAATTTCTCAAAGATTCAGTGAGGTGTAAAAGAAAGCTCACAAACATGTCCTTTCACATACATAACATCAGCATGTGCTTATTTAGCAAACCCTTTTGCAGTTCCAAAATAGCAAGGAGTAGACACTTAAAAGAGATCCATGCTTGGCACACATGGAATTCAAGGTCAGCATCAGTAAAAATACTGTAATTCCACCAGAAACAACCAGTTTCTCAAACTTCATAAACTGCGAAATTTCTGTGAGATAGATTTTCAATTTAAGCCAAATTAAACTTAGTTCTGCTTCAAATATGCTTGTTACATTCCTTGATCTTGGGCCTCTGTTCAGTGCTACCAGCAGAACTAACATTCAGGTGCTGTTGCAGTGCTCACAGATGAAATATTACATCCAACCCACGGCAAGAAGCATTAAAAAAAGTACAAAAGATCAAACTCATTCAAATTAGCCCTTTTTTAATGCATAGACCAGGAAGGAAATGATTATATATCTTGAAAAATGCAGTATTTGAGACATCTCTCTGTACCTTTTTTAGGATAGCACAACCAAGGACAGATATCTTCCAAGAAGCAATAAAAAAGTAAGATTAACAATCCAACTTCATTAACTCCAGATCTGAAGTTAACTGACTAAATACCGTGTTTCGCTGTCAGACATAACCACAGAGCCAAATATCACTTTACAGCCTCAAGTTGTCTATACCACACAGTATATTTAACTTAGACCTCCACTATAACTGCTTCACTCTACTTACTTCCACAGATATTTAAATCAGCAGCATAAAAGTGGAAAAAGTAAACAAATACTACGGGAAATACACTGAAACAGATTGTCTGTCATATTACTTTTGCTCTATTTATTCTGTCTGTAGTTCAAACCTCATTTTTCTACAGCTTGCCTAAACAAGTTTTGGATTGGAGTTGTAACTTCCTTAACACAAGGAGAGTATTTCAACTCATTATTCTTAGGAAAAAAAAAAGTGTATTGCTTCTGCTGACTATTGGAGCCATCTGCAAGGACGAAAGTGTCACTGCACATTAAAGAGCTCAAGGATCTGGCCCTGAAACTTTACAGAGCAATTTGATTACTTTATTTAATTTTTGCACCCGGGCATTGTTGAATGTGATGTATGATATTCCAATCACTTAGAAATATGTGAATACAGTAACTCAAGGAAAATTACTCAAAAAAGTTAATTCAGTCAACTGGTGGTAAGACTACTGTCATATCTGCCATACTCATGAAAAAGAGTTGTTCCTTTTGTTTCCAGTGAAGAGATAATACCTGTCTGCCTTTGCTTGCTTCACTGACTCAGTTAATACTCCACAATGAGACAACCTACAAATGGAAACAAAATTAATAAACAAATAAATCATCATAATAGCAAAACAAAGGGGCAAAGCAAAAAACTAGCAAAGAAACCAAAACCACAACAAAAAACTTGAGAACTGTCCTTTAGTATATAGAAAAGAGGGTGATGTACATAGCAATCAATTACTTTCTTGACTGGAAGGAGAAACTTCAAGCTTAAATTTGCCAAAGCACACAGCCTTGCAGAGCTCTCTTTTAGGAATTCAGCTGACATTCTGGGGAGCCAGCAGTGAAGGCCCTGGCTTACTTAAATGTGGAGACTCAAATTTATTTTTTTGCAAATTTGTGCATGCCTTTATTTGACTGTGCTCCAGAGAAATACACCAGAATTAGAAATTAGGGACCTGTAAGCTTTCAGTAGAAGGTCTTTGGCTGCAAGACTGCTGGAGTGCTCTCATGCCGCATGCCACATACAACAGTCTCAAAATTGTGGAAGTATCATCAAATAAGGCAGGGAGTAATCACATTCAGACAGCCACAAGAGCAGTTCCTGAGGCCTCCTGCCCTATGATTTTCAAGGTCATATGCTTGAAGTAGGGGATATGTAATTTTCCTGATGGTTTAAAATGGAAAGTTATTTGATACCTTCCTCTTCTAAAAGAGAGAAGGAAACTGGGAGTGGCAAAGTTCTAGAGCACAGACTCTTTCAGTCCACAATTGGGAACAGATTCCCAAGTTTCTTTGATGGTACAAAAACTCATTGAAGAAACAGCTGTCATTTTTCCTGGGTCCGCTAAAGATCAGAAGTGAGATAGCAGCAGCAACAGAAGCAAACTGTAGCCACAACTTCCAGTAGAGATTAAGGACAAGGGAGAGAGGAGGAAATCATCTTCTTGATCACTAAGAGTGGCTGCCATCTGGTGGCAAAACATGAGGGCCAATAGTTGCCTTCTCTTGCTATCTTGCCCCATGGGTCGTGGAAGTACAGATAAGGCTTGCAAGAATAAGACACTGTGTCTGCCTTACTACCTGACCAATTGGTTGCGATTTGGAATATGCTAAACCTTGCTGAGAATGGCAAGGAGGTGTGATTATGTAGTCAGTAACTTCTGTGGGTAGGATACAGACTGCATACATGTGTGATCCCTGTTGTCTGGCTCACATAGGGATTCAGAGAAATGGGAAAGTTGTATTTCAGCTTGTTCCCTACTGTAGAGCTCTGAAATCAGTGTCCTACCTCTATCTCCTTTCACCCTTTCCACAGAACCCAAGACTGCGTTGCTTCACGGTCTCAGGGGCTCCAAGTACAATGTTACATTATACTGTAGGAAAACAGACTCTGTCATAAGTTATTGTGTATTTTTAAAATGTGTATTTTGTGGTCATAATCCTTGCTTACAATTTAAATGTTTGCCCCAGAGCACCTACTAGATTTTAATAGAGTCAGCATTCATGAGCCTTTTCCCCACTGTGAATGACCACAAAGGATGCAGTCTGAAGTAATCTTCAACTCCCAGTTATTCCTCTTCTGAGTATCTTTAGCAAGTTACAGAAGGAGATTCAGCAGCAATGACTTATTTCTTTATTGTTCTGTCACACATACAAAGCCTTTATGCTTGCACAAATTTGAGTGCCTGTCCTACTAGCCTTCAGATCACTGCACAAGTCTTTTTCAGACTCAGAGATTTGCAAACCTGGGCAGCAAAATGCTTACATTATGATCTGTAGTAGCCTTCCTTGTGGTGAGGTAGATCAGCATCCTACAGTGTGATGATAACATCACCTTTCCAGAATCAGCTAGTGATTTGTTCCTCATCAGTTAGAGTGTTGCCTTGCACAGCTTTTGCTTAAACTTTGAATTACAATTTTAGACATAGAAACACTGAAGGACAAGAACTGAGTCATGCACTGAAGACTATAGAAATAGAGAACCATGAGGGTGCAGGAATTCCTAGCTCTCTGATTGCTCTCAGTCCCTTTGTGTCTTTCTCAGCCATTCCTTCTTGTTTCTATAAAAAAATAAAACAATTCCTTTTATATTTAGAAATACCAAACAGGAAAGTTCTTAAAATGACCTCCTTATTTCCTCCAGAGAGAACTAAATTTAAAGATGTCATTTTCCTCATGTCACTGAAATAACTTCTCCATAAATACGAAGACCATAATGAGGCTTTGAAAGCCCAAGAAGAGGAACTTGGGATCAGCAGCTTCTGTGGGACATTCTCTGAGATTGGGGGACTGCTTGTACAAAGCCTTATAGTGAGCAGTGGAAGATTTTGTTTTACGAGGGTCATTTAAATAAGAAGAGTGATAAAATAAGACAAGGTGAGGGTGTAAGGATGCACAGCACAAGGAAATATTAGTCTTTTCTTTCTGTTTTTCAGGCGGACCTTCATGTTCTGAGTTTCTGAAATGTTGGTGACATTTGAGAAAGGAAAGGTAAATCATGCTGCCACTGCTTTCTGCATACCCTCCTCTACAAAGTATCTAGTAAGTTTTTGATTTTTTTAAAGGAGCAATGATTTGTCAAATGAATGATATGTTCCTTCTGTCTGTGTATTCGTCCTTTCTGTCAGTTTAGAGCTGTAAAGGATTCCTCTGGGATCACAGCAGTCTCAGTATTGTGATAAACCATGTGCTCTCCAGCACTGCCGGAACCGTTAGAGTGCAGACCACAAAACAGATCATGGCTCGACATGGCAGTTTTATGAGATTTCTGCAGTGCATCAACATTACCAGGATAATGTTTTGACTCTACACTGTAGACCCGTGGGTTCTTCAAAAGATAACTTGTTTTAAGCCATCAAGATGGCAAGAAGATGTTTTGTCTGTCTATATCCATCAGACTGTGTGTTATCAGGGACCAGTCAGGCAGCAAGGCTTCAGGTAACTGAATGCTACTTGTCAGGAAGTGTTTGCGGGCACTTAAGGAAATAAATGTAAAATCCACTTTCACTTAAAATGAATTCTGAGTTCTTTGTGCTCTTCACACACAGTTTTCTATGTTTCTTTTTCCACACACTGTTAACTTATTGCAAAAGGAAATGAGGCCGCTTATTGTAATATCTCTGCGTGTATGCGAGATCCTTCATTTTGTTCCCACAGCTCTGGTGAATGTATGCACAAAAGTAGCATAGTAATTTGTGCCAACTTCAATGTCAACCTAGCTCTGTACAAAGAAATGGTTAAATAATGAAGTCTGGGAGTAAACTCTGGCAGCAAACCAGACCTAATAATTCCACTTGGCAAGATTATCCATGCCAGCAAGGAAGGCTGACTTTCTAGTATAAACAATTAACTATGGTGATAAAGGATCTACCACATGCTATATTACTGACCAAGCCAAAAGAAAAAAAAACATAAATGGTCCGTGTCTTTCAATTAATTTGTTCTCTGCAAACTAATTACTTAATTTTGGATTTGATGGATTTGTTTGCTTCATTAGCCAATAGTATTCTTCCTGAATATGTCTAAAGGGAAAAATAATTCTTTCCATATCTCAACAATCAATTTTTCTTACCTCTCCTGAGTTTCAAATCCGTATTTAACTTCTAACAAACGAACTTTAACTTCAAACAAAGAAAAAATTTTGCAAAATACTTAATAACTGATGTTAAGTAACAATTGCTGTCACTTTTCCACTAACATCATGGCAAAGTAAAGCATAAAGATAAAAGATAATATTGCATGTTGAATTATCCATTGAAATCTTAAAGAAAACTGCATCACAATGCTGCGCAATTTTCCCTCATAATTATTTAGTGAAGTGAGGAAGACTGATTCTCTTAAGAAACAGAAATTCAGGTCTTTACAAATACATTCTTGAAAGGAACATTTTACATATGCATTGTCATTATGAGTTTTCCAATGACTTTTAACAAAGATTTAGTATCAGAACTTCAGGACAGCTTCTATATTTCTAAATGATCTTTAATTTTGCTGGGTGCTCAGTTGTCCATTTTCTAGTATTTTTCTAAGTACTTCATCCTTCAGTAATCCTTAGTCTACAGAGTGGATTTCAAGTGTTACATTAATTTGAACAAAGTCTGTGTGTTTTACTTGTGGAAGCACATCTAAATCTTATAGTGAGTTGGGAACATCTTTAAGTGGAGTGAATTTCTGGGAGAAATTTAGGATGGGAATTTTGAAGGCCGAAGTTCCAAATCATCTTGAGTTTATTCAAGTTGTGATAAGACACAACATCCATGGTAGCAGAGCATTGGACTCAGTAACCAGGAGATTTGTTACTATTCTTTACTTTTTTCTGCTTGTGATACAGCAAGTCTTAATGTGAAATTCAGACCAATAAACTCATGAGACAATTCCCAAAAGCTGTTACACTAAATAGCCACAAACCTGGGTTCAACTATTATTTTGCTCTTTAAATGAGTTGGCTTTTGCTGTAAGTCTAAAACAAAGACATGTAAATATTACTCTGTTATTAAACAATATAATAATAAAGACAATTCCAAAAGCATTGTTCCTAGCATCCAGTGCACTTTATAAAAAATACAACGCATCTGGCTGTAATGCGGCATGTCTCCACTGCCTCTAAGGATTTGCTGAGCCTCATAGAAGCTCAAATCCAACCTTCTCGTTTTCCAGTTTATTTCATTTTCAGTGAAAATGTAAAGTACGTGAGTTAACAAACTATTGCTTTACACATTATATCATCAATGAAGTTCCACTGAGAGCCAAGGATCCCAAAACAGTATGTGCCTTGAAGCAGTCCAAATGTGTAATCAAATGGAATTCTGCTGCAGATTGTCAAACAACTAGCAGGTTTAACATATTTCCTTTAAATGGCTCTCTCTTTACTTTTCCTATCCCGCATAGTCCATGATCATCTCATCTCTGTCAGTTTTTCCCAGCAGTGGCCTTAGTGGCCTCCCAGACCATATGATTCCTATTATAAGACTCACACCCAGCTTATGATCCATCAACACCTCACCTTCATAAGGTGGTGACGGAGCAGTACAACATGCTAACACCTTTTGGACATTCCAGCAAGAAAGCCAAGGGGCATGAAAATAGACAATTCACCACCAACAGTGTTAATGAATTCTAATTATAATGGGGCCAGCTGTTAGAAGCTGTAGTCCAAAACGCTTTTACATGAGCTGAGCTAAGTCAGATGACTGTAATATTTAACCCAGTTAAGCCTGATGATTGTTCTCGTGTTCTAATACATTGTCACTTCCCGCAGCAGCCAACACATGCGGTGTCAATAAGGAGAAATACGGCATCTATTTAGATACAAGTGCAATGTGCTTGTTCAAAACTCTTAACTTTCCCACAAATTCTTTTTGTTGGAAAGAAATTCCACTTAACTGATGCATAGAACACACAGTAAAAAGAGTAATGACTGACTCATAGGTGCCTTTAGATGAACAGGAGAGGATGAAGATATCGATTTTGCTTTGAAGTAAATCCTGTAAGAACAGCCATTATCTCATGGAAAGTTTTGAAAATGCCAGCTAAAAGCACTTGTATCCAGACTACTCATGTGCCAGAGCAACCCAGTGAAAACCCTTGAATCACTTCTGTCGTTAGACTATCTTAAAACACATTTGCCAGACTGTTGAAAGAAGGTAGCGTTTCCTCTAGACACCATATGTTGTGAAGTATTATAAATATATTGCAGTGCCTAGAATGAGAATCAGATTAGTTAGCTTGTGAAACAGTAGTGTTTTACTTTCTTGTCCCATTTATTTGAGAGGTACCAAAGCCAGTCTTGAAACTGTTTTTTTCATTTATAAACATTCTAAAATATCACATGGATATCACATGGATCTTCATCTTCAAAGGTATGTGTTTTGCCGGCACATATGTATAGACAAGGTGCCAGAATGTGGCTGTGTCTCTTTCTGCCAGTCCAGCAACAATTTCCTGCTTCTAGTCTCTGCTTCTGAACTCAGGAGTGCTTGCAATTAATGTGATCCCAGAAAAACAAGATGATGAGAGTCTGCCCTCCATCTCATGCTTTTCCCACAGAATTAAGCCAGCAGATCTGAAAGAGAGTACCATGAAACAGTGAGCAGCTGCCTCTCCAGAAGGTTTACATAAACCTGTGACTAATAAGTGCAATCCAGCCTATGCCTAAGCCTAATTAGTTGCTTCTCCCCAATGCATCATCCAAATAGGATGTGACAGCTCGAGAGATTGCAGCAGTGTTGAATACATTACCAGGAGTGATCTTAGGTGTACTCTGTTTCTCTTCCTGCATTTTTATGGCTATTTGAGGTGATCTTTTTTCAGGTTTTTTCTCCTCATCTGCTTAACCCCCACAGGGGACTCACCAAGATACCACATCTGTAGCAGTGCCATAGGTTGTTCTAGTGATGGATGCATGTCAAGAAAGTCAAGATCCCCAGTGTGCATGCGTAGGGGCACCGTCCTGAATGGAGTGCTGCATCCAGGTCTGGCACCCACGCAAGAAAGATGTGGAGTTATTGGAGTGTATCCAAAGGAGGGTCAAGAAGATGATCAGAGTGCTGAACCACCTCTGCTACAAAGGTTGAGGCAGCTGAGCTTGTTCAATCTGCAGAAGAGAAGGCTCCAGTGAGACTTCACTGCAACATTCCAGTACTGTAAGGGAGCTTATAAACAAGAGGGATACACACTTTTATACATGGGCAGAAAGTGAGCATACAAGTAGGAATGGTTTAAAATAAAAGAAGAGAGTTTTAGATTAGATGTCAGGAATAAGTTTTTCACTCAGAAGTTGGTAAGGCCCTGGCAGAGCTGCCCAGAGAAGCTGTGGGTGCCGCATCCCTGGAGGCATTCAAGGCCAGGTGGTGTGGGGCCCTGGGCAGCCTGGTCTGGTGGGTGGTAATCTGCCCATGAAAGGAAGTTGGAACTGGTGGGCTTTAAGGTCCCTTCCAAACCAGACCATTCTATGATTCTCCAGAGTCACCTTACCACAGGGCCAGGAAGGCTCTAGTTAGGCCTGCAGCTCCGCCTCCTGATGGTAGACCAGCCTGAGTTGGTTTTGTATGAGCCCCACCTCGAAAACTAAACTCTTGCATTTTTCTTTTGCACTTTTCAGAGGAAAAAAGCAGATGCATAGTACCAAATCACCGAAAATCACCTCTATGATTTAATCTTACACATTAATTGGAAAATCTGTGGCCTGATCCCAGGATAGCTGGAGCTTGTTGATGTGATATGTTTCGAAGCAAACTCATAAAATTTGCAGCTGCAGTTGGCAGGACTGTACTTCCAATTGCACGCAGTGCAAAAATTTACAGGATTGATGACCCAGGTGAACAGTTAGTGAGCAGGCTGTGTTAGCTCTTCATGGCAAAAGATTTGCTTGCAAATGTGCAGGTAGAATTATCGCTAAATAGGTGTTTACTTGGTTTCCAAAGCAGTTTATGCACAAAATGTGTGTTTCTCAGGACAGACTGGTTCTGAGGTTAAGTGCAAACATGAAATTGCATTCTGGTGGTTTGCACTTTGCTGGAGCAGGGAATTTAATTTTTTTTCATTTTAGCAGAGCACAATGCTGAATACATCACCATATCACTCCAAGCCTGTTAAGTACACGTCAAAATTTTGCATAAAGACACATTGCAGAAAAAGGTCAGAATTGAAAATAGTCCCTTTTATTCCTGAAAGTATAGATAATTTTGGATTAAATTAGATGTTAGTTCATGACTGATAGCAGAAATATTTTTATAAGAGTTCCATTTTTCCAGGCACATTTAAAATAGAAAAATGTTTTCTTTGTTTGTTTCATTGGCTTGTTAGTTGGTGCATCAGTTGTTTTGTTTTGATTATAGAGACTGGAAGTTTTACCAGATTTTAGCCTGGAATAGATATTTTCCTTGAACATGGCTTTGGTTGGAAGAGACCTTAAACATTATCTAAATCTAATCCTCGGCTGTGTGCAGGGGAATGAAAAAAAAATGTAGGAAAATATTATCAATGTCAATAAATTTCACAAATTTCACAAAGTAAGATATACGACAGAATAATAAAATTATTCAGTTTACCATCTAAACTCAATTAGTTAGCACTTCAGCTAATACTGCTTTATTCTGATAGTGTTTTCTTTGGGCATATCATTTGTATGCTTGTGTGCATGCATTGCTATTTCCAGGTCCAACATTCCAATGATAAAAATACTGTCAGGAATTTGAGTGGTAATTATTAATAGTTACAGCATGTTGTGGCTTCCAGCTGAAGAAATGATATAAGTAAAACTTATGATATCCACAGGAAATTTTCTCTTAAATCCAGGGGACAATTCTCTGAAATTTGTTGATCACTGCAGACCAGTATATATATTGCTCTTTCAGAAAAAATCCAAAGATTATTGTAGTTCACGACATGTGAGGAGGCTATCTACACCTCAGTTACTACTTCAGGAGGACTCTGAAGCCAAGTCATTAGGATAGTCCTTAGGATATGCTAGTGATATTTCAAAGAGCAGCTTTCTGTTTTATTTCTTAGGCACAAAAACTCAATAGAAAAAAAGAAGTAAGTGCCCACACAACTCCAAGGATAAAGGGACTTGTTGAAAGTTCTTAAGCATGCATAAGAGAGGCTAAATGTAGCCAGAAAAAAGCAAACAAATAAAGTAACAAAAAAAAACATTTTAGGATTAGTTACCAATACATTCAAAGAAAAAAAAAGTATTTAATACAAGGGCTGCTCCAAAAGAAATTCTTCCTATTTTATAATGTTGTCCCATGACATCAGAGGCGGATGTTGGTGGTATGGCAGTTGAGACTGTATCCCATAGTATCCCACCACTATCCCATTCCATTTTTTTGCTGTGTAGCAGGTGACAGCAGAGGAGCAGTCTGACAAGATGGATTCTGGCATGGGATGTGTATGGAGCAAAGGTGTGTCATTGAATTCCCCCATGCCAAAAAAATGAAACTCAGTGACATTCATTGATGCTTGCTGAACACTTGTGAAGACCAACCAGTGCATGTGAGCACAGTGAGGTGGTGGGTGGTGTGTTTCAGCTGTGGTGTCAGAAATGTGAAAGAGAAGCCACATTCTGGACTGCCATGCAATTTTTTACAAACTTGTTGTAAAAGGCTCTTGCTCATTGTTGGTGAAAATGCGTAGAAAATGGTGGTGACTATGTTGAAAAAGAGTGTTTTGTAGCTGAAAATTTGCTCTATCAGCCAGTGTTATCGAGCTCTTCGTACCTGTTCTAATTTCCATGGAAACAAATAGGAGGCATTACTTTCAGAGCAACCTATGTATTTTTACTTCCCTGTATGCTCCGTACAACTCTTATCAACTGAACTGAAAGCAAGATGTTTCAAAAACTGTTTTAATTTTTTTGGTTTTGCGTATGGAGATTCTCATTTATGTTACAGTGCTTTCCTGGTACACAGAGGGTAACATGCCAACTTTTCCTATGCTGTTCCAGGTAACTGCTTTAGGTAAGCAAAGCTTAATTGTCATCACTGTTTTGTAATTACCTTTTCCATTGTCATGCATCAGAGTCTTACAGAGTAATGGTCCTGTAAGTGCTGAAATTGTGAGATTCATGAGTCTGAAACAGCATTGCTTTATTCCAGTGCCCAATAGCTGAAACCCAAATCTATCTACCATAGAGTTAAAACATGTCAAAGCCAGTGAGGCAAAGAGTATAAAAATAAACAGACTTTGAGAGCTCCTTGCTAGAAGCTTACAACAAAGTGTGGTGTTAAAGAGATGGTCAAAAGAGCCACCTGGAGTTTAGAAAGCCTAGATTTATCAGTGCTTGTGCAAGATCATCCAGACTTCTAGAGGTTTTGACTGTTGTCCATCACTAACAATAACGTGAGTGACCCCATTTGCAACATGTTCTCTATAGCCGTGATAAAAAAGTACTATCTGAGAAACTGGGATTATAGCCCACTGAAAACAAACAAAACTTCTTATGAGGGAGCATCTGAGAAATTCTTCCTGGAAGGCAAGCTAGAAGAATAGTGGTATCTTGTTATGTTAAAGTGTAGTTTAAATACTATTCATTTATTTCACATGCTATAAAAACACAGCTAGATACTGTAAACTAATAAAACTCATAAGCACTACTGAGCAGCAGTGAGGTGGATCTTGGCAATTCTTAGGCTGCTGTGTGAGCCTTGTATGGAAAGGTCTTTCTCCTCAGTAACCTTCTACTAACTAGCGTCACTTTAAAGAGCTGCAGTTCCCTGCATTCAGGTGTGTGGACTTTAACAATTTCAATTTTTCCAATCTCTGCAACTCAAAATGCTGAAAATTTAAATGGTGCCTTATGATGGATTTGTTAAACAATGATGATTTTGTCAGACTAAATCTGATCTCTTTTTCTGCCTTATCCATTTATATGTCTTTTCCCATATCTTATGTCCCATATTCCTTGCTTTGGATTCTAGTATATAGGAGAAGGGATAACTATATTATAATACATTAGGTATTAATTAAATGTTACAGTATGAAAAAAAAAAAATCTGTTACTAATAACAAGCATACCTGAGAGAAATATACTGTGGTTGCTTGGTCTCAACAGAAAAATGTATTAGATTGTCTCAATTGCTAAGTCTTCAATGCTGTTAGCCAACAGTGTCAGGCAAAATGAAGGCCAGACTGTGAAGTCAGTGCACACAGCAAGCAGAATACAATCTTACAAGAGCACTATTGAAACTGAGGTGTTGGCTGAGGATAAGGTTATTTCAAGCCAAAGGATAAGAGGCACCACTTGAGGAGAGACCAGTAGTTCTTATGATCATGAGTGCTTCCTTGGTTACTTCCATGTGCTGTAGAGCAGATTTGACATCACTGCTTGCGGTAGGTAAGAATGGTCATAATAACAGCAAACAGGAACATTCGCATTCCTTCTTTCTAATACATCAAGAGTTCTGTTGGATAAGAGGATGAATTATTTTATTTTCACCAGATTTGTACAGATTGTTACAACTGTGGCATGCAGGCTCTTGTTCATCACTGGTGAAAATGCATAGCTAATGGTGGTGACTGTTGAAAAATAGTATTTTGTAGCTGAGAATGTGCTCAATCGAATAGTGCTATTGTGTTCTTTGTATCTGTTGTAGTTTCTATGGAAATATGTAGGAGGCATTATTTTTGGAGCAACCTGTGTACCCAAAAGAGATGAAAATATTTAATGAGTTTATTACAAGTATTTATAGCTAGTTTGGAAAAAGGAAAAATATTGAATAAAATGTTTGTCAGCTGATACAAAATCAGCCAATCTGATTAAAACTGAATCTCAGCTTAAAGAGGAGATTCTTAAACACTGAGAAACTAGCTGACAAAAAAGTAGAGTAGATCAGTGTGAATGACTACAAACAATGCACATCACTACCAAAAGTAAAAGAAATGACTGCAGGGTCTCTGAAAACCAAAATTTTATTTCTCCTTGATGGGGACAACTTGCTACAAAATGATTGTAGTTTGGCCTTTTCTAGGAAACTAATCTCTGCACCCAGTTCGATAACCTATAACATCATAGGTAGGTGCGAGTGCAGAATCATATGGATTACTGTCCAGTTCTTCATGAATACTGAGAAAAAAAGCAGAAATTAGAGATGGATTCTAGGATCTGTAAACTGAGCAGGTTTGATAAATAGGCCATGGGTCCCCAAGCAGATGCCAGCACTCACTATTATGCATCAGTTCATGGCTCACATTTTTCGTTTGTTTGACCTCACCCTGAATTTTTATAAACTGATCATCAGTTAAGATTTATTGAAATAAGTAAAAAAAAAAAAAATNAAAACTGTGATAACCATAGCAGGAAGATTTTGTGTGAATTTGTTTCTTGTGATGCATGGTAAGTTACTGAGGGGTTTCTTGCGTTCCCCCAAGTCATTTGTTTTTCATGAATCCATTTAATACAGTCTTCCATTCATTGCTTCTGCATGTGCACTGCATTTAAAATAGATGTAATATGGAGGGCTAAGAGAAGCATCGTGACCGTCTGAAATTCACTGCCAGATTAAAAGACCTTTCCCAGTAAAAGGCCTTCAGCTTGTGGCTTTTGTTCTCGTCTTTATTACTGATATGCTTCATAAGAACTTCAGGAGAAGGTAAAAGTGTGTGCTGATAACAGATTGTACTAGACTGGAATTCAGCCTGCAAAAGGAAACAATATTTATCAATCTCTAAAAGAGAAAAAGCAAAAAGAGAAAAATAGAACTCAGGAGAAAACAAAATACAGAGTATTCATAGATAATATCAGGGTCTACATTAAATATCTTTTTTTAGGCAAGTTCAGAAACCTGCTATGATAAAGCCTAGTTTACTACAGGCGTCAGTAAAACAGTTGATGAGGCTTTTTATCACCTGCATTCAATAATGTTTAAATAACATGTTTCTTCTAACGCTGTGCAGTCTGAACAGGTATGTCTGTGGTTTCTGTTCTGGTCTACCCAAGGCACATCACCTTAGTGATCTAATTACTGGAGCACCTGGGGCAAGCCTGGCTTCTGTTTCAAAAGCAGGAGCAACTTCCCTCCTGTTCCGATTATCCTTGTGCTGCCCCCAGGAAATGACAGAGTGTTTTTGCTAGAGGAGGTAAAGTCAAAGTTACAGCTCTAGCACTTGGAGCAGCAAATGTGGGGGCTTATTAAGGCCCTTGCTTCATTCTGCATTCGTGGGTGAGTCCCTGAGAAAGCGCTGTGCCTTGCATTTTGCCCTTGCCAGCTGTCAGTCTGGACACATAGCCTGAATAAATGAGAATGCAAATAGAGGAGTGCAGTACTACAAGCTTTTTTTATTTTATTTCCATGCAGGAGCCATAGACCTTAAAAACAGAAGAGAGAGAGCGAGAGAGAGAAACGGCCTTTACACACCATTTCATGCCACTGAAAGCTGGGGAAACCTTAGTATTCCCTCTAGATCTTATCCAGGGTGGCAGAATACATTGTTAGTTGTCCAATTAGTGGGGCATACAACGCTGTCAAGACTATCTTTTAAATTTAGTTTTAAAAATAGATTTTCAGAAACACAGGGAGTGATATTTTATTTCCAAATGAGAGACACAAAAAGGAGTACATTCCTACCAGCGTAACAATGAAGTCACAGGGCCCAGGAATGGCCCTATATCCCTGGAAGATGGGCAGCTGGGCTTCACAATGTGCACATCAGTGCTCTGTCTGCTACCTGGTGTGCAGCACACAGCCCTGTTGCACTGTGCCTGGGGGGCTGATTCTGCCCTGTTCAGGAGCAGAGCAGCTGCACCACTTCCCCTCTGAGCTTGCAGATTATTACCAAGCTGATGTTAGTGCTGAAATAAGTATGGCTTTGGCTGTAAGGATTTTCTCTCTCCCGTGTCTTATATACAAACCACACTAAGGGTTTACAAAGTTCAGCATAAAAAGGTAGGCTATCAGAAGATAAAGCAAGAATTGAAAAGAAAGGAGCAGCTGGTATCTGAGAACATTTCAATGCTGTCTTTATCAGGGGGTAGTGGTGTACAGCAACAGACAGCACACAGAGCTGAGGGTATTCAGCAGAAACCTGAGAGGGATTACAGACTTCCTCCATACCATGACATATTTCAATTTAAGACATATGGAATAAATCAGAGTAGACAGTGTGGAGCTGGAACACACAGAACAATCAGTAATAAACCAGGAGTGTAGTCAGAGGTGCTTGAAAACATGGGGTTAGACCTTGTCTGTCAGTTGAGTTAGGATCAAGTGGGGACCGCACAGCCCTAAGGAGAACTGGCAAAAATAAACACATTAGCAGTTTGCAAGCAATGTAGTTCTTGAGGTTATAGCTTCCTTCTTTTACATCTGCCCTCTTCATAGAGTAATGCATCCTCTAAACAGAGCATCAAGCAATGAGCATATAAAGGAGACTTTTTGAATTTGACTTCCACTTTGGATATCTGTGGCACCCTTGCAACTTAACCCAGACGCCATCTGGCTACTGCTGGGTAGTAGTTAGAACTGAAAATCATTAGTGTTTTACAATGAAAGTGTGCAAGAATAAAAATCTTGTGGAATTTAAAAAATGAGGTTGGAAAAGTTAACCTCTAAAGAAAACATGCCTGCCTCCCTCTTCTGGCAGGTTCAGGATGCCATCAGGTCTACATCTGAACCCCAACTTTTAGTACACTATTACTTTGGTTTGACACAACAGCCCTACAGATGCCAGCATAGGACAGAACTGGACTGTTTTATGGAACCAAAACTGGTCTCCAGGCTATTCCTGTGCCAGATGGAAACATGGAGTTCAGTTTTGTGATAACACTTGAAGACCAGAAGTTGAGGAAATGTATTTAGTTCTTTCAGGTTTCATTGATCTAGATCTTCTGCTTTACAGACCAGAAAAAAAAAAAAAGTATTGCTCAAGGTCAAGTAGATATTTTGATGCATGATTTTTCTTTGATTAGAATCATAAAAAGAGTACACTCCTTTTCAGGGAATTTTTGAGTGACATTTCCTATAGAACAATGCATATCTCTCTAGTTTCAATAAGTAATTCAGGAAGAGTTATTTAGACATGCCCATCTTATGCCAGTCATCTTGTTCAGCCCCAGGAAAGGCATCCAGGAGATGAGGGCTGGCTCCACAATCAGAATGTGCATCACATCCCAGAGTACTCTGTAGCCATGTAGTCCACCTTGATCTGAACTTTATTTCTGTGTTTCACAGGGAGACTCTTGAATTCACAAGAGGCAGTTCATGCTATCATGGGTCAAAGAAGCACTCTTACTTTCTCATCATTCAAAATTTTTTACTATTTTACACAAACTTTGCATATATCAGAATTGGTATTGTATCATATTATTATTTATTTTTTTTAAGGGATTTCAGGGCAATTTCTGGAGAGATAAAACTGCCTATTTCATTGAGGTATCAATGTATTTTATCCAGACAGAATTTTCAGATTATTTTTTCTCTTGAAAAGCCACTTCAGTGCAGTGTACCTCATTATTAGAGTAGAAAGGACGGGACTGGAAGCTCTTTGCTATCTGGCTGATCTCAGGGTGCCAGTAGCTCAGGAGGGATTTCCTCAAAGCAGAATAAATTCCTGAGGTACTTGGAGTCAAGTGGAGCAGTGGTCTTTGAGCCTGTTTTTCCACTTAGTGGAAAAGGAATGAGGATATTTTCTAATCACGAATTCTCTCATTCTATCCCATTGCTTTGCAAGGACATCCTCCAGCCCAATCCCCAACAAATCATCTTGCACTAGGCCAAAGACATTAAGTTCTCTGGAACAGTTCTGATCCTGGAGCTGCTGCATGTATTTGAAGAAGACGTTGATCTGTGAAGGAGAAGAAGGGAATGCAAAATTCAAGTTTTGAAAGAACCCTTGCAAGCATAACAAAGTTTTTATTTTCTCTGAGTATGCAGCAGCATGGATCTCAGCATCCATTAACTAACCTGCATGTAAGGCAATTTTTTGGCAGCCAAAATTCATGTATCTCTTGACAAATCCACTCTGTTCTTTATACTGCCGTTGCTCTTTTTTCAACCTCTGTCAGCAGGCTGAAAAACAGGTGGCATAGATTACCAAAGTAAATCTTCCAAAATTTCTGATAAACTTTGGAAATATATCTGTTCTCCTGTTTTCAGTGCATGGATAGATCCAGGATTGAACAGACAAAAGCTCTTCTTCAGCCTCTGGGCAGATTCACATCTTTCCCAACCTGGCTTGAATTCCTTCTAATTTCTTCCTGTCAGAGTCCTATTATTTTCAGCAAAATACTCACTCACTCAAGCTGACTAAATATTCAATAAATATCATCTGGCTTTTTATTTTATTTATTTATTTTTTAATGGGAAGTATTTTCTAGCTAGCCACTGAGCAAAACAAGTTACTATAAAGGTTGCAAAAAAATCACTGAATTCAGCATTAGCACTACCTCATTCTCAGTACTGAGGCCAGGAGGGAGTGGTAGATCAATCACAGCTCTCTTGGGCTTTATGGTCTCGGCTGGTAATATGAAGAGATTGGGACTGTTTAGAGGGACACTGAGATAAACCCAGCATCCATACATGAAGGATACACCGTTCTTGTCTTACCAAAGATTCATAGTTACCACAGGTAGTATTTTTAAGAGGAAAGGACAGAGTGTTCTAAGTGTATTCTACTTTTTTTTTTTTTTTCAAGCATAGGTCATTTCCAAGGGACCAGCAAGTGTGATAGCCATTGCGCACACTGACTGACCATCTTTCTACACAAACATCTCACAAGTAGCAAACACATATACTGAAATTTTCCTCATGATCTTATGAAGATTTTAAATTCCCCAGCGATAATGATAGAAACAGTGATAGAATAAACACTAGAACACCATTACTAACAGTGATATTATGAACTATAACTTTCAGAGATCATTTTCTCCAATAAACGTTCACACTTTTTCCTTAGCTACTCTCCAGTTCCTTAAGACTTTTCCTTTCTCAGCAATGTTTTGTAGTATCAAGCCTCCCTAGAACTATTTGAATCAGATGTGGCTGCTCATAAAACCAGATGACATTTTATTTTATTTGCAGCATGAGCAGGTAACTTCATTTTCCTTTGAAATACTGGCATATTATTATAACCTGATTTAAATAGAAAGGAGATATTTAAGCATTAATAAAAGAAAGATCATAAGGTAAAGCCTCAGGAGTTGGTGGGAGTGGTTTTTTTTTGTTTGTTTGTTTGTTTTGTTATTTTTTGTTATTTTTTGCATGTGTTTTCCAGTGTAAAGCCAGAAACTCTTGAACAAAAAACAATGAGTAGTGTACAGGATTTGTAAATACGTGCAGCTAAGATCTTATTATATTTTAGAAGTCTGAAGAAAGCAATAAGCCAAACTGACAGACAAACAAAAGAGAAAATAAGAATTACTTTAATTTTCACCCTGGCCAAAATTCTGCAGCTCAGCACATAATAGACCTCTTATGAATGCTGATATCAGATATAAACATGAGAAGCTTCACATAATTCAGTGAGTCTTCTTCTGAAGTATGCAGGTGCTCCATGGTTACAAATACCAGGAGAAGCTGTACAAATCTCGGTCTTACATCCAGTTCTCAAATTGTGTCAATATCCAAACTTCAGTTTTCAAAATCTCTGCCACTGAATGCAGCCTGTAATAAGCTAAGCTATCTGTTGTAATAGGCGAAGGCGGGGATTCGCGATGTCACGGGATAGGATAACCCCTCCCCCCCCCCTTTGGGGGTGTACACACGGTAGAGGCTTAGTATATAAGGTGTTGCACCACGTGAATAAACGGACCACTTTCTTACACCATATTGGTGCATGCTTGCGTGGTCCGGGCCGCAAACTGCAGGTGCATGGGAATCCATGGGAAGTTCAACAGCTATCCAAATGGCAAACAGTCATTTGTCAGCTGATGAATTACACCATGCCTTTTCTCCTGACAACTACTAGTTACTGATTGTGCTTTTTCATAAAATGAATATGAGTCACTTTTTCCCTTATTAATGGTAATACCCTTCAGCTAAATCTGTAGCGATGCCACTGTAAGCATACAGAGGTCACAGAGTCAAAACTGTTCGTTTTAATTCCCTGCTCTGCAGATCATTGTCCCTCATCTCAGAGGCATCTGCTTAAAGCAAGGCATACATATTAGGAAAGTAGCCTTTCTGCAATAGTCACATCTTTAAAAAAAAATAAAATAGAAAAACCCAAAAACCCTATGACAAAAGAGCTTGGGTTTGGTTCTTCTAGTAATTCCTTAAGACAAGTTCAGCAAATTCTGAGCTTCAACTTCTTTTAAAATACCATTCTGAGATGATGCTGTAAAGGAGTTGGGTTTTTCTTTCCATATTCCTGTTTTGCTTAAATTTTATTAAGCTATATATATGTGTGTGTATATATATATATATACATATATATATATATATATGTACATATACATATACCACCACATTCTCTCTTACTCTGGCACCTGATGTATCTTGGCTGAAATACCAGGTACTGAGTCCATGATATTCCAGGGGTCCTTGCTGTGACATGTTAGTTAAAGGACTTGCAAACATTTATTGTGTGATAAGGAAATGAAAAGAAACTGCTGACATCGCCACAGGAATATTTCCTCTGAAAATATTCTAAGAATACCAAAGAAATCATGGCATTTAAGATTCTTCTCACTTCACTTGAATGGACTTCACAGAGAGGGAGATTATTTATATTTTAAGCTGCAGCTATCTTTACGAACATCTGTCCAGTGTATAGGCATGCATAGTTATGGTATATTACTTCATAAGCCTCATTCTCTCATCACATATGTTAACACTTACTAGTCCAGAAAAGAAGAATGCAAATAAGAGGGGGAACAAAGACCATTGTTTCTAGGAGTCTCAGATCTCAAACTATCAGAGCTGTATAGAAACAGATCCAGCCAAGGTAGATGGGAGTTATGTTCAGTTTAGTTTGGGAGTACATACAACTGGCCGTACACGCAGGTTGTACTGAATGTAAATTAAAAAATGCTGTTAAAGCTAGATCATTCCTGCAAAGGCCGTGTCTGTGAGATTTCCAGTGTGCAGGATGCAACAGATAGATTGAGCCTGTTTACTCTCCATCAGGATTATATATGAGCCATAAGGGAAGGACTAGGGTCAACTGAAACATTTTATTAAAGTACTACTATTCATATTAACAATGTCAGACCTGCAAATACAGTTATTAGATAACTGTCACATCATGAAAGAGGAATAAATTACAGATAAAAGTAGAACTCACATGCATTCTTTTTTCCTTTAATCATTTCTCATTTCTATTGTGATAAATGGGGGTTTTTTTTCCAGATAGGATATTTTGGGAGTAGATATTAATATTCTGAATGCCTTAGACCTAATGCTTGTCGGGGCATGACATCCTAACTGAAATTCAAGTCTAGTGACGAAAATCTGCTGAAGCAGCTACATTCACAGTACAACAACTATTAATACATTATTACACATGGATTAGAAAAGAAGTGAGAAATATGGGCTTGCACTTGTGTCCTTGCCATTACATAATTTTGATTTATTTTGAATTTTTTTAACTGATTATTTTAAAAGGTTAACTAACCCTGTGAAATATAATGTTTAATGTATTAGACTTTCAGTATTCAGGACAAAATAAAGAGACAGCATCTCTGCATGGTGCATCTCACCGTCTTAGTGAATCAAACAGAGCCCAGTTTCACAGCAAGCTCAGAGACTGAGATATCTACAGACACAATAAGATACTGCAGTCCACTAAAAACATGAGCACCTCTCCCAAGAAAATGAACTGATGAACAATTAAATTCCTGTTCAGAAAGGCCAAGATCCCCAAGTCCATGATTGAGAGCTATGCAGTCAGGACAAATGCCTGAAAACTTATTATTACAAGCAAAGTTTCTAAAACCAACAGACCAACACACAAAGGTTAAGGACCAATTCTTATCATGTCTAGATGCATGGAAACATTTACTTCATTGTGTTTTTAACTTAAAAATTCAATTTTTCATATGACAGTCTCTGCCATCTTAAGATTTATCACTGTGGGGTTTTTTTTGTTTGTTTGTTTTTGTTTTTTTCAAGCAAAACTTTTTTCCCTGGAAAAAAATATGGTCAGTAAAAATGAGGCATACGCAGAAATCACTGTCAGACATGTGAGTCTGCGAGGAACAGTGGCCTCTCTCAGTCTCACTTAAGGAAGCAGATGGGGGAGAGAGAGAGCAGCAACAGAAAAAAAAAAAAGAAAAAAGAAACACAACATAATGGATTCTCTTGAAGAGATCATATAATGTTTTCAGACAGATTTCCAGACAGTGATGCACAACGCTCAGCTATTTACAAACAATGAGTTTGTGTTATAACAAAATGATAGCAGCATGAACACTGATGTGCCAGGTAAGACTTAGATTTACTCCTTTATTTTTTTTTCATTTTTTAAGGAGTCAGCAAAACTCTTTATCCTCATAGATAATATACTGGGCTGTCTCAGCCCCTAGGAGCTGAATTAGATCTAAATGGCCTGGCAGTACTGCTTTTCCACTACATGAAATGCTGCATGAAATACAGATGTCTCATGAAAAAATTTTGGGGCCAATTTAATCCAGAGGTAGGTATAAAAAGGTCTGGTCTTAGTGCTCCATTTGGTCAGAGAATCCCCTTAAAAAACAGACATAACCAATTACCAGACTGCAAGAGCAAGCGGCATTAGGAACAAAAATGATCTGTAGATTATGGTAGAAGAAATAAGCAAGGTGAAAAAATGATACACCCACGACATACTTCTCTAACTGTATATGTACGTACTTCCACACTGATAGACCACTCAGAATGTGGTAACACCTCCTATTTATTTTCCTGGAAACCACAACAAACACAAAGAGCACAATAACACTACTTGATAGAGCAAATTCTCAGCTAAAGAACTCTCTTTTTCAACATAGTCACCACCTATGATTAGCTATGCATTATCACCAGGAATGAACAAGAGCCTGCATGCTGTGCTTTGGCCTCCCAAAACATGGCTTATCTTTCATGTTACTATCACCATGAAACACACCACCCAGTGCCTCACTGTGCTCACATCCACTCTTCAGTCTCCATCAGTGTTCACCATGCGCTGATGAATGTCAGCGGGTGCCATTTATTCCACATGGACAAATTCAGTGACACACTTTGTTTCATCTGCACTTCCATGTCAAACACCATTCTGTCAGATTGCCTATCTGCTGCCATATGCCACACAGCAACAAAATGTAATGGGATATTGGTGGAAAGGTTCAATCTCTAACAGTAAGATACTGCAGATACTACCATACTACCAATATCCTCCTCTGATGCCCTAGACAAACATCATGAAATAGGATGCATTATTTTTGGAGCACCCTTCGTATATGTACAAATGCCCATGGATGCAGATGTGTAGGAAACTGCATGCGCTGATGTGTTAGTTTTTGACTGGACACTCCTGAGAGCAATGCCATCCCTATTTTACCCTTGAATGCTGCTACCCTCATTCCCTTTCCCCAGGGCCATGGGTGCACCAGAGGAAGCTCTGCACTTCCTGTGCATTCTGATGCTTAGTGCTCTGAGCAGATCAGGCAGTGTCAGATATGCAGATCGATATCTTCCTCAGGTAGCAGGGTCTAGCACACTTTTTCTCACATACATGGGGCTACCTCTGCTGTCATCCCTGCTTTGCCATCAGAATGACAATGAAGAGAGCGATTTGCCATCTGACATTGGGAAAATACAGGGGAATTGTCTAGGAGGAGAGGCAGATTCTTTTCTACAAGGAAAATAATTTTGACTGTGCCAGAAAAGAGGAGCAAAATAATTAAAGTGGCATTTTCATTTTGGCATGGAAGTCCTTCACAATGTCTGGGGCCCAAGCATAGATTCCATGGGAGCTAAAGGGAGCAGGTAGTCAGAGAAAAGGAGTATGGCCATGCAGTGCCACATGCAGGCAGTGTCAGCTGTGGCACTAGCTGGCACTGGCCTTCATCAGCCAGCAGCAAGGACACTGAATGAATGGTACAGAAAACCACCAGGAGGATTCTGGATGGGGCCTCTCCTACTCAGGTACTCATCTCCATACACAAGCAATTTATTTGGTCAGCTTGTTTGCAGAGGACAGTGAGTCATGCTGAGAGCATGCCATGCGCTTCCACTAGCAACGCCAGTAACAGTGCTTGCTGTTGCCATGGCTTTCACTATTTCACTACAACATTTGCTCATGAAAGACGTATGTAATCTGAAGCAGGGTGCAAAAGGCTCGGCATTGTTTCCTTTTAGCCTGTCTTGAGACTTACCGTTCTCTTGGACAAAATTCATGACTATTATTTTTGGATTACAGAAGGAAACTTCTATCTAATGCAAAACAGTATCGTGTATTGGCATATGTCACCCTTCATCTGCCCTTCTGCCAAAATGTCAGCTTTGCTTTCGATATGTATCCTCTTGTGACTACAATGAAGGCTGTGTCCTCCTTGGTACAATTTATCATACAGGGTTCAGTGATGCAGCGTGCCAAGCGAGGAAGAAGAACGTGAAACCTTATCACCATGGTGTTTATTGACCAGTCATTCTGCTTTGTACTCATTTCCTCTCCTTAATTCCCTGCAAGTATACCTTGGCTCCCAATCAAAAGAAATGCAATAGTTAAAAAAATCATATGCTCTGAGATGAATGTATTATTTTGTTACATGCTGTTGGTGCAATTATTTCTCTCCTGTGATAACTGAAAACGTTTGTTAATAAAATTTGTTCCAGAAAAGCAGAGCATTATTCCATTATGCTGTTTGAATCCTAACAAATTAGCTTCTTTTTCCTTGCAGAAATCAAGTTTTGGATCTCAGACATCATCCTGAGAAACACTGTTTACACACATTAAAGGAAGAGGGAGGGAGACAAACAAAATAATGAAAATATTTGTTTTTGCCAGTCCTACTTAGCCAAGAAAGAAGCAGAAACGGATCACAGCCAGAACACGCTGTACCAAGTGCTTGCTGGCTGATGATGGCCTTCTATAAAATTAACCCATCTGACCTAATGCTCCACCTCAGCCCTACAACATCTGCTGGCAAGCAGAGGAGCTCCCAGTGCAAAGCCAATTAACTCCATGGCAGAGCAAGGCAGGCAGGCAGAAAGAAAAGACAAGAGTCCATGTTGTCTCCGTGGGGCACTGGGAGTGGCACTACCACTGGCACAGACCCTGGGCACAGCTGACCCCATTTCACTCCCCATATAGCAAGCACCCCAAACCAGTCATGCATCAAAAGAGGCAGAAGGAAACAAGGGAAAAAATGGTGAGCAAAGGTAAACCAAGGCCTGTTCTCTAAGCTTTCACGGAACCCACTTATCTAGAGCACAGTTTCAAGCTGATGTCAGTGTCGCCCTTTTCACCAGAAAGTCTGACGTGTCATACTATTCCAGATTTATGTCTCTTTTAGCTTCAGTGCAGTGTGCCTGAAGTAAAACTGCAGAGTGCTCTGTTTGTTATGTACCTTTTCCCAAGACTACATCAGACCTCCAATATGTGCAATAACATCAGGAAATACACATTTTGCTGATTTGCCTGTGCTTGAAAATACTCTCACAGCTACAGCACACAGAGGAAGAAGGAGGTGGTGATGATTCAATGAGAAGCCAAAGAGTAAGAGGAGAAAATCTCTTGGGGAAGAAAGGAAATAATGAACAAAATTTGGGAACAGAAAGAAGACTGTTATGCCACAAATATAAAATGTATAGTCACATAAGCTCATAGGAAAGAAAATGAAAGCTGACGTCCTACAATGCTAGATTGATTAGGGAGGGCTTGGAACATGACCAAGGTCTGGGAATGGCATGGGAAATCATTTCAAAGGAGAAAGAACCTCACACTCTGCTACGGGGGACTGCAGCAGTACAATAACACATGGAGAGGATGTTGGAGAGCTGCCACGGAGTCTGTGCAAGGAGGAAGCAAAAACAGATGACAATGTGTGTGGTTATAATGGATACCTGCACAAACTGTGAAGGACTTGTACTGTCAGCAACCTGACAAGTGCTGGATCTGAGTGCACAAGGGCTGGCCTCCCATTTGCTGTTCTGCCCCATTTGCTCAGATACCTCCCAGCAACTTCCTGTAGGGCCAAAAAATGACAGCTTAACAGTGTGACAGGTATTACCAGAATCCTGAATATTTTCTTCTCTTTATTCTTTGTTCATTTTCTCTGTCTAGCCAAGGGCCGAGTTTATCATTTCTTTGATATTATACTTGCAACAAAATATTCCTTAATAATAATTGGAGTGGAGATTTGTACGTCTCTCTGCATGAACGTATCAGCCAAGCAATCCACATGTATTTGCATCTCATTTTCACAGTGCTTCTCTGCTGACAGGGGCAAGCAATCTGAGAAATGAACAGCAGCCCATGAAAATCAAGGAGTTTTATCTTTAATAGCAAAAGAGGAAGAGGAAGATTTTGACCTGAATCTTCAGCACGTTCCTAGTTCCATGGTGCCCAGTTTAAATGAGTGTGATACAATTCATTTCAAGCAAGGGATAAGGAAGATTTAATTGTGAATATAAATATGCCCTAAACTGGTAGTCATATTGGGAGCGCAGAGTATGCTATACCTCTACGGATAGGAAAATACAAGGGACAGAATTTGTGTCATTTCATCTGCGTAACACTGCCACATATTGCCACACTTTGATATGCTCCACATGGGGTCAAACCTCCCCACATGCCTCTACAACGTGCACATAGGCAGATGTGTTGGCTGACACTCAGAGGGCAAATGTAGACTGTATGAGCATGCCTTCCAACCATAACTCAGGTTTTTGGTCAGTTAGAAGTTAAGAGTAAACACCTAACAATGGCAAGAAGGATAAAATGTTCTTTGTTACTATAGAAAAAGCCAACTAGACTTTTCTTTCTAACAAATACAATAAGATACTCAGAAGCTAACACACAAGAAACCTCAAGGTTTAGTTCAGAAGGAATGGCAATTTGAGCATAAAGAAGATATGGGCCAATACCATTTGCCCTTACTGTCCTATGGCAGAAGACATCAGTCGTGAAAGAGCTAACCGTGGCACCTTCTTAAAAGCACCAGACCCTTACAAACATTGAATGCCACCCTATGTTTATGATGACTCAATAGCGTTAAAAAGGCAAATAATCTGAAAGAGAGATGGATGTAGCCAAATAGACTGGAAAGTCAACTTCCTGAAAATATTATACTATTTGGAATGAGAAAATGAAAAAAAAAAATCTGTGATATCCCTAGAACTTCCAATAATTTAGAAGATGGTAATTTATTCAGGTTTCTTTTCTTGGGCTTACATATTTGGGGTAATGTTGATAAATCTCTAACTATTAATTACAATTTCAAAATGAACCTCACTTGGTTTTGCAGAAACCTTTTTGTATTTGCTTTCCATTCTACATCTGTTCTTTATTTATCTTAATTTGATTAAAATGTAGCCTTTCAAAACTCAGAGTTTCTGTAAAGACTGTCAACATTCATCAGCTTGAGAATATATTCCACGAAGAAATAATATTTGTCGTGTACATTTTCTCTGTCCGTCAAACCCTGTTTGGCACCAGCAGAAGCAGTACCATATATCTGAAAGGCTGCATGAAGGTCTTCCCTCCCTGCATCACTGAGAGGTGGCAGGCGCTGGGCTGGACCAAGGCAGAGGGGGCTGCCCTGCACAGATTTGGGAAGGGAGCTCGTGAAGCTGTTAAGAAACAAGCTTAGTTCCTGTATTGTTCACTACGGGAAGGGGAACGACCCAAGCCATGGTGCATGTTATGAGCTCCACATGAGCGCAGTTAACCACACAGGACAATGAGCAAATCACACCGCCTTTACAGCTTCCAGAAATCAGCCAGGCCACCTCCTGCTGGCATCCCAGGGGCTCCCTGAACCTGGAGAGGAGCAGAGGCAGGCCCTCAGGAGCAGATCACAGACCCTGACGGTCTTTGGCCTCCTTTTCCATTCAGACAAATTTTAAATGTTAAATAAATACTGAAGGAATCACTTGTCACCACAAATTATTCCTTTGAATGTTTACTGCTCATGCCAGCTTCCCTGGGGTCCTTCCCATTTAGAAACAACTTTAACAAGCAATCCCATAAAACGTTGACCATTATTCCCCAAGTTGTGCCTAGTGACTTGTTGCACATAAATATGTTTCCAATTTTGTTTTAAAATGTAATAGAAAGAAGTCTTCAGTATTTTTTACATTAGCATTTAGTGCCATGTGGAAAGAGCAATTACAAATTGCCAAAAGCTTTACTGATAGCCTTTATTTTCCTTTAACTATTTAGACGGTACATCTCATTGCCATTCCGCATGCAGTCCTGAGAGAGCGACGTGCCTGCTGCACGGGCAGGGACAGAGACAGCAATGACGTGAGTGCCCAATCATATTGTTGCCCTGTCTCTTCTGTTATGGAGCTGTGGCTGCAGTCACCAGAGCCACTCCTACTGTACAAAGGCATTAGGTTTCATTGGGTTTCAAGGGCGAGTTGGAGGACACATGGCTCTGCAGCATTTCCAGACATGCAGAGGACTTCAGAAACCCCATGTAGCCGCATATGGGGACCACCAGACAGGGCCAGTGTAGGCAGCAGTCACAGTTGGCTTCTATTTCCTCACAGGGAGCCCAGAGTTTGAAAAAATGTTATTGATTCACGAGGTTCTGTCCCAGATCTGCATTTCTATCTGAAACCTGCCAACTTAATTTGTCTCCAACCATGCCTCTTCCATAGATTTGACCAGAAAATAAATAAATAAATAAATAAATAAATGAAGCCCCAAATAAGAAATCCTAATGGCTGAGAGGAGTTTGCCTCGTTTTGGCTGGGGCCCAGTTGGTTTCAGCCCATTTCAATGTGCATTTCAGTGAAAGATGCTAAAATGGAGACAAAGCTGGTGATAGCAGACTCAACTGGATACTGACAGGAAGGTATGCAGCCGAAATCTACATTAAACATTGTGTTTCCATCCTGCAGAACTACAAAGCAATAACTTCCAATATTGTTTTGTATGGATTAACATAAAAGAGTAACAATAGCTACTTCACTTCCAATAGTAATAGGTACTCCACGCAAGAATTACACTAACAAGAGGAAATGATTGTGTCATATAGCAATAAAATTTTCAGGTAAACAGGTTATCTTCAGGAAACAGCAAAGCCTCTGAAGTAATATTTCATGATTTTTTTTAATTAAAAGTTAATGATGGGTCAAAGTGGGACCAAGAACATTGAAGGATTATGTTTGAGGGGAGCCAAAAGAGCTGAAATGAGTCAAACTGGGACAGACCCTCTGAGAATGGAAGAACTGAAGACCTAAAGCAGTGTAATGCCAATGAAAGTGAATCTGTAGGGCAAAACTTGTGACGTGAAGGGTCCAGTATCTCCATTCTACACATTCTAGGGATTTTAATCATCATTATTTCAGATCAACCTCAATAGTGAGATTCTGTGGGCTGGTTGCCTGTTCCCCCTTTGTGACTGGAATGCATACTTCCAATTACTTTCATCCCAAATTTATCCCAGGTGTTCATGCATGTCTCATGGGTGTGCATGAATCCTTCTTTGAAGAGATCTGAAGCACTGGATCAGGACGTGGTTGTGAAACCCTCTTCCATAGAGCACTCACCATTTGAGCTGGCACATTTATGTGATGCAGTGACTGGTTGAAGAAGTCCCTCTTAGACTCCAAGCTTTAGTCAATTTAATAAATCCCTATTCACGTAGGTACTCTCCAGCTGCATTGGAGGTACTTGTTGTGAATTAAATATTCATCTGCTTGTTACTGAGTTTCACCCAATGAAGTTGTGCTGCTTGGTTGTTTACAGAGGACAATATTTAAAAGGGACACAAGGAGGCTATAGGAGATTTGTTTAGACTGCTTTCAGGATCAGGACTGGGTTTAGTTTTACAAATTATAGGCTTGTCCCTTCAAATTCTTACTTCTGCGCTTGAGAGTGCAATTCTCCAGGACGCTGGTCACTCTGGCCCTCATCCAGCAAAGCACTCAGGCTCTGGTTGACTTTCAAGCAGGGAACAATGCTGCAGTGCTGCTGTGCTCCGAGGAAGACCTGGGTTTGTGCTGAGCAAACACTCCAGAACTGCTGGGTGACTGGCTGGTCAGAGTTTGCAGAATCAGCCCCAAATTCTCGGAAGGAAGTTATTTGAGATTTAGTAAGCACTGAAAAAGGTTTTGGAGAATTGTAAAAATCCTGTTAATCACTTGCTAGTGTGCTATATTTGTGTTATCTCAGAGTGGATACACTTCTCACTTACTGGAGCTTTCGCAGCTAATAAAAATAGAACTTCTGAACTCTCAGGGACCCTCTGAGGGGTGTAGCCACTAGAAATGTCTGCACCACAGTGAGGGTGAAAGGGTCCACAAAGGCCTGCGTGACATTGCAGTGTTGCTTGGTGCAAGCAACAATCAAGACCAACTATTGCATTCTCCAAAGGAAACTTAATAGGCAACCTCTGGAAATATAGGCAATGAAAATCTGTTTTGTCCCACGTGATAAGGGCTAACTTCAAGACAGTGCTACGCAGTGCAGCCTTTCCCTGGGACTTTGATTGTGAAAATCCCTATGACTTTGCTGGAATTCAGATGGCAGTCAAGGAGTAAAAATCCCTGCTCCTTCTCACTGGGAGCCCTCCTGATTTCTGTGGGATCATGTGCAGAAGGGATGCCACTAAGAAACTGAGAAGCTGTGCTGAAGTAAGACAACAAACATTCTAACCAAAAACACATTGTTTTACAAGGAGAGAGACAGCAGAGATTCGCTCTCCCCAACTCAAAAGACTTCTACCAAACATCACAGAGCACAACACCCCACAGTGATGCAATGCTGAGGTGAGAAATAACTACCAACAAATAAGAGTGAAGGTAAGAAACAGCATTTTACAGGAGACATGGACCTGTTGGAGCACATCCAGAGGACGGCCACAGAACTGATCAAACGGATGGAACATCTCTTCTACGAGGACAGACAGAGAGCTGGGGCTGTTCAGCCTGGGGAAGAGAAGGCTCTGTGGAGACTTGAGAGCAGCATTTCAGTATCTAAAGGGGGCTGTGAGAAGGAAGGGGACAGAGTCTTTAGTAGGGTCTGTGGTGATAGGACAAGGAGAAATGGTTTCAAAGTTAGAGAGGAGATATTTAGGTTGGATATAAAGAAAAAGTCTTTCACAGTGAAGGTTGTGACGCACTGGTACAGGTTGCCCAGAGAGGTGGTGGAATCTCTGCAGACATTCAAGGTCAGGCTGGACAGGGAGTTGGACTAGGTGATCTTTAAGGGTCCCTTCCAACTCAAACAATTTGTAAGATTCTATGATATTATTGCAGCTGAAGCAACTGGGGGTATCTCCACCCTGAGGACTGGTTTGCTTTCACCATGGATGCAGAGCTTTGCTGCACAAAGGTGCACAACCTTGTAGGGTCCAGGAGCACTCTTTGGAGGAGCAAAGTAGCACAGAGCCCAGTCCTTCTGCACAACATTTAAGTAGGGCTGCCTTGCTAGATTGAATTATAGCTATCTCCCAATATAGTCTGATCTGGATCAGCTGTGTTTGTAATTAACACTCCAGGAGGAGTGAAAACCTGCAACTTTGTGTAAAAAAAAAAACCTTATTGATTTAAGCTGCTGGCATGCACAGTCCAAACAATTTCAAAAGATTTCATCTGTTTCAGCACAAGTAAAACTATGCTGAAGAGCCTCACTGCACAATGGCTGTTATGGCATCAACCCATACCTACACAGCAATTACGTCTGCATCAGCAGTGTGTATGTGCTCACAAGGGCTCCCTCCCCAAGGGAACTGAAGCTGGTAGGATGGAGCTCTTATTTTGCTGTGGTTATGCTAGTCCTGCTTCCAGGGAAAGAAAGGGGAAAAAAAAAAAAAAGAAAGGAAAAAAAAGGGAAAACACTCTGGAAACCTGAACCTGAGTGTGGAAAGTGAATTCTTGTCTGCTAAAGGCATTTGAATTTTTCTGACGTTGTCATTGAAGTTCAAAGCAGATAAGGGCTCTATCAAGAGATGCAAGCTGCTGTAATGCAACACTCATCCAATTTGCAAGGATGTTAGTTTCAAAGTCCCCTCTAAAGGCAAAGAGAGCTTCACAGGCCTGCTCAGCCAGGAGTTAATTATGTGGTAGTGAAGGTGAGACGCAGAGAAATGCTGGCAAGAGGCTTCACTTCCCTGCTTGGCTGTTACTACGTTTGTCACAAATTCAAAATAAAATAAGATATACTGTGGATGTAGGGGTAAGGAGCCAAAAAAAAAAAAAAAGGAAAATTGATGTTCAAAAAATGACAAGGGAGGGACATTTTACCAATGCGTAAAATACAAATCATAGAAACCTTCTGTTTTGGTTTATATTTCATTTTTTTCTATATATTGCTTCTGTCTTTCTGCATAATTAGCCCTTCTTTGTTCTACATCCTCTGAAAAAAATCAGGAAAAATAATCTAACAGAGGGATTAAAACACTATGTTATCTTTTGTCCTCCGAGAAACACCACTTGGATACAAATGTCCTTCACACATAATTTATGTGGATGAAAATAATGGGGAACTTCGCAAGCATTCCTTTTTAAAAAAAAAAAAAAATAATAATCAGTTTCTCCACAAAATGTAATTTTTGAAAAGTATGATGACTAAAAAAAAACAAAATGCTCTGCCCTAGTTTTTAAATGTTGCAATAGAGAAGGTAGGTGTACTTTCAGTGTAAGGAAGTGTACTCCTAAGTGATACAGCGCAATGCTGTATGGAGGTCATTTCATTTAAAACTCATCTTAACACCTACAGCAAAATTGCCTCGTGATCTGCCTGGATGCTCTTTGTGAACAACAGTGCCAAGCTTCTTAAATCCGCTAAATGAAACACGGTCATGTGAATTTAATATATGAAGGAATACAAAGAAAAGAAATCAGTCAAAACCATGAAATATCATTTACACTTCTTTTCCCTTCTAATGTAAATCGTTAGTGTACATACCAGCACCTGAAAAAAATAGCATGCTTGCCAGTCATGGAACATTTTTTCTTTTTTAATATTATATCAGAATAAGATGGGAATGTCTCAGAAAACAATGTCGTTTATAAGGTATACAATTCTTATTCTCTTTTTCCACTGAGCAAAATAAACCAGTATCCCTGGTAGTTATTAACTGAGGAAGTGATCTCATTCCTGTGCAACTAAGAGAGTATTTAAATTTAAATTTAAGTTTGAAAGATCCACTTTAGTCTCCCTGTTTAGAAGTGGGCAGTCAGCCAAGCTGGCTGCAGCCCAGGAAATCAGTGTTTCTGTGCACAGACAGCTCTAGAGAGGACCACATTAACAAGTCTTCAGATATCAAACAGTGAAATAAAAGACACCAAGAAGATAGAATACTTAGGATATGATATACGTATCAAGACTGCATTTTAACAAACCATTATGATGTGTGGAAGAATACAAGTTCAAACAAAAGCAGATTAAAAGGAGCTAAAGGGAGAAGGAAAGAGAGAAAAAAGACAGAAAGAGAGAAAATGAAAGGGTGAATGAAAGAAAGAGAAAGAAAGAGAAAAAGAGAGGGAAAGAGAGAAAGAGAGAAAGGAGGAACAGAGGAAGAAGGCAGGAAGAGAGAAAGGACAGAAGGGAGCAAGGAAGGAAGAGAGGAAGGAGGGAAGGAAGAGGGAAGGAAGGAATGTGCAGTGGTCCTTGTGAGTACGCACCATGATTTTGGTATTACATACAAAAAGTAAAGGGTTCTTGAGAAAAATTCCATTTTCCAGTGATTTTGGTAGGGCTCCAGCAGTTTATCTTTTTGTCAGAGTTGCACTGAAGAATTGCAGACTTAGTTTATGGCAGCTCAGAACTTCCTTAGCAGAGTTTCATACCTTTCCTGCTCCAACTCCTTTGGAGTTTCTCCATCCTTTTACATTTATTAGAGAGTGGTCAGGCACTGGAATGACCTGCCCAGGGAGGTGGTGGAGTTGCCGTCCCTGGCAGTGTTCAAGAGGGTCTGGATGAGGAACTACGAGATATGATTCAGTAGCTTGTGGTATGTAAGGTTAACAGGTCGTAAGGTTAACAGGTTGTAAAGTTAACCAGTATATAGAGAAGTCAGGCTAGTAAGAATAGTCAAACAGAGAGGAAAGGTGCTCACCGGTGTTGTAGGCTCGCAAGACTCCAGAAGGAGCGATCTCTAAGAAGAGATCCTTCCTTCGTGGAAGTCAGCCCTTAAATGGGGTCTAGGAGAGGTGGAGCCTGGCTCCACCCCTTCCAGGCACACAGGTGAATTGCT
>JACDJE010000313.1:600000-773637 GCA_016647715.1 Pavo muticus
AGCCTCAGCAGGGAGGGCTGACACATTCAGTGGCCGTGGGGCTGTTTGTAATACCCAGCAGTGGCCACAGAGAAGCCCTGGAGTACTGCAGTAAATAATTTGCTGACCCCTGTAGGGGATGGGAACCTTCTGTTTTGGCAGCTGAGCGTCTTGCTTTGAAAGAGTTTGATGGTAAAAGCCAGAGAGGATGTAAGTGAATGTCTTAAAAACAAACCAGTAGGTTAATGAGGCATGAAGATTGGTTTGGTCAAACCTGCAGCTCTTCCTTAACTTTTGTTTCCCATAGTCCTGCAGAACCATTTCCATGTCTCTTCAGCTTCCTTGACTTTCATTCTGTTCCACAAGACCACTTCCACCATGCATACCAATGCTTCCTTCCCATTTTTAGAACTACCTGGTATTTCACTTCTTTATGTAAAACTTCAGCCAGCAAAAGCCCTGTTCTGGGAGCAAATTCTTATTTGATACAAGTAATGGATGGTAGACGACAGGTGGTGAATGTGCAAGCTGGGATTCTGGCTGTTAGGCTCCTGTGAAGTGGATCCTGTACCATAAAGATGCAGTGTTAGAGGAAAGAAAACCACTGCTACAGGTGAAGTGGCAGAGCCTTGCAGTCTATAGCTTGGGCTGAAATAGCAGCAGGTTTTTGAAAACAGCTACCATGAGTTTCTCAACAGTAAATCGACTACGAGGTCTCATAATTGTGTATCTTTGTTTTCCTTGTTCACCTCACATGTCAAGCTGGCTTGATATTTTCCATGAAGAAGGAAATTTCTTTTACAGAATTCAACCCAGACAAGAACAAATTTTAGAATAACACTGAAAAATCCAAACCTTTGATTTTTTTCACGGCTTTTAGCAATTAATATTGCTTTAAAATTCTTATCTAATGTACAGTAGCATATTAGTAAGGAGANAATCTTCCTGAATTTGTTTTGGTGCTGGTCTTCATGACACAAAGCAGTTCTTTTTATGTCTTTAATATGTAGATGGGTAGCCTGAGAAGACACTGCTTCTATCCTGCTTTGCAATCCAAATGCACTGCTACCTTTGCAGCTTTCAGAAGCCCTTTAAATTCGTTTCACAGGCAGGTGAAAGACTTCAGAGGCAGTTTATAATGCAGATTCTCTTTAAGGCAGCATTCCAGCTGTGTTCGAAGGTGTGGAAAGTCACTGCTGTTCCAACAGCTTCTGCTAGCTGGTAAGCAACCTCCTGTCCAAGCCGCTGTGAAAAGCCTCGAGGCTCCTTTCTTTCTTGAATTCAAATTCAGGTAGTCATCCAGACACAGAACATTTATGACCTGCTTTAATTAGCACTTTTCTCAGCAGGCTCAGTAAATTGAGCTTTTTTTTTTTTCGGAAAGTAACAGACAGCTGGATCTGTTTCTTCAAGCCTCCTACTAAATTGAGGTTCCTAATAATTGAAATAATTCTTTTTTTTTCCTTTCAAAGTTATTTTACAAGTGCATAAAGGCCTAATCAGGCTGAATTTGTAATTGCTTGTGGTATTGTTCTTAATATAGAAATTACAAGGAAAAGATCTCTGGGTCTGATTCCTCTCTTCTGGCAGAAACAAATCAGGGATATCCTCTGGTGAACTTTTGCCAGATAGATACCTTCCATGTTAATCCAGTTAGAAATGGATCTGATTTCTGCAGAAGTTATGTGTGAAATAAAACCATAAGAGAGAGAAGCCTGTGAAGCACCTGAACTTCTCTTAAAGCAGGGCAAAGATTAATTAGGACCTCTTAGCACCTACGTCTCAGAACTCCCTCCTTTCCAGTGCATGAATAGTTATGGCAAAGCTTTAATGAGTTTTTACTCTCCTTGACTTCACAGGCAGGGTGGAAAAAAAGCAGACTCAGCAGGGAAGTTCTGAGTGCTCAGGAGAAAGAGCTAATTTAACTGCAGGAAAATCTCAGAAGAAAATCCTTGAGATCAAACTCCTAATCAAGTTCAATACATACAAATGTGAAGAGAACAAAAACCTATCAGTCAAACACACTGTATAGCACTGCTGAATGGGAATTGTTTGATGATTTTTTTTAAAAGAATATTCCAGTCTATTTAAAAATCGTAGGTTTCTCAAAGAAATTTATGCATGTACACATTACCATGGCAGCACTCACATGCCTCTTTCTGGCTGCTGCAGCCCATGGGCCTGCTGTGTTATGGTGAGATGGTGCTGACAGTGATTTTGGCTGAGGAATGCTGCCCACATCTGCGTTGCCCATCTCTGCTGCTTTCTTTGCCTGGGGCAGTGATGTCACTGTGTTTGGGGTGGAGGTCAGTATTACTCAACAAAGATGGTTTGTTCCTGGCGAGGGTCACAGGTGATACATTCTACTCCATGGTATTCTCAGTAATTATTGCATGGTTAGCAAGAACATAAATATTTTAGAAAGATGAGGATAGAGAATGTTAATTTGGATTTTGCACATCTTCCACATAAATGATTTTCAGGTGGATTATATTTTCATAACAGGGGAAATGTTCTGGCCTGCAAGATGCGTGTTGGCACCAAAAAGTGACGTCTGGCAAGTGATAGTGAAAAGCGGGATTTACTGGGATCCAGTGATGTATGTATCCCAAATGGCAAGGATCTAGGAGCGTAGGGAAGACTATAAAGTGCTCTTTGTACTCTCCATTCTTTTCAATTGAAAGGATCCATAAGGGTTTATTTCATTTTCTCTGCAAGGGTGATGAGGATGTCTGCTTCTCTTTCTTTCCGCATATGCTTTGAGCCAGTCTGTATGCAAAGGATCACTTCCTGCATGCTCATGTTAATGTGCAGGCCAGTGGGTTTATTCTTGCTAAAGACACAATCGCAAGCATCCATTTTACTGGTGAGTGTTGGCACACTGACATCAATTCTCATAGGTGCATGAGAGCTATGTGCACTGCGGTGAATTTCAGCAGTGAGAATGTGGGACTGGATACACTTCAGAAGGATGTTGCGTTGATGCTGTTAGTGTAAGCTGCAGCTGAGTTTCCTAACCCTTTTTGCAGTTGGGATGGAAAGAGAAGGGTGTCAATGTCTACTATTCTTTATTAAAGCTGCAGCTTTCAATATGTACACAGGATACACGGGAATATATATTTCTTGACATAAAACCATTTCATTTAGATTGCTTTTAGCTTCCACATCTGAAGATATAACTTGAAGGTGGCTTGGCATAGAATGACATAAAAGACAATGAGACATGAAAGGCAATCAGGTAAATAAGAAAATTCTTATTTACTAATTTTTATAGTGCCTATTGTCATGGCAGCTTTCCAAAGGTTTAGAAAGATGTAAATTAGAAATGTCATTCTGAAAGGAAAATTAGTTATAATGCGAGACTGAGAAAAAGAAGCAAAATAGCCTTCTCTACAGCCTTCAAAAGCTTTCATCTGAGTCCAGGAAGACATTGAGGCAAACCACTGGGGGAGCGCTGTGCTGCCCATCAGAAGAGGTCTTCAGCCTGCACAGAGGAACATGAGGCATACTGGCTGTGCAAATCTGCCAGCCCCAGAACAGGAAGAACCCAAGCTGTGGGAGTGTGGTGCTGTTCCCAAATAAAAGTTTTATGGAGGCAGCAAAAGTATAGCTGCCCTGCAGTGCTGAGCGTGGGACAGTAACCAGCCAGTTTCGTCATGGGGCCTTTAGGATCAGGAGGTGCAGTGCTGAACTGTCGCATGAAGAGAGCTGCTCAGGTCCTAAAAGTACTCCAGACAAATTAAAACAGGTCTGTACTAAATAGAACAGTGCTACACATGAAAAGGTGAGATGTGTTGATCTGCTCTGCTGCTTTCAGGACCCTTGCTCATGTCTCTGCACTGGACTGTGCTGTGCAGGTAAACTGTCTTGTTTGGAGACAACAGAGGAAAATCTTCTCTGGGCTGCATTACATAATGCAGGCAGTCAAATGGTGGCAGTTTTCAAAGTGACTATAACTGCTGTAATACAACAGAGGGCTCTGGTGCTTAGACAACCTGATTTGCCAATATTCAAGAGGCATTTCCACCTGGACATTTTATGCATGCATAGGAAGGAAAATATTGTCTCAGTTTAAATCACAACGAGCTCTCAACATTCCTGCTTTTGTTATATGTGTCACCTACAACCTGGGGCAAGGTATGGAAGTGCACTGCTTTCCATGGCTCTCTCCCAGTGCCCTGGTTTCTGTGGCAGGGAAACCTGTGACAAAGGCCAGAAAGAGACCATGTGAACTCAGGTCAGATCTCTGAAGAGAAGGCAGGTGGCAGTAGCTATGATGGATGGCCCAGCTCTATGAGCAGCTACATACGTGCTGGGGGCCTGGGTGAAGTAAAGGCACAGCTCTCCAGAAAGCAGTGGCCTTCCAGGCTGCAAGCGCACACTGCTGGCTATATGCAGCTTTTTGTCCACCAGGACCCCCAAATCTTTCTCCACAGGACTGCTCTCAAGGAGTTCTCCCAGTCTGTACGCGTATCTGGGATTTCCCTGACCCAAGTACAACACCCACCCACTGAAGGGTGGGCTTAGAAAAAGGGGTCATAGCGTGTGAAGGGTAGGATCTGACCTGTAGCTGAGGGTCAGAGGGCAGCTGCTGAAAAATGGGTTACATATGCCTTGATGCTTTGCTCTGATGAGAGATGAAGTGCCAGGAAGGCTAGCTTCATCTCATTGAGATCAAACAGGCTGGAGAGTGAAAGGGAAGTGGACATCTCATTCTCATCTCAGCCCTCTGCCTCCCTTCAGCCACTAACTGCCCTTAGCCCTGCAACCCTTTCTGCCAGTCACAATGTGGGGTTTTGTCACTGATTAACAATAGGAGAAAAGTCAATTTGTCTGTGTTTGTTTCCTAAGGCAGCAGAGTTCAGTTTTGCTTACATTGTTTAAAAGCTTTGGGCCACTTTTGCCTTTGCACACTACATGTCTGGACTCCTGCAAGGCCTTTGACATAGTTCTACACCACATCCTTTATTTCTAAGTTTGAGAAAAATTTTTACTGAGAGTGTGGTGAGGCACTGGCACAGGTTGCCCAGAGAATCTGTGGATGCCCCATTCCTGTGTTCAAGGCCAGGCTGAATGGGGCCCTGGGCAGCCTGATGCAGCATGTGACAACCCTGAATACAGCAGGGGGTTGGAACTAGGTGGTCTTTAGGGTGCCTTCCAGCCCAAGTCATTCTATGACTCTGTAATTCTATGATATCCCATTATTTTATTTGTAGCATTCAATAATACAGACTGTGTGGTAGATTGGTATACCTTTACCAGCTTCCTTTCCCATCTGGCTTCAGACATCTCCACCCTTATTAGTTACCAGCTGTTGCTTTTCTGCTTTTTATTCTTCTTCCACTGTCCCTCAGCCAGCACATACACCTTCCAATTTGTGCCATATCAAAATGAAATCAAGAGCCACCTAACAGCCGCACTATTATAATTTGGAGGGGCACAGAGACATTTACCACCAGATTATTGGGTTGAATCCAGCTCATTCAGTAGCAACTGGAAATTGTGAGTGCCTGCATACTGGCCGGCAGCTGTGGGGCGTGACACTGGTGGCTCTTCTCCAGTTGCTAATGGACAGATGTTCACATTATATTACACAAACAGCATTAGCACTTCTTCTGGCAGCCTCAGCAGGGAGGGCTGACACATTCAGTGGCCGTGGGGCTGTTTGTAAAACCCAGCAGTGGCCACAGAGAAGCCCTGGAGTACTGCAGTAAATAATTTGCTGACCCCTGTAGGGGATGGGAACCTTCTGTTTTGGCAGCTGAGCGTCTTGCTTTGAAAGAGTTTGATGGTAAAAGCCAGAGAGGATGTAAGTGAATGTCTTAAAAACAAACCAGTAGGTTAATGAGGCATGAAGATTGGTTTGGTCAAACCTGCAGCTCTTCCTTAACTTTTGTTTCCCATAGTCCTGCAGAACCATTTCCATGTCTCTTCAGCTTCCTAGACTTTCATTCTGTTCCACAAGACCACTTCCACCATGCATACCAATGCTTCCTTCCCATTTTTAGAACTACCTGGTATTTCACTTCTTTATGTAAAACTTCAGCCAGCAAAAGCCCTGTTCTGGGAGCAAATTCTTATTTGATACAAGTAATGGATGGTAGACGACAGGTGGTGAATGTGCAAGCTGGGATTCTGGCTGTTAGGCTCCTGTGAAGTGGATCCTGTACCATAAAGATGCAGTGTTAGAGGAAAGAAAACCACTGCTACAGGTGAAGTGGCAGAGCCTTGCAGTCTATAGCTTGGGCTGAAATAGCAGCAGGTTTTTGAAAACAGCTACCATGAGTTTCTCAACAGTAAATCGACTACGAGGTCTCATAATTGTGTATCTTTGTTTTCCTTGTTCACCTCACATGTCAAGCTGGCTTGATATTTTCCATGAAGAAGGAAATTTCTTTTACAGAATTCAACCCAGACAAGAACAAATTTTAGAATAACACTGAAAAATCCAAACCTTTGATTTTTTTCACGGCTTTTAACAATTAATATTGCTTTAAAATTCTTATCTAATGTACAGTAGCATATTAGTAAGGAGAGATAAAATGCATGTGTTATAGATATGCCATATGTGTTTATATATATACATAAATTTTATTCCAACTTGTTCCTTCACCACAGGAAACTCTTTGCTTTAAAATATTTTTTATCATAATTTTAGAATGGTGTTATAAGCTATTATTCTCTAAATCGTAATTTCTAAATTATTCTTCTATATGTTTATTTAAAATCAATGTAAAAATGTAAGTACTAAATAGTGGCTGATTTTAATGATTGTATAAAATAATGGACTATTTTGACTCTTCTATCATTTCGGGTTTTATCATTAGCTCTACTTACTCATACATTTATGAAGGATATGTCATGCAGTACAGAAAACAGTAAAAGATAATACACTAAGAAACCAGTATGTGTGATGTTTGAAAGGTTTTAATATTGTAACACAAATCTTGACACTACCATCAGAGACAAAGCTGTTTTTCTGCTGAGAGAAATGTATCCATTAATGATCTTCCACATTACAAGTGTAACTGAAGGTCTGCAGCTCAGAACGGCTCTAACCCATGGCTACCTGCCACACCACTGTTGTGGGAAGCCCTCAATCTACAGGGCTGTGTGAGTGTCATCACAGTGAGGAGTTTAATGTCATAGTGGGAGGTTGTTTCAGTACCTCCACATGGCTGGTAACATGCTCTGCATCAGCATCCACCAGGGATGCTCCAGTGCTCCTGCCTGAATCTCTGTGAGAACAATCAGAGGGCAGCGTGCTGCTCAGTTGGTCAGTCCCCAACCTAGCAACCTCGGTATCTGCTCCCCAGTAGGTAATTCCACCGGCTGCCTTGTTTGGCGCACACACCTCGCGTGCAGCTCCTCTTGGCTCTTTACATTTGGGCACCAGAGAAGGCAGTTCTCTTCCCCCACCTCATTCCTGCATAGCAAACCCATGGAAAAAATTTTGCTACCACTGGACAAACCACTGGTGCATCAAAAAGTAAAAGTTGAAATATAAAATATTTCTTACTTTAGGAAAAAAAAAGTTTCAATTTGTTTTCAGAATTTTTATATCACAAAAGTAGTTGTAAGACCTTTGACGGGTAATGTTTTGTCACAGTAGTTACTGCGGTCAGCTAAGACAGAAGACACCTTTAATCAACTACCCTGTAATTATGCTAAGGTTTACACCAAATGACAAATCCCAATTGGCTGGGCCAGAGCCCTGCCTTTCCAGACAAGGCTAGTTATATTGTCAACTCACTTGTTCATTCATTCCAGCAAGTCCTGACCTGTGGTACCATGTAGGTGAGTATTTACTATTTATTTCTACGCTGTTTTATTTTTACTATTTTGAAATTTAAATCTCCATAAAGGAAAAGTAAATTTCAGCAGTACTTTCCAGCAAGATTGTGAATACTCATGACAGACAGCAAGCTATCCACTGTGATGAACCATGTGTTGAACTTCTGCTGTGTGTTACTGTCAGCTTCTTCTCTCTCAGCATCTTTTGATACTTTTTTTTCATTCCAAGTGATTCCTTGACTATTACACACACAAAAGATTACTTATAAGCAGTAAATATACAGTTGTCACAGTTATTGGCTAAAATCTACATGTACATATCAACAAAATTGCTAAAACCGTCTCACTTTAAATTTCAAACCTTTTAGGTTACATTGCTAGTCTGGGCAATTTTTTAGGGGGGTGGTGGGAATAGATTTCATTTACAGACAGGTATGCTAACAGGGAATGTTGAGTCAAATGGAATGAACTGACATTTGGGGAAGTTTAGTAAGGATCTATTTGTCCATAGTGAATGTTTCTTTCTACTCAGAGGTAAAAGAGGTGAGACCTTAATGTGTTAAGCCACTCAACTCAGCTAAATGATACGCTGCAGTGTAATAGTTATTTTTGATATGCAGTACAGGAGGGTGAAGCAAACCACAAAATATCAAAGGCAACAGGTTGGAGTCAGAGCTGCTTAAGGACAATAGAGCCAGTGCTGGGCAGCTCCTACACAGGTATGGGTTGTCTTGGGTTTCCCTGAAGCCATCAGAGAGGAGAAAGCCCAGAGAGGGCGGTGTGAACGTGGGGGCATCTCCACACTGAGAGCAAAGCCTGCATGGCCTGTGCCATCCAGGGCATAGCCCACGTGGCATGTGGTCCAAGTTGACTTTCTCAGCATGTGAGACATTAGGTCTTTCATCCTAAAAAGCAGTGACATTGTCTCTTAAATTCTCCACTTAGCCAGGATTTTAAGAGTTTGCAGGTTATTTCAGCTAGAAGAGAAGCTGATGCTGAGGTCAGGTACCCAAGCTGTTTGGTTCCAAGAATCATACAAGTTTTGACCTCCCTAGCACTGATAGGTCAGCAAATTGCTGTCTATGGAGAGCTGCAAGCCTCTGTTTTCCAGCTCCCTTACTGTAAATCCCTCTTCTTAGGCTTTCTTTAAGGCTTATGCTAATGTGCTCACTCAGGCAGGTCCGACTGCCTTCTCTTTCTTTTCAGATAAAATTGTTAATTCTTTGCATAACCATTTCCCCAAACAGTGCTCGATAATGCTAATTTCTCCTTTATAAAATCACCGGTGTTCTGCATAGCTTTGTACTCACCTTTGTTTTGAGACTTTGACATCTGCTTACCATCTCTCTCACTTATCTCCAGGGATGGGTGGCAATTATGCTGGCTCCTTGGTATTAGGAGGTTTATCAAAATAACAAAAGACCAGGGGGACTGGGAAGAAGCAGAGTGAATGGAGACACAGTACGAAACAGCAGGAAAGAAATTATTCTTGTGGGAAGGTTCATTTCTTTACTGCAGTTTCACATTTTCCTCAGATTATATATAGTCATATGGAATAAAAGAATACAGAATGAATTACAGTCCCAGAAGAGGAAGTTTTAATGAGAGAACATTTAGGTATAGCACAAAAGATCTTGAAATCGCATACTGTGAAGACAGATACTAATATATAAACGGGTGCTGAGGTTTATAATACGTATTTATTTCCAAGGCTAATTCACACTTGAGGACCCCCTTACTTCTCCCTCCTGTGGCTCTAGTTATAAAGCATTGTTACTAAAAGCTGGGAACAATTTCATCCATTCAGGTAGGGCTCACTCCAGGGGTACATCTGCTCCCCTGCTTTCAAAAAAGAATGCCACTACTGTCTCTCCTGTAGGATCCTCTCCTTTAAAAAAGAGGGCATGATTTTGTGACTGAAACTGCTTCACATTCTGAATTGGCTGCTGTGTTAATTTTAATACTGCATTACTTAACACGGACTAAATGAAAGCCTATTCTGTCTCTTCCTGAGATGTCTACAACAGTATATTTCACCTACAACACCTATTTCAAAGGCACAGCTACTTTTGTACAGTGCAGATCATTTTATCGTGTTCATTACTAAGACGGTAATGATTTGCTAGTGGGAAAATATTCTTAACACTGATGTGAAATGCCATCTGCTTTGACCAAAAGTGTACTGTAGTTATATTTCCATGCTGCATGGAACACTTCAGAGGAAAGGATATCATGTGTTTTTCTGCTCAGTTCAGATGTCTGGTTTTCAAAATAATGCTCCTATGAGAGATGATAAACATACATGTTTATTAATAGCATATTATAATCCTGGATTGTTGTCTCCCTCTGAGACTAGCCATGAACTTGACATGATGTTGTCTTGTTTGGAAGAGCTCACCTGCAAGATCCAGTAAGCTGCCTCGGAAGCCTGTTTTTGAAATGCAGCTCCAAGTACATGGACAGCTCTCTTATAAAGACCGCTGTCCAAAAGAGTTTAAAATGATACTGGAATACAAACAGGACTCAGCTGCAAAGCAAAAGACATTAGACATCTTAGGTGGAATTGCAAAGCATTATTTTGATGAACGTATTCAAAGATTATTTGATTTACTCAGTTGTGTCCCAGTGGGATAGGAGGAGAATCGATGAAAATTACACATACAACCTTGTCACGTAGTTAGAGGGAAGAACAGGTTGGATACGTGAGCTAAAACAGAGAAAATGTGTTGACCTTTTATTCTGAAGGCTTCTAATTAGACTTATTCAATAGGGTTCAGTGGGATGTGGGATGCAGCAAAGAATATTTAACTAAAAATAGGCCAAATAAAACCACTTGTTGCATTTTGAAATGGAGTTGTGACTTGCCCAATATTCTATATAATTTTTTCATACAACATTGACTAGTATTGCACATTTTTAATTATTTTAAAGCCTGCTACAGGGTTCTCCACAAAGTGACAAGTGACAGATTCTTATTTTGTCCTATTTTGTCCTTGATTTCCCTGCAATAGAAACTGTCATTACAGAGTCTGAGTTCTGCCAAGCCTAATTATACACAATACAGCAAATAAAATGTTCCAACTAGTCTTGAAAATGTGTTCAGGCAGTTTATTTGGTTACCTCACTAAACAAACCCAACAAATCAGAACATCAGTTAAAAATAGCTGCTAGGATATTACAGAACTTTACAGAATTGGGAGTTAGAACTTTCAAGAGAAAAAACTGAGAAATTAAGAGGAGAAGAGAGTTTTTCTAACATTTTAAATTAGTCAGGGAACACAGGAGCAATCACAGTAAGCCTTTGAGAAGCAATTGGAAAGATTAGCAAAAACACACAGTGGAATCACAGATAAATAATCAAATATTAGTTTGACTTAGACTTTTGTATGCACATTTTTAAGGCAGGCTATCTACAGCTTGGATGCTCAGCTACTGACCTTTAACAATATTGACATATTTTGATTTCTTCCACGGGCAAACTAAACTCCTCTCAGCTGGGAATGTCAGTATAGAAATTTCTCTGGAGGTTTTCTCAAGCTACAGGTCCTCATGCAACTATTGCCCTGTACTCAAAACCAGAACTCAAGAATGAGAGTAAGCAATCACATAAGAGCTGGTTTGTCAGTCATTGCTGATAAGGACAGCTACAGCACTGGGGCGTAGTCTGACAAGCACTTCTTGAATCATCGGTGCTGGCTAAACTAGCCAGTTTTGCTGGTTTGTGTACTTAGTCAGAAAAAAAACCCTCCTCTCTTCTCTTTTGGCTGAGGCATTTTTAACCTCAACGACTCATTGCATGGCCCCACAAATAGTTATAGTAGTTCAAATGAGAAGATTATATGGAAGTGAGGGTGGAGTTTTAGAAACTATTATGAAAATAAATGCTTACCAAATTCTGACTTTACAAACAAGTGTATCTTAATACATTTCTAACAAGGCTAAATCCTACTATGCAAAGGCTTCGTGCTTAATGTCTGATCACGTTCAATTTCCCATCAGCTGTGCAGCACATATAGTTCATGTTTCCAGAGTTGCACCTTCTTTCTGAGACACTACCTAATCCTCACAAGTGTTATTCTCACAACTCTTGCATGTGTGTCTATGTTAATTGAGTATCACTGTCTTGAATTTTAGAGATGCCAAAATGATTCACCTCAGGAGTGCAATGCAACTGCAGGATTATTCTTCCCTTTCTTCTGTGGTTGTTGTATGTCTCTATGTATGGCTGTGATACTGTGGCCTAGTATTAGATATGGAGGTTGGTGGCCCAGCATGTGGCAGGGGGGTTGGAGCTTATTATCCCTGAGGTCCCTTCCAACCCTAGCCATTGTATGATTAGCGAATAGCCTCCTGCCCAGGTTACTTCCCTTTAAAAGTGTTTAAATCCTCTCTAGGTCACAGTTGCAGCAGAGCAGGTGCTTTCCTACACATCAGTAGCACTTTTCCCTTCTTTCAGAAAAAGGACCCCTCCAGACTAGAGAGTAAGACAACGGGGCCATTTTTCACATCACTACCTGAGGCAGCCAAGAACAGAGCAGAAGGAATTTCAAATATATTCAGTATTTTCTATCGATCCCTCAAATGTAGAGGTGTCCAACAGTGTGAGCTGCTAACAGTATGAACTGCTTTGATCCTATTCGGGGAACCATGAGTCAATGGACTGCACTGGTATTGCTGATACTTTCTGGTTTGTCAAAAACAAAAAACCAAAAAAAAACACAACAAAGTCCTTTGCACTCTACTTCAGGTTCTAAATTTAAATAAGTTAACACACAATTAAACATATTCTTAGCACTTCTTAGTTCCTCTGCTACTCAGGAATCATGGAAATTTCCTTCTACTTAAGTGTTACTCAGTGGTGCTTTCTTTCCTGAAGATGAGTCTTTAGGCAACTTCATATTTTCCCAGTGTTAAGATAAGGGAAGATGCAAAGTAGTGTGACCAGCAGGAGCAGGGAAGTAATTGTCCCCCTGTACTCAGCTCTGGTGAGGCCGCACCTTGAGTACTGTGTCCAGTTCTGGGCCCCTCACTGCAGGAAAGACATTGAGGCCCTGGAGCGTGTTCAAAGAAGGGCAACAAAGCTGGTAAGGGGTCTGGAGCACAGGCCTTATGAGGAGCGGCTGAGGGAGCTGGGATTGTTCAGTCTGGAGAAGAGGAGGCTCAGGGGAGACCTTATTGCTCTCTATAACTACCTGAAGGGAGGTTGTAGTGAGCTGGGGGTCGGCCTCTTCTCTCGTGTAACTGGTGATAGGACTAGAGGGAATGGTTTCAAGCTGTGCCAGGGAAGATTCAGGCTGGATATTAGGAAATACTACTTCTCTGAAAGAGTGGTCAGGCACTGGAATGGGCTGCCCAGGGAGGTGGTGGAGTCACCGACCCTGGAGGTGTTCAAGGAACGTTTGGATGTTGTGTTGAGGGATATGGTTTAGCGAGAACCATTGGTGATAGGTGGATGGTTGGACTGGATGATCTTATAGGTCTTTTCCAACCTTAGTGATTCTGTGATTCTGTGATTCTGTGAAAGCAAATTGTCCCAGGCACTTACTATGGTGTCAAGAACTCTATCTTCTCTATACTGTTGGGAGTAATCTTCACACTATTTTAAGTAGTTCTTATAATGCAAATGAAAGAATAGGAACTAAATATACAATACTCTGGTCTCATCTGTATATTTGACCACATTTTTTCCACCACAGCTTCACAGTGATTTAAAGACAAGTGCTGCTCTATCAGGAACAATCAGTTCCACATGCAGACTTCTATCTGCATTTTCCTCAGCACAGGGAAAATACAGATTTTCATATCAATAATTTGTTATTATTTTATATCATTAATTAGTATGCAATAACATACATGTTTGCAATGCAAGAAGCAGATAATAAGCTCTTGAAAACTATGTTATCTATAATCTAAAATTATAATTATATTGATGATCTCGGGCTTATTCTTACTTGCTGTTGCTGAAGTGTGGATATTGTGTTCTTATTTTCTAACTGTCTTCGGCCAAGTGGGGCATTTTTTAAACAGGATCATGTAGCTTGGCCCAAATCTATGACAGTGCAGCTACCAAAATGCGGGAGCACACTTGTATTTTCAACAATGTGTGTTTCTGCAGTCCAGTTTATGCTGTGAAAAAATGATAAAATAATTAAACCAAGAAAATTCCCGTAATTCTCTCTAATATGTAACCTTTACAAATGCCAAGTTCAGGAAAATCTAAAGCAGAAATGATTTCCATAGACTAAGGGCATTTAGCTCCATCAGTATGTATTTCTAGTACATAGCTCTAGCCCCAGAGCAATTAGTGTTAATATATTGTAAAGATATTGACTTTTTGACAAAGACAAGAGCAGCTTTATTACTCAGCTCACTTAGACTGACATTCAAGGAGACTGAAAAGAGTAACATTTATTGGAGCTGTCATCGTTGGGCTGGACCAAAGGCAATCCTTTTAACTGGAAGCCATCACATAAACTAATCTATCAGTTTATACGCAGCAGAGTACATTACAGCAGGATTTGGAGGAGAACTATTTCCCAACAATGCTAAACCAAACTTTGTAAGATAAGCCAGTAATAAATGAGTTCCAGCCGAACCAGTAAATACAGTATTCAAAGCAATAATTTCCTCTTTATCAATGGCTTGCTATTGAAATCCACTCATGAAAAAGCTTACAGGAACAAAAATTTCAGTCCTGTGGATCTGACTTCCATGGAGTCAAGAAACCTTTCAGAACCAGAAATAGAGGCACACTGAAAACTTAACTACTCCCTACAACTCCTTTTTTAGATGACCTCATGTTGTTATGACAGCGCCTATTATATGAAGAACCCACTGTCTTGGCAGATGTCAATGTAGAACAGCTTTTATGTATGATCATTTCATTAAGTTGTATTTGCATAAGTGGAAAATATTTTTTTCCAGCGTTTCTCTGTGGAATTATTTTATTATGTCCTGGAAGTCTCAGTTTGTACCACGTCAGGAAACATAACTTCATTTGGATAATGTAAGAGTCAGCAATGAGAGACAATGTTTGACATAGTTACAAACAAGGAAAGTAAAGGCAGGGGGTTGTAGCTGCTATGCAGGGACAGGCTGCAGTGACACGAGATGGTAATTTAGAATCCTGAAAAGCAGGAACAAGGCAAATGGCAGGACTGACTTCAGGACCACTAACTTCAGGACAGCAGACTTACACTTTCTGGGAGACTGGCTTGGAAACTTCCATTTGAGACAGCCTTAGATGGAAGACAGATCCAGGACAGCTGTTTCATCTTTAAGAATCACCTTCTCATGAATGGTCCATACCAACACACAGAAAAGCGAACTAAGAGACAGCCTATATGAATAAACAGGGAGCTTTCACAAAGCTAAATCCCAAAAGGAAGCACACCTGAGGTGGATGCAGAGATGGAATCATAGAATCATAGAATCACAAGGTTGGAAAGGACCAACAAGATCATTTAGTCCAACCATCCTCCCATTACTGTTGCTACCACAAGCTACTAAACCATATCTCGTAGCTCCTCATCCAGACGCCTCTTGAACACTGCCAGGGACGGCGACTCCACCACCTCCCTGGGCAGGCCATTCCAGCACCCGACCACTCTCTGAGAGAAAAAGTTTTTCCTTATGTCTAATCTAAACCTCCTCTGGTACAACTTGTGGCTGTTTCCACAGGTCCTGTTTGTTGCCTGAGAGAAGAGGCCAAACCCTTCCTCATCACAACCTCCCTTCAGGAAGTTGTAGAGTGCAATGAGGTCTCCCTTGAGCCTCCTCTTCTCCAGACTAAGCAATCCCAGCTTCCTCAGCTGCTCCTCATAAGACTTGTGCTCCAGACCCTCACCGTTGCCCTTCTCTGGACATGTTTCAGGGCCTCAGTGTCTTTCTTGTAGTGAGGGACCCAAAACTGAACACAGTACTCGAGGTGCAGCCTCACCAGTGCTGAGTACAGGGGATGATTACCTCCCTGCTCCTGCTGGCCACACTATTTCTAATGCAGGCCAGGATAGCACTGGCTCTCTTGGCCACCTGGACACACTGTCAGCTCATGTTCAGCTGAGCATCAACCAACACCCGCAGGTCCCTTTCCTCTTCACAGTCATCCAGCCACTCATCCCCAAGCCTATACCACTGCATGGGGTTATTGTGGCCAAAGTGCAGGATACTGTCACTCAGATACTGTCTGCGTGTGTAAGGATGGGGTTAAGAAAGCCAAAAACCCACCCAGACTTGAATCTGGCAAGAGATGTGAAGAGCAACATGAAGAGCTTCTACATCTTCAACAACAGAAGGAGGACAAGAAAAATGATATATCCACTGAGGAGTGAGGCTGGAGATCTGGCAGCAAAAGACGTGGGAAAGGTCAAGATACTCAATGCCTTCTCCACTTCAGTTTCTATTGGAAAGATAGGCTTTCTAGGATCCCAGACTCCTTACATTCATAAGGAAAAACTGCATGGAGATTCACCCTTAGTGGAGGAAGATCAGGGTATGGAACATTTAAACAAAACAGACAAGTCTAAAAACAAACCCCAAACAAATCCAAGTCTATGGGTTACAGTGGCATGTGCCCATGAGTGCTGAAGGATCTGGCTGATGTCATTGCAAGGCCACACCTGATAATCTTTAAAAGGTAATGACAACAGCGGGAGGGTTCAGAGGACTAGAAGAAAGTAAATGTCACTCTTATCATCGGGAGGGGCTAAAAACCATGACCAAAGGAACGACATACTTGTCAGCAGAGTCTCACCTTGATTCCTAGAGATCCCTAGGAATTAGGCAGAGAAAATATTTCTGGACAATGCTTCAAAACATTAAGGACAAGAAGATGACTGAAAGAAGTCAGCATGAATTTACAAAGAGGAAATCACACTTGCCCAACCTGATTGCCTTTTATAGTAAGATGACTGACATAGTGGACAAGTGGAGAGTAGTGGATATTGCTGATCTTGATTTTAGCAAGGCTTTCAACATTGTCTCCCATAGCATTTTCACTGATGAAATACAGGCGAGTTATGTGGAAAATTAAGCTGAAAACCACTTGAACTACTAGGCTCAAAGGGTTGTGATCAGTGCCAGAATGTCCAGCTGGAGACCTCACTCTGGCAATGTATGCTAAATTTTCAGTCAGCATCTAGTACTATATAACATCTTCATTAATTATCTGGATGATGTGCCCACCTCACAGTGCCTCCTGTATTGTCCTCCATGCTCTTATATGCTTTATATACTCTACGGCCTAATGATGAGGCTGCCGCCATAGCCAACTCTCCACCAGTTTTATAATTCCATATGATGTCATATGGTATGGAAAATCCCTTTGGCCAGTTTGGGTCAGCTGTTTTAGTTCTGTCCCCTCCCAGCTCCTTGCACACCTCCAGTCCCCTCACTTGCAGGACAGTGAAAAGCTAAAACATTCTCTCTGTGCAGCACCCCTCAGCAACTTAAACGTTGGTGCATTATTAACACTGTTTTTCTCCTAACGCCAAAACATAGCATCTTTACTACAAAGAAAATCAAATCTATCCCAGCTGAAACCAAGACAACCACCACCACTACCATTATGTTCTTGACTAAAAGTAAGTGTGACTGCTCACTGCGTATGTATGCATGACCTCAGGTTTCCTAACGCATTATGTTCCTGGGCAAACTTGGCCTTTTGGACACTTAATCTGTAAATCTGAAACAGCCTCAAGAAACATATATATAGCCATATGCCAAGATGATACACAGCTTTTGAATCTGTTTAAGAACTTCTGGACAGAAGAAAGAGTGCCTATCATATTTCAGATACCTCACTGAATTAATTGAGTTTATATGGATGGTTTTCTTAGATGTGTGCCAATGTTCTGGTTCCAATTTTGTGTTATCTAGGATATTCCCTTAAGAGCTCTGCAAAATTAATCAATTAAGACCTAAAACTTTATTCTGAGACAGGTGAGAAGTATTACTTATAAGTTACTGTTGATTAAAAGAAGACATTGTGAGAACACTCATGTTTACAGACATCAGTCACAGCCACAATCAGAACTACTATTGAGCATACTCATTCCAATCCATGACTCATTGGGTACCACTTCACTCACAATTTTGTATCTGTTCTTATGAAGTTTATTTCTTCTATGATTGTACATTGTGCTTTTCCTTCAAGAGAGTTTTACTCAAAGATAACAATATATTCAAAACCAAAAATGGTGGTTGGTTCACAGTTAGAAAAGAAAGATTTATCACCTCTGATTTATCTACTTTTTTTTTTTTTTTTTTTTTTTCCCATGCATTAGGCCTTAGAAATTGTTGAGAAGTTTCCTGCAGTCAGAAATGGCAGAGAGAGTCACATAAAGGACACATCCATTCTGCACCTCAGGAATATTGCTTAGTAGCTTTAACCTGAAGAACATTATTGTACGGTACAGCTTCTAACAGACTACCAAACTTCTCAGCAACCCAGAGAGCATTCAATTTTTCTCTGATCAAGATCATCTAATGCCATTGCACATGCTACAATGGAAACTCTAAGACAAATACAAAATTTTGGTATCTGTGTTACTTGTACATATCCCATAGCCTCTGGCATGGTGTTCACCATTCTTCTAGTTTCTTGCTGCTCATCTCTGAACATGAGAGCTCGTCCACTTATTTCTAATTCACCTTTCCTTTCCATCTGGAATGCTCCTACAGAACTTTGTACTGAAAAGATTGGAGTGCAGCTGGACATGTCATTTTTTTCTCTCATTGGAAGCACACTGAAGACATCCATTGGGCAAAACATCACTCTATTCTATCCAGACAGGCTTGGTTACTATCCGTACAAAAATGAAGTCACAGGAGAAGCATTCAATGGAGGACTCCCTCAACTCGCGCTGCTGGAAAATCATTTAAAAAAAGCCAAAGAGGATATCCAGTTCTATATTCCTTCAGATGAACAGTTTGGATTGGCTGTCATTGACTGGGAAAATTGGAGACCTGTGTGGATAAGGAACTGGGGATCAAAAGACATTTATAGGCAGGAATCTATTGAACTGGTTCAGCAGAGAGATGTAAGTCTATCAGAAGCCGAAGCCAGGACTATAGCTAAAAAGGAATTTGAAGCTGCAGCAAGATCTCTTATGTTGGAATCTTTAAAACTGGGCATAGCAATGAAGCCAAATCGTCTCTGGGGATACTACCTTTACCCAGACTGTTATAACTATGATTACAAACAAAACCCACATAATTATACAGGAACCTGTTTAGATATTGAAATAGCAAGAAACAATGAGCTTAACTGGTTGTGGGAGAAAAGCACAGCACTTTACCCATCTGTCTATCTAGAAACAGCCTTACGATCTTCCAGAAACGCCCAACTTTTTGTTCGCAACAGAGTTCAAGAAGCCATCAGAGTTTCGTACGTCTCTAATTCTACTCATCCCCTTCCAGTTTTTGTGTATACACGACCAGTATTCACAGATCTCTATGAGGAATATCTCTCTCAGGTGAGTGGAGCTACGCCTTAAGTATTTCAAACTTAAATGGAAAGAAATTATCACAGGGCGCTTATTTAGAAAAGATATGAATTTGTATCAGAAGTGTCTAGATTTTGTATATAAAAAAAATCTACCAACTACATTTGAGCAAACTGAACAGTAAGAGGTCTATTTTCAATCCTTCCTCATGGTATTTATCAACTTATGTTTTACTCTCTGAGCAGTCCTCACATGCAGCAAAATATTAGCATCTAGAGAGCATATTACAGTACATTAATTCAAAAGAAAGAATAACGTTTTCCAAAGAGAATTAATAAAACTGGGCTGGCCTAACATCTGCTTCTTAAGTTAAAAGAAAAAACAATAAAAGAAAGTCTTTCTTTTTGTCTTACGTAAGTGTTTCCTTCTCCTCGCTTTTCTCTTTGATAAATACGAGGTGTATCCCTCCTGATTTTGTTAGAGGACTGTGGAGGTACCCCAAGGGTGACTATTGTAAGATCTCATACTTTCATACCTCTCCCACTTCTCAGCCTCCAGTTGAAAAATGAGAGGTCATTCAAAAATCACTTCCTTGTCCAAAATGTTCACCTTTTTCTTCTTTTGGAATTCTGTAGTGCACATTAAAATAAATAATTTCTGTTGCAGAAATTCTTAAATGGAAGAATGGTAACTTACCATTCTTCCACTCCCGGTTATCTGATTTTTATGATGATATAATCTAATTAGTTCTCCAGAATTGAAGAACTTCCTTGCCCGTCTAGGACTTGAAGTACTGATGCAAAAAAATCAGTTTGTAAAAACCAAAACAAGGACAGAAGACTGCTAATTCTTTCTTTGGTTGATAGGTCTTAAGGCTAGTGAAGAAAATTCTGTCCTTAGGTACACTATGCTGTGTAAATGGCATTTCAGCAAATCACAGGTTTGCCAAGGTTAGGCTCTGACTAAGTTCTAATCATCTTATTACAGTTCTGGCTACGCTTTTTCCTGAACATTCTTCATTTACCTGTGCTATCTTACATATCACCAAATTGATGAATCTCCTCCAGGCCACAGGGAGGGGGAAGTTAAAGACTGTGGTCCTAGTGACTGTCTTGTGTCTGGTACCCTCCCAAATCCTGGACAGAGCATTACTGAGCATTGCTCCCCGCTCCGCGCATACCTGTGAGGAGCAGGAGGTTCTGTCAGCAGTTCTGCTGGGTTCCTGGTTATTCCCTTTAAATCCTCCAACACTCACATATTGCCTTTTCATGCTGTGCCCCTCACAGAGATTTTTTTCCCCTTGTCCTTTTTCTATCCATAGCCCTCTCCCATTCCAGATGGACTTAAACGCTTTGTTAGGACTGGGCTAATAGCTGACCCTCAGAAAAAGAACAGAAACAAATTTCCCTGATTGATCTCTGTAAAAGGTCAGAGGCATTCTCCTGAGAAAAGAGATTCCTGTTGGTGAAAGCTCTGCTCTTGCTACTTTTCTGCTCCAGCACTTTCTGAGAACTGTAATTAAATTAAATTTTAAAAAATCCTACGTCTGTGCTTTCTAGCTTGCACTTCAGGCAGCATTACTGAAATTGGTTACCACCAGCTCTAAGCAGTCAGAAAACAATGTAGCAAAATAAAAGTTAAAATGGTTGGTGGGGTGTATGGGCTTAACCACTGGCTTTCTAACCATATACAGAGGTTACTCCAAAAGTAATGCCTCCTGTTTATTTCCATGGAAACTACAACAGATGTAAAGAGAGCAATGACACTATTTGGTAGAGGAAAGTCTTAGCTACAAAACTTCATTTTTCAACATAATCACCACCAGTAGTTATGCATTTACTCCACCAATGAGTAAGAGCCTGCATGCTGAGCTCAAAAATACCTGCACTAGCAGAGGTGACCCACTGTCACTGTTGCCACTGCTGAAACACAGCACCCACCGCCTCACTGTGCTCACATCCACTGTTTGGTCTCCATAAATGCTCAGCAAGCATCAATGAATGTCAGTGGGTGCAATTTTTTCTGCATGGAGAAAATCAGTGACACACCTTTGCTCCATACGCACTTCCATGTCAGACAGCATTCTGTCAGACTGCCCCTCTGCTGCCATCTGTCACACAGCAACAACACGTAATGGAATACTGCTGGGAAGGTTCAACCTCTGCTGTCATACCACCAATATCCACCTCTGATGTCATGGGCCACCATAATAAAATAAGAGGCATTACTTTCAGAGCAGCCCAACTAGAAACAGTTGTCAATATTTTCTACTATTACCTGCTCAACTCCATCCCAGAACAAAACAGTGTTATTGTGAGCAGAATGTCTGCATAGCGTATAATTGCTTGCTGTCTTCAGAGTGGTTATTTTGTCTATGTAATTTACTACATAGATTTTATCTTTTGCATGTATGTTATGGCTTACTTACACTGGTATGATCCTTTCCTCATTTACTCTTAGGATGACCTGGTAAATACCATTGGAGAGTCTGCTGCACTGGGTGCTTCTGGAATTGTGATTTGGGGTGATATGAATTTAACACAAAGTAAGGTATGCCAGGTTAATTATTATGTGATATTTTAAAAGAGCAAGAAAGTGAAAAGGATACAGAAAAGAATTACAATTATTTACATCATATCTTCTACTTTAAAAGTGATGACTCCATATTGTCAGCAGATCTACTGTCTTCACCAGCCAAAACCCAAGCCTATCTGAGGCTTATGAAGATTGCCACTGACTACTCAGAATAAGACTTCAATTTTTTGAACTTTTGGTGTTGGCTACGAGCAACTACACAAGCTACCATGGTAACTGTAAGCAACTGCACAAACTGCATCAAGCAAAATTTTCTAGGCAGGGTTTTCATCTAAAAGAAAAACAAACAACTACACATACCTCAGATTCACTGAGATGATGTCTATTGGTGTAAATATTGGCTTTATCCGGCTACTGATGTGTGGTATTAGGCAAATGCCCTAAGAACATATAGCTTCAGAAACAAACATTTCCCCAAACCTCTCGTTTGACAAGCATATACAACATATATGCCAGCTTCGTGGTCAATCAGATGTTCTCTTAGCATACATTTAATTTGACCATAATCCCAAAATCCTTTCCATTCAAAAACGCTGTGAGAGCTCCCTATTCCTGCAGTCCAGCTACTCAGAGGAAAACCGAAGATTATTACAAGGTGAATTAACAGAAAAATTATTTGCTTAGGCTGAAGGACTGTTTTGTGAGTTGGTTTTATTGTTTATTTTTCCCCTCAAGATACCTTCAAAATATTCAAAACACATAAAAAGGAACATTGATCCTTCATACAGTTTTTTAAAATGCATCTGATTCAAAAGGCTACAGGGAATCTCACACAGATAAAATGAAAGCTTAAAGTCATCTACTATCTTCTAGAAGTGCTTTTACTAACATCTCCAATAACCACCTAAGATAAATTTGTGATCCTTGAATTATACAGCAACTTCTCTGATAAATCTGCTTCCAAAAAACAGTTATAACTGTTATTAAAACCTCAAGAAAAGCATTTATAGATATCCACTACAGTACTCTTACTATAACAACAGCATTCTAATAGTTCCTGTACTAACTTTTCAGATATGATGCTCTTTTTACAGAACACCTGTAGGACTCTGGACAACTACCTTAGGAAGACTTTGACTCCTTACCTCATCAACGTCACAATGGCAGCCAGAATCTGCAGCCAGGTAGTATGCCAAGACTCTGGTGCCTGTGCACGGAAAAAATGGAATTCCAATGACTATCTTCACTTGAACCCAGAGAATATTGTCATTCGAATGACAAAGGATGGAAAATATACTCTGCAAGGGCAACCAGCACTTCAGGATCTGCAGACATTCATAGAAAAATTTGACTGCCACTGTTACGCAGGGCACAACTGTGAACCCAGAGTTGATATCAATGACATCCATTACCTTCGTGCTTGTATTTCAGAAGAAATCTGCATTCAGATATCCTCAAATTCATTTTCTAATATAGACTCTTCTATAGAAAAGAACCTGTCCAACAGAACTGTATTTCCACTTGCCTCTCAGAGTAAGGTGACATTATCTACACATCCTGAAATAGATGATTTCCATCCTGCCACTGGAAACAATATACTGCATTTAACAACTGCAGAATACAACACTGTCACAGCAGCCACTAGATATGACATAGAAGCAAATGATACTTGTAGTTTTGGTAGTTCTATATCATATAAGATAAATATGTTTAATCTATTTTTTTTAATTCTAATTTTGAGAACCTTAATATAAATTACTCAAAGAAGTGAGAATATTTTCTTTTCCTGGCTGTGTTTAATTTGCACAGAGAAATAATTCCTAAAAGGTGTAAAACAGCTGCAACTCTGTGGTCTTATCTGTATCAGGTAACCTCTTCTATTCCTTGGGTAACACTTCAGTTTGAATGTAATTCTTCAGTTTAGTTCTATAAACTACTATTTGTGCCAAAGATATACTGGTCTGTATATACTGATTATACCTACTGAAAGGATAACTCAGCATGAGGAACACTTTTTGTTTTTTTTAAAAACTTGACATTTTTAACAGTTGCATTCGAAGAACACATCTGTGAATAGTACCACTTCGTATACTTAAGTCAAGTCTGTCAAATCCATCTTAACCTGGATTTCATTCTCAGAAGTTAACAGGCTTAATGCTCTGTGTTCATTCCATCTGAACACTAGCTATTAAAAATATTTGGCTTAACTTTATATTGTGGAACTTTGCAACATAATGTTTCTTTGATGAATGTACCCCCTTTTTTTTTTTTTTTTTTTTTTTTTTTTTAACTTTTTACAATATCTACAAGGACACTGTGGTTCTTCTTTTAATTGAATATACTCCTAACTCTTCAAAAGTCACTAACTTCAATGTAAATATTGACTTCTAACTAATACTACTTCATTGTGTAAAATTGGAGCTGTAGCAGTTAATCTTTCCTTCTTTCTTCTCCTCTTCTTCTCCCAAGCCCTCTCCTTTTTTCTTATTGGCTCTCAGTTGTTTCGTCTGGCCAATACTCATCAGATCTGCTTCCTCAGTCCCTAATGGCACAGGTTATTAGTCCTGGTTTCTCTGGACAGCAAGCCCTGGAAAGTGCATGTGACTGTCTCTGTGCCATGTGGACAACAGCCTGTGCGCACAGTACACTTTCTACACTGATTATTTCCTAGTCAGTCTATTTGGTGGAAAATAGTTTGTTCCTTAGGAAAACTGAACAGTGGCAGATGTGATGCTGGGGATCAGGGAACTCTCATTCTTCACTTCCAGTGTCTATGATCAATAATCTCAGATTTTTTATCAGTTCTGCTCACAAAACCCCAAACTACCTCCCCTGTCATGCAGAAAGTTTTGTGCCCCAAATGGGGAACAAATGGGGCTTGGCGAGAGCAGTCAGTGTGTGCCATTAACCTGGGAAGGAAAGCAGACAGCAGTTGACAGGAAAGACAGTAATAGAGGAAATATGCCTATCTGGAGAAGAGGCCAAAAAGCACATCATCCAGGACACTACAGGGAAGGCCACGGTGTGAAACCACTTTCTTTCAGCTCTGAACAGAAATAGCAAACACATGAGAACTATGGGTTGCAGTTTAAGACTTCACTGCAGATGCTCAGCTGTCATGCAGAGGCTAGGCAGCTTGTGTTTTCCATGAGAGACAGGAAAGAACCTGGTATATTCAGAAGGAATTCAGAGAAAATCAGTTATTCAAGACTATGATCTACCAAAAGCCACTCCGTATAGCTACAATAAGACTATTTACTTAATATTATTTTATTGAAGTCACATATAAACTTCAGAAGAAAATCACTCCCAGTTTCACATCAAGAGTCCAGTTATGATTTCTGTATAGCCAGTTGAAACATTCAGAAGCAACTAACAGTTCATTCAGTTCATTTGCAGTTCATTTGATAAAATAATATTTCCAAATTATTAAGTCAGATGTTTAATAGAAGGCTTGACTTCTAATGGGTAAAGAGTGGCTGCTGGCACTGATAGATTAAAAATGTCTCCATAGAGCTAGGCATGATCTGCATAAATAAATCATCATCTCGCATACATACAATATAACAGAATGATCTATCATTTCAATATAGCAGCCCTTTACTTGCAAAAACCTAATGCCTAAATCTAGCAGAAAATGCGTATTAGATCTAATGCCTTCAAATGTTCATGTTGTCAGTCATAACAGATGTGCAGAAAAATAGATGAAGACTTCAGATTTAAGAAGAAGAAATAATGTTTTATGGCTTTTGGACAGCAAGTTATCAAGAGGAAGTAATGATTTTCTCACTGCACTTACATTGTTGAGCCCACAAGTCAAAGCTACTTCTGCCATCAATGTCACAAGTAGACTAAGAAGTAAAAAATGTATTTGTAGCAAACTGTCCAGAACAAAAGAAGCCAGCAGGTTTTTTATCACTTCTGTAAAAATGTAGTTTCATCACTCCAGCTTTTAATGGATGTTTGACCTTGGGTAAACAAAAGCCATGGTGCCCTTCTGCATTATTGCTGCATCCGAGGCCCCTCTGCTTCATGCTGAGCTTGAGATAATTATCAAAAGATTTCTAAAACCTGGAAACTACACTGGTAATGTCTTAGCATACTTTGTATGACTTATACAAAGTAATTTTTTTTTGTTTGTTTTAACAGAATCCTTTAACATGGCTAACACTTTCTGTTGGCATATAGAGTTTCAGTTCAAAGGCTGCATTGCGCTGTTGAATCACGCACTGGAAAAGTTTCCTGAGGTCAGGCTTCGTTGTAAATATCTAGCTCTCTTCAAGACACTGAATTTATATTACTTTGTGGTAAGTGAGCTTGCAGCATCACAAAATCTACAAGCCTTACCAAAAATATTACCAACTATCAGCCAAGTAATAGCAAGCAGAGCATTTGCTGTGAAATCCCAAAGGAAGAAGTAGGAAAGAGAAGATAAATAAGAGTTAGGACAAAACATCTAAGACTTCCCAATGGATGAAGAAGAAGTGAACTGCAGAAGTGAAGGAGCGAAGCAGAAGGGAATATGGACAGATCAGACTTTCTGTACCACAGTTTTTATCTACTTGGTATTTACTACAGACAACCTTTTCCCAATGCTCACTATATGCTCACTATATGCTCACTATAAAGATAAATATAAAGAACACAGTAACTGATATGTTAGATTAGATACATCTATCTGATCCCACCTAATTTTTTCTTGAGAGCAGCTAGAATAACAAAAGTATAAGACAAGTGAGAGGAAAGCAAACCATCGCAATAAACTCTCCACAGAAATGTATCTTCCTAAGCTCCAGCATAAGCAGTTATCTTGTGCTCCGAAGGATAATGCTTTGCCAAGCATCTTTTGAATTTTCATTTTGAATCTATATGTTACTCACACATACCTGAAATTCATGCTTAAATCCTACAAACGTCTTACAATAGAGAGATTTGTGTATACCAACATGTATAATTAGAGTATTTTCCAAGTGCATTATTGTGTTCTGCATTATGCTTGTCTTTCCTCTTTCTATGTCAAAGAGTCACCATAGAGTCAACAAGAGTTTTCATGGAGTAAGGACAGAGAAAAGAAGGAAAAGGAGAGCTATTCCTTCTATTGCTGGGGATATGTTCAAAGCCAAACTTGTATTCTCCTACAGCAAAACAAAAAACCATCACTTTCCATTAATTGCATTTCCTGCAATCACTGTTGTCTCTGTAGCCTTATAGTTTCAGTTTCTTATGTTCTTGTATTTTTCAAAAGATTAAATGCTAGATGAGCATTTGTTCACTTTGATTACCATTCATTATTTTGTACCTCTTCCTTACAGGCAGAATTCAGACTGGTTAATACTCAGGGAATGGGGAATTCTAAACTGGGTTTGATGAAAAGGTCTAAAAAATGAAAGATGTTCAATCACCTTCAGTGCCCTTCTTCAATGTGTACAAATCTTGCTAAAATTTTCATTAAAATTCTGTTTCTCTATCTGAAGGATCCGGATCTGGCTTATTGTGTTGCTTATTATGGGACACCCAAAGATACTGGCACTTTCACAGGAGATGACTGCTGAGTTTCACAGAATCTGAACACAAGTGAAACCACAGACTAGTCCCTGCCTTACAGTTCCTTTCTTCTCTGTTCGAAAACTAAGAATGTGCAGAGAGATTCTGAGAGATGGGCCAGTAGGACCACTTTGCAAGCAGCCTAGGATGTGACAGCATCTCAAGCATCCACGAAAATTTGTGTTAATCCTTGAAACATACTGGAATACACCGCTGTATATATATATAAGAAAGGAATTGTGTCAAAGATTTCAAGCCGGTACAATCAACACTAGACAACTCCCAGACACATACTAGATGTATACTGGTATCTATCCATCACAATATTAATACAAGCAACAAGACAGCAGACAGTCACGTAATTTTAAAACATATTCAGTTACAAAGCACCAACGAGCTCTTCAAGAAGACAACTAAATTCTTTCCTTCAGGCATATAGAATACAAATATTTGAAAGGTTTTTCACAGCCTGTTTGTGCAAGCCTTTTTACACTCCCAGATACCCTTCCTGCCAACGTAAGCCTGTAAGATTAGGACCTGAGATTTCAGGGCAGAGTCATGAGTTTGTTTAATTCCAAAGTACTGTATACATCTAAAAATGTACAGCTTTATTAAACTGTGGCTTCATTTTTCTTAAAGAAAAAATAATGTCATTATTACTGTCCTTTCGTTGTAGGGTTTTTTAAGTAAACATCTCACTGAAAAGCAGCGTACAGGTGGCTAGAAATGGATTCAAAAGGTTAACTGATCTAACTTCATGCTTTACCACATCTAAATGTTTCCTGCAATGTGGCTATTGCAAACCCTTCTGTTTTGTTGGAAATACTTCACTGAAATGATATATTCCTTTAGGAAAAATTATGTAAACATGAAAAATTCAAAGCAATCCTCAGCTTTGGTGTCTGTCAGTCAAGGATCTTTAGAGAACAGTTATTTTCCGTAGGTGTTCTGTAGGTGTTCCTTCAGCAGCTACTTTTCTCTTCACTGTCAGTAGTACTCAGGACTGCAAAAACTTCCTGCATCTGTTTTCCCCTCATCATATATGAGAAAGAAAAGGGCAGGGAGGTAAAGGATACCTATCAATATTAGCATCCTTAAGGGATTAACTTTGGATATCATTATGTTCACTAATGTGTTTCTACCATCACTATTTATTGATTATAGTTCTTCTTTGCCAGTAGTAATTAGATAGCATTTTCCAGTGTATGCTTGTATACGCCTTAGTTTATAACTGATAAGGTACTTATTGATTAGTAATCAGACACAGACACTATGAAGATTAATGTGAACCACTACTATGAATACTGAATATTTTGTTTCTGCTTCACAGTTGGGCCTCAGACAATATGCAGTCACCTTTCTCTGACTTTGTTTCCATCTCAGAAAATATATTTATACAACAGAACTTCAAGATCCTGCAGAAGAAATATGCCATATGTTGGCAATCTCCTTCTGGAGCAAGCTGCTCCTGCAGGCTACTAACAGGTTGAGACAAGATGACAGCTTGCCAGTGTATAGCGATGATTTCCTGAGGCAGGCACCTTACGACCACCCATTCAAAGGGAGGCAAAGGGCAGCCTGCAGTCACATAACGACAATATTAATGCCACAACAAAATATGAAGCACCTTAATACTGGGTCCAACAAGTTCTTAAAGGCACTGCACTAATAACGTACACTCTTAGGCTGCCTGTCTGTAAATCCATTGCACTGTTTCAGTTATCATGCTAAATATACCAAACATAGGTATCCAAAACACAGAGTTCCTCAGTTAAAAATCTCAATCTGCCCTACTCTGCCAGTGTAACAACCCATACCTAAATCCTTCTTTACGCTTTTCTTCCCTGGAGTGAGAAAAACTATCAAGAAGCACACTAATCTCTAAGGCTGCAGCCAGCAGAGGGCACAACTAATGCCCATGGACACCAACGGGCACACTATAATGCTTTTACAGAGATCTTCAATACAGCCTTTCTCTCGTCAGCAAAGCAGCTGCTTGACTCTGGCTTACAAAGGGAAGACCAGCGTCTTACCAATGCAGTGCCTCGGTAGCAGAAAAGATGCATAGTTTATTCTACTATATCAGGACAAACTTGAAAGTACCAGAGTGAGACATCACTTCATTCTCTCCTCCCTAAAGATTTCACTCAGCTGAAGGCTTCTTTTCATTAAGATCTACAGCTGTTACTAAAAACCAGGCTTAAGCTACAGACAACCTGATCTCTTTGGTAATATTCAGAACTAGACATGTGGGTCCCCATCATCTTGTACTGATCAAATGTTTGCATCTGATGCATTCATTCAGGTCAAATTTTTCTGTATCATCATCATCATCTGAAATGTAGTATCAGCTATTTTCATTTTTATAACACAAGCAAGTGTCCGCAATAGAGTGAGCTGCTTCATGATCACTTCACAGACAGAGAACTTGAAAAACTCAATATAGTAGGTGCTATGTTTAGCTATGTTATGGCAATACTGGTCCCAAAGTGTGTAAATCTCAATAGGCAAGACAGAAAAATAAAATATTATATCAGCAGTTAAATGTTTCCTGGAGAGATTAAGTGTCCTGCCTACAGTCACAGGGGATAATGAATGGTGGCCTTCTGTGTCTTGGGTCAGGCTTTCAACAGCAAGAACAAATACCCTTGGAGATGCTAACTGTAACAAGGTAGTAATACTTTCACATACTATATTCTAATGCAATATTCTATCATCAAGCAGCCTGTAAACTAAAGAATTGCTTGTCATAATCCCATAGTTTGTCACAAAAGTAGGGGCGTTACAGAAGATTTCAAACATAACAGAACTTTGAACTTGGCAAACACTCCAAGAATTTTTAATATATTTTATTTGGATGCCCTAAACACCATGAAGGACTTCAGTTAGTATGTAACTGAATCAGTCTGAAAATTTACCTGCCTCTCCTCTGCTGTCTTTTATGAGGATACTTTTTTCCAGAATATGCTACTGTATCTGTAACATATTGCTTGTGTAAGCCTAACTGCAAGCCTCAAGCACTATTCCACAATTTAGAATTCCTGCAAAAATATTGACTGATTTATTTTATGTGCATTTTTCCCCGTGCAGTAATCAGAACCACTTCACTCTCAGGAACTACTTGTACCAATGGCCTGTCTTTATTCCACACATTGTCAGCTGGGTGATACGTTGATATGGGAGAAATCCTTACATTTTCAGTTTTGATGCTGCCAGAAACATTTAATCTAGTCATTCAAAAAATCAATAATTGCTTTGGCTGAAACAAGTTTTTGTTTGTTTGTTTTTTAAAAACAAGAAACATAGCAGAAAAGCAAAGAACAGTGGTTTGCCTATGAGTTATTTCCTGAAAATACCCATCCAACCAGAATAAGAATAATCTATTTCCTACCCTAGCTTTTTCACTCATGCCTCCAGTGATCCCCCCGCTGAATGGCCAATTGGCTGCTACCAAGAAGCAAGCAAAATAGCTGACCTTTTCTCTAATGCAGGATCAAACGCCTCCCTTCCTATCATACCATCAATTTTCAAGATCTGTACCAAGCCCTGAAATTGCCTGAAGACACGATCACTGTTTCAGTTTTATGAGTGACATCCACAATTCTAGCTTTAACCAAGAACACCAAAGCTTTTTGTCTGTTCAGTTTTAAAACTAACTGTTCACCACTGTATAACTTAATTCCTTACGTAAGAAAAAAAGACTCGTGAAAATTTTTGGTCTCCTTGTTTTGTATGGCCATCCATTTTCATAGTGCTTTTAAAACATAAGGGGAATTTCAATTAACATGGGCTGAAGCTTTTACCTATCCAGTTTCTACAGACTTAAGAGGAGGTGGTGGCTTGAAAAGAGGGACGAACGTGAATTAGACTCTCCACTAAGGGAACAACAAGCCACTATATATTCTACTGGGCCAACTACTTGGAAGTCATGCATTCAACTTACACCCAAGACAAACTGCCTTCAGCATGGATAGCTCTGGATCAAGAAGGTAGCACAGGAGAAGTAAAGAGGAAAATGGGGGTTACTGCAGAAGGGAAGCAAAGTTTATGGTTCTTAGCTAGTTATGAAACTAAATTCACTAGTTGTTTTGCTTAGAACATAAATCCATTTAAGAAAAATAATTAAAGTTATATATTTGTTGGTTGTTACAGTTCAATTTTGCTTCCATTCTGTAAGCTCCTTCCATGTTGTTCATTTAAATTTATGAATCTTTAAGGGTAATGCTCTACCATTTTGCCTTGATCTTTTATCTAGCATAAAGGATTTAGACCAGTGAACTACCGTAGGAAATAAAAATAATTAGAGCAACTGCCAAATCTCTAATAAGAACTCCACAATTCAGGAAAACACTAAATTATACAACCCTTAGCTAGAGCCAGTCTTAGGTATGAGCAAACAATTGTTTCAGTTGCTGAAACAAATCTCCAGTTTGATAATTTAGTTCATAAATATACAAAGACATGAAAATATCATTAAAAGAAGCATTAGAAATAGCAATTCCCAATGACGTAAGCATGATCATAGCAGATTCAATGATCGCTCTTTCTAGCCTAGCACCTTGCCCCCAAAATGGCTGTTCATGGTAACTAGGGGATAGCTTTGAAACAAAGGGATTACCTGTATCAAGGGCAGCAACTTAGGTTAGTTGGAAAAAAAAAAAAAAAGCCTCTAGTTGTTCATTTGGGACTCATCACTTAATAAATGTCTGCACTCCTCCAGACTTTTAATAAAAAGAAGCAATGAAAAACAACTCCCTAACATCAACACTGGGAGGCAAGGCCAGTTCCTCATCCCATTTTCTTCTTCAGATGTTCAATTAAATTTACAAGGGTAAATAAGTATCTACCAAAAAAAAAAAAAAAAAATCACAGAAATACATTGTGAGTCATTTTGGCTGTATATACAACCAGGGCATAAAAAAACATAAAAATCTGTCACCTGTATAGATAGCCCAGACCAGTTGCTCTTGACAGAAATGCCACAAGAGCTTCAAGTTTTTGTGGTTGAGCAGACGTAACCAGTGAGCTTTGTCACACACTGCATTTTCTAAAATGATGAAATCTGCCTCTACAAAGAGCACAGAAAAAGTAATTCTGAACAGTTTGATGAAAATACTAGGTTTCAAAATAGAAATATCCATGTTACATTTCTAAGTGCATACTTTATCTATGCATGAACCCAGAACTGGAACCTTCTTGAGCATCATGCAGAATTTAAATGACAACTACTGAGCTTGGCAGAGGGATGCAGGCTAAGCGTTAGCTCTGCATTTCTGGGGAACACAAACCTAAGTGTGTTAGAAATCACTTACCCAGCACAGGCAAAAGACAATTCCCTGCAATGCTCCACATCCTGTCATCAACAACTACACAGAGCAACCAACCAAACATCTCCTGTTGAGGCAAGGAAGCGTGCGAAGGGAACTGACAGAGACGAACCCCAACAAAGATGTAGTAAGCCTTGGAACTTAAAGTCTGTCCCTATACAAAGGACGAGGAACAGACTTTCACAGGAAGAGTGTAAGTACTAAGGCTGTGAGAACTGTCATTGTAAGAGGCAAACCTACAACATGGAACCTGTGAGGAGGTGAGCCCACCAGCTCTTGTACTGTGCACTCGGATAGTCCTGGGCAGATAAGTCTCAGCCTGCGGCAGCCCACTAGGCCCCATAGGACGCCCCTCCGTTGAAGCCACCGCCTGTCACCCCCGCAGCCGACCCCGCCCGCACCTTCAACCCTCACCAAGTTCCACCCCAGCCCCGCCGCCATCTCGCGGCACAGCCCTGCCCCCGCCGCGGGCGGGATCCGTCAGACCACGCTGCAGACGCCTCCCCGGCCGCCAGCCCAGCCGCGGCCACCGCCTCCTCCCCACCGAGCCCCCCTGGGCCGGGCCAAACCCCTCCCACGTCTGCAGCAAGTGGCAGCGGCAGAAGGGCGGCGGCGCCGCCATCACGTGAGGCTCTGCCGAGCGCTTCGTGCCCGCGCCGCCTCGTCCGCCGCCGACCCCGGCCCCTCCCGTCCCGTCGCGAGCCCGCGGCCTTGCCCCGCGCCGCCATGCCCAGCAGCGAGGCGGTGCCGCTGGGGCTGGGCGCCTGCCGCAGGTCGGGGGCGCTGGCCGGGATGCTGGCGCTCGTGGCGCGGGTGCTGGAGTGGCTGCGCTCGCTGTTCTGGAAGGAGGAGATGGAGCTCACGCTGGTGGGGCTGCAGTACTCGGGGAAGACCACGCTGCTCACCGTGCTGGCGGTACGCTCCCCGCCGCCGCCGTGCAGGGGCTGGGGCGGTGGCAGGGGCTGGGGCGGGCGGGCGCTGCGGACGGCGGCCGGGGACGGCAGGCTGCGGCAGCGCCTTGAGGGCCGTAGCGGGCGGAGGTCTGGCCGGATTCGGCCGGCCCCTTCGCTCCGCTTTCTGCAGCAACAAGTGCGGGCTGCGCCTCCGCGGCGGAGCCGTCTGCTGTCATGAGATCCCCGCAGATATGTGCGGCTCAGCGGGACGGGTGGGGCCGTTAGGGGCCGTGCGCCTTCTGCAGCCTCGAGCATTTACGCCGGGCTCGGATGGGGGTGGCATTTTACACAGGAGAAGAAGAAGATGGCTAGAATGTCACGACCACACAACGTGACCGTCGCAAATCAGATTCCCAAATTCTTACCCGTCAGTGGGAGCTGGCCGTTCATGTCGGTGTATTCCAAATTAATTAGTAATTCATTGTGCTTCCTCCAGGGCCTCAACTTTCCCTTTAATGGCTTCTCCCCTTCCGTCAGCTGCATCACATACCAGTTCCCTGATGGCCAGCCCTTCCGTAGCATTCAAGTCCAACACACCATTCCCTTCCCACTGTAACGTTCGGATGGCCTTGGTGCCTTGTTCAGTGTCTGCTCTGACATCGGCCATGGCATTTTCCATTCTGTCTCCATGCTGAAATACTGTCTCATCTTTGGTTGATGTGCTGCCCGCCCTTATGGTGCACCCTTCTGTCTGCCCCAAAGCTTTCCACCAGAAGGTTGCAAACAAATGCACGTTACATAGGGTTCATGCTGATCATGAAGCTTGTCAATGGTGCTGTTTTCTCCGAGGTCGTCAGCTCTTTACTGTATTGCAGCTTCACCTGCCACGAGGTGGGAGCATTCAGATGTTGGACAAAAGCAGGAGTAGGGCCTGCGGTCAGAGATAGGGAGACAGTGATGAACACGAGCGTGGAACATTTGTTGTTTCCTTCAATCCCTGTGCATTACAGGGAATAAAAGGAGATGGTGAATTAGTGTGAGCGAAGAAGTTGAGAGAGAGGATAAAAAGGAATGGAGCGGGGAAAGTGCAGCTAGCAATGACGGTGTGCTTTGAGGCACATCTGTCAGTAAACAGAAAATATGTTAAATTCACATTTTTGTTATTTTCACATGGTCATAATAACATAGACCTCTGTACACTCATTATCCATTGGATGCATGCTTCGTGCAGCAGGCTTTGATGAAGAAGGAGAAGAGATAATAGATTGTGTTGTTTCTTGAATTGATTTCATTAAAGGGAGCAGGAGAGAACACAGCATTTCACAGACATCAGTGCTCTAACAGTAGTGTGCAGTGTCAGACTTTATGCTTGTAAGTGCCCACTCGTTCAGACTACACCTGTAGAATGACATACATGTTTGTCTTTCTCATGCTAACCGAGATGTGATAACGCTCCCTGTTTCTGCAGGTCTGATTTTGTCAGCATCTTTTTCAAGAGTGTTCTGCAAGGCACCCATGTTTTCTGACTTGAGAAATGTCACAGATTACGTTTTTGTAGCTTTTGGATTTTTTAATCTGGAGATCATGTGCCCTGATAAACACCAAAGAAGGGTGGTTGAAGAATTTGGGAGTAAATGATTTAGGATAAGGCAGTAGGTGTCAATTGATAAGAGGATGGCAAACAGACTGATGATGGGCATGTGTTTGTGTAAGTGTGGTTAGCATGCAACAGGGGGAAAATAACCATTACAAAACAGTGAGTACTTGAACTCATTGCAAAGTTCAGTGGATCATAAAAACAAATGATAGGAAATATTTATTTTTCCCACTGTGCAGTAGTATTCTGAGTTCATCTTATGCTACCATCCAATAAACATGCTTAAGAACAGTCTCCTCCCAGATAGAGCCTTATTTAGTCCTCGGTTACCTGTGGAAACCTGGGGTAAGTTCACTGCCTCTTACTGTGGATGCACACTGATGTATTGAAGTGAATCTGCCCCATCATTTTTGTTTGTGTAAGGTGTAACGGCTGTATTCATCGTCAGTTCAATATTCATCAGCGTTTAGAAGGGACATTACAATCTTCTTGGTGTTTGTTATTTTCATTTGTGTTAGGATACAGTCTCTTTTACTGAGGTGTAACAATGAAATTGTACATCTTGAATATTCAGGAAAATAACTAGTTTGTCATGTAAAACTTTGCTAGGAAGCAAAACTGAACTTCTTACTTTATGGTGCTAACAGCAATTGAAACAACACAGTAATCAGAGATTTTGTGCTAATATGGGCAAAAGATGAAAAATACTCATTTCCTTTTTTCATTTTGTGGGAAAATAAAGAACTGTAAACATAATACATAGTTTGTAGCTGGATCCACTCAGCCGGAACTGAAAATTTCAGAAGATTAAAACTGTTGGAGGAGAAGACATAATATGTTGCATTCTGTCCTCCAAACTGGATTGTTTTCTGTTTTTATCTTCCTGTTTAGTGTATTGAATGTGGTGTATGTTTTGTGATCAAAATGGAATCCTGACTTTTTATGCTTTGCCTAAACAGTAACTTGCTGAGTTGGCTATCTGTTTTTTTCCAGGCTTTCCTGTTCCTATATAGTGACATTACATCCCCATGGTTTATGTGCTAGGAAGTGTGTATATGTCCACACAAATTATGTCCTCCACAAATACATGTACTGTGTATTCTAGCAAAATAGGCCAGAACCTGCTGCAGCAGGTTGGTAGTGATTGGCTTTGTCTTACTGCATCCTATTAAAAACTTCTGTCACTGCTGGGTGCGTGGATCTGTAGGAGACTGCTGGTGCATTTGTCTTCACTGCTGCTGCTGACAAGTCACTGAAGCAAGGAAAGAGAAGAAAAAGAGACTTCCAGCAACAGAAGATGGGGATGATGTGTAGTACAGAATTTCGCAGTGAAGTTCCCATAGCTAAGATCAAACAAGTAATTGATGGAATTCGGTTCTTGCCTAAGGGATTGAATTCCAAACCCCCAAATCACTGAGAAGAGCACATAGCTGACCAAGACTATATAGGTTTTTAATCCCAAATTAAAAGTAATATCAGTTTAACACACACAAACCAGAGGTACAGTGTGTTCTCAATCTGCCGTAAGGGAGGAAAGCAGTTGCAGAAGGCACGTAGTGACCAGCAGTAGCACTAAGGATAGCTGGTGGCAGTACGGGGCTGTGAGCTGCTGTTGTACTGCACCTTGCAGCGCTGATGATCTGCTTCTCAAGTGGGAGGGCCCTGCTGGAGGATGTTTGCTTCCCTCATTTGTATACCAGTATGCTGAAAAAATAAAGGTTACAAAGGATGATGAGGTGAATGAAGGGAGTGTGGGAAGATAGAAACAAAAGGGCGGTGGCAGTTCCAGGAGGTACCATGCTTCTTCTCTCTGGGTGACTGGAAAACCAGGACTACTGTGTGCATTGCAGACAGTAGGGCCTGGACCTCTGTGTAGAAAGAGTTGTTAAGTAACCTGGGTCATATCTTAATCCACTACTTGTGTTGAGGTTCAGTCCCTTATAGTGGATACATTTTGAATGAGTTTCACTTTTCTCATCAAAAGCTATCTTCTGCAGTGGGTAAATTTTTGTAAGGTTTCATTGTTGTACTAATGACTATCTATCTTATCTCGTAGAGGTACTTGTCTTTACTGTGGGTTGGAGGTAGGCATTCAGTATTTTGTTGTGGTTTATAGTATACTGAGTTAGTTCCTTGAATTTTTCTGTCTCAGTGACATTCTTTTGGGTTCCACAGCAGGACTTCCCTGCTTCACCTATTCAGAAGCTCGGAGTACTCTTTAAATGGGTACTTCTTCACCATTTGCTACATCTGATGTTAAACCTGTGATAGTGGTGAAAATCACAGAATTGTAGGGGTTGGAAGGGGCCTCCAGAGATCATCGAGTCCAACCTCCAAATTGATGGGGAAAAATTTGAGTATAGTCAGTTTTATTATATTTTGACAATCCTGCTTTCTGGTTTGCTCAAGAATCAGATGAGGAATTATCTGAAGTCTCGTGGTTTCTGGGGTGATCTTTGTCACCGAGGAGAATAAAAGATCATTTAAAGGGACTGAAATGAACAGTCTTCTTTGGCGTGACAATGCATTAATTGAAGTGCTGGCCAATGCTCTCGTGGAAAATTAATGTGGTGTTTTACTGTGTTTTAAAATAAAAATTTTATTTTTGCAAATGAGAAAATCATCTGCTTTGTATCAATTATTGTATAATATGTATATATTTTTTTTGCATTCCAGTCAGGGCAGTTCACAGAAGATATGATTCCTACAGTAGGCTTCAATATGAGAAAAATAACAAAAGGGAACGTTACCATAAAGGTAGGTGTGCATGGTTGCATTAATATAGAATGTATAATTAAAAGAGAAAGTGATAAGAATTTGTAATGAAACTGTATAGAAAGTTGTTTTTTTTCAGGTGATCACCTATCTGTTTTTGTAGTTCAGAAATTCTTTTGAGAGCATATAATTACGCATTTCTGTGTTACATTAATATATATTATTTCATGATATCCATGCCAGGTGGAACCTGGCACTCCTTTGGATTAGAAAGGTAATAAAACTCAGAGATACTTAGGGACCCAAGTGGACAACCTGGAGGTTGTCCTGGAGGCTCTCTTGTACTCTCTCCTCCCTTCTCACAAATCTAAAGGTAATCTGAAGCAACTGTCCTGTTAACTTTTGAAGCTCAGTGGAGAATCCATTTTAGCTCACATTGTATTAGCTATCAAGAAATACTACATCTAATCTAAGTCAGTTGTCACTGCACCATCTCTTAGTGCCCCTTTTCCCTCTAGATATGGAGAGATACAGATGCTGCCACTTTGGTTGTAATTCATAGCGTAGGCATCAAAATACAGATAAATCACTAGCATTAAGGCTCTCTCTGTTGTTTGATTATAAAGGGAGTCAGATTGATTAGTCTAGCTCAGATTCATTTTGTCTAAAATTAGGTGAAGAGAATGTAAGTTTTTGCTTTTACCTTGACTTTTCCCTTCTTGTCCTTCATTTTCACACCTTTCTTGCTCAGTTCTAAAGGTGTTCTTTTTCCTTTGGGTTGGCATGAGTCTTGTACCTAGGAATGATTTTCTAAAAGCATCTGTAATGTGAAAATAAGCAGTTGTGAACTATCTACCCGCTCACTTTAAACAATGAGCAAGTAAAGGCTGATGAAAGGAATAACTGACTTCTGTTTCTTGGGAGATGTTAAAGCTGAAGTATAATAATCATCCAAAACCTAAAATGACCATAGGGATATAGATTCTGTGACTGCCTGTCTGTTTCTGGTATTACTCTCTTGGTATGCTTTTTCAAAATCTCATATGACTATAAGGAGTTTCAGCTGAACATTTGAGTTCCTGCTTTTATGTTATATGTGTGTAAGATAATCACTAGATGCACTACAACCACCTGTATATTATAGTGCCTGGTAAAGCCAGTCTTTTGAAATGTGTTGAAAAGGACCTATGTTAGATCCAGTTATTTACTTGCAGCACTCCATCCCTCTTCCCAGTATGCCCTCTTGAGATTCACATCAGGTTTGGATGAAATAACGACTCTTACTACTATTCACGATTTAATCTGATTTTAATTTCACAGGAAATTTTGGCAGAATATAAAAAATAAATGATGTTGAATATCTAAAAACTAGGTCCACAGTAAAGGCTGTTAAGGCTTAAAAGTGATATGGAGTAAAATGTAAAATAAAATAAAATGTAAAATAGAGGAGAATCATTATTGCTGTGATGACCTAAGTTCTATGTCTTCATACACAATCGGTATGGTACATGAATACAGCCTGCTTTGAGGGAGAATCTGACCATACTCTTATCGCAGAGTAGGTAGGGCAGGAAGACAAAGTAGAATCATAGAAGTATTTTTAATTCTGACATTTCCTGAAAGGTAGATGATTGATGGAAGCCTAAACTTCTTTTTTCCAGTGGAGGTGGTGGTTGTGTATTTGTGGGCTTAAAAAAATGAATCCATTGTGTGATGAGCACTGCAAAAGTCAGTGTTGGGTGGCCAAACCCTTTGAAGTATGTCATCACAGGACACAGACGTATGTGATGGCAGGAAGCAGCGTCCAATTTAATAAAATAAATACAAATTATCATACCTTTGTCATATTTTTATTAAAATATATTGTGGCACAACAAGCAGGAATTACATGAGTAATCTTCTGAAATGTTGATAGAAAACCTTCAAAAGAATTTTTGTCTCAAAGAATTTACATAAGTAAGAAATCAGGTATGAATTGAGAGCTCTAGAAATTCAAGTGTGCAGTGGCTCTCAGTTTTATGGTTTATTCCTAAAGATAAAATTTCTCATTATTTTTCATGTGGTTCAGTATTAGCCATGTGTGTAGCAAACCCTTATATTTATGTTTCTGTGTGTATATCCAGAGTTGCCCTGTCCCACATGCAGAGTCTGGCACTTGCTCTTGTTAAACTTCATGCTGCTGGTGATTGTCCAACTCTCTTAGTTTGTCAAGATCTCTCTTCAAGGCCTCTCTACCCTCAGGGGAGCCAACAGCTCCTCCTAATTTACTGTCGTCTGCAAACTTACATAGTATGTATGCATTTGGGTCATACATCCCTGTCATTTATGAAAATATTAAAAGAGAACTGGCCCTAAAGTTGAGCCTGCTGAACTCTATTAGTGACTGGCTGCCAGCTTGATGTAACCTTATTTACTGATGCCCTTTGGGCGTGACCCATCATCCAATTGTTCACCCATTGCATTATGTCTCTGTCTAGCTGTGTGCTGAATCAGTATCAAAAGTTTTGCTGAAACTCAGAAAGATTACATCAGCTGGTTTCACTTGGTCCACTAGGCAGGTAACCTCATAAAAGGTGAGTAAGTTTATTGAACAGGACTTTCCCCTTGTGTTGGCTGTGACCAGAGACTGTGCTGTCTTTCAGGCATTTTCAGTAACTCCCAGAACAATTTTCCCTCCAAATCTTACCACAATCATTATTTTCTCTTAGTCAGACATGCTTCCTTCACTGCCTTATTTCTTTATGACTCATCCCATTGTGCATACACACAAAGGTCAGTCAGTAAACTCCTCATTCCTCAAAGTAACTGCTCCTGTGAATTCAAGAGAAAACAGCAAATGTCCAGGAGTGGATGTCAGTGAATGACAGGGGGGAAGAAAGAAATTCTGGTCTTGAGTGCCTCTGTTAATTAATGTCTTCCAATAGCCATCTGCTATTGCTGATCAGAGATTTGAACTCTGATGTAGAAAGAACATGCTTAAATGCAATAGTAGCTCGATGCATTCCTGTTTATCTTCTCTCCAACGAAAAGAAATGCCTTTTTAATCAGAATCAGAGCTTCTAAGTAGTTTTCATTTGGGCTCCAAATTTTTTCCAGACTATATTTCTTATAGGGGGAGGTGGAGTCAGTCCCTTTTCAAAAAGTCAAAAAAAAATCTTTTATTACACCTGCTCTTATGCCTACTTCTAAACCTGAGAATGGTGTTCCTTACAGTGGGGAAGAACCGGACTTATTCTGGGAAAACTGAGAGGGAGTCAGGTGAGGGTCGTGGAGGTTAAAGTTCACATTTTACGATCAACTTAAGTAGATCATAGCGTGTGGCTTTACATTCTACTTTAAACATATTCATACACCCTAGTACTCCTTTCTGTCAGCACTAGTGATCAAATGGCAAAGCAGTAGTGATATCAGTATAACTGTGAGGTAGTTGGAAGCAACCTCTTTAAAACAAAAGCAGAGCAACCTTACTGGTTTGCCCCTAGTCAAATTACCTAAGTAGTATGGTCCCAGCTACGTGGTTGCCACTGTGATGTAGGAAAGCAGGGTACAAATGCGCAATTTGGGGACAGTGTGGGTAGACTGACTTAGTTGCAGGGCTCCTTATTTAGATGCAGAATGTGGAGAGGAATAAAGCAGTTTTTCAGTTGCTGAGAAAAGTTACATTTTCCTTCATTCTTCCATCCTGATAGCTATAAACTCTTAAGTACAGTTAACACAGACTATGGCTAGAGGGCTGCCAGAATTATGTGTTTAGTATGCGCACATAGACTGTGAATTTGGATGATGGTGAGAATAGTTTTTTAAATAAATGTTGAATGCTGTATTGTTAGAATTTATGAACTTGGAATGATTTTAAACTTTTCTAATCTTTGCTATTAATTCATAATTCATATTAGCTATAAAAGAGAATTTATGAAGAAGTCAGTGGCCATCAATACCAAAAGTCTGATTGATGTGCTAATTGTATAGTTTTTCTCCTCCAGTATTCTACTTATTGTACACAAGTGCTAGCTATGATAGCAAATCAAGATAATGTATTTACAAGAACATCAGAGGTACTGCCTTACAAGTGCAGATGCATCCTAAGGCATTCTTAGTCTCTTAACTATCAATGGCCAATGTATATGAGAACTAGACCAGTGACAACATTGCGATTAATACTGTGATATGAAGCAGCAAATGCAGACTCACAAGAAAGCTATTTGTTCTAGTTTAAGTAGTTAAACTGTCTTTAAGTTTTCACTTATTCAAACAGGTAATTTTTTCTTACTGTTCATTCTTTCAGACATGCAGGAATTTTGTCTTCCTGCATGAATTTTCCCTTTGTTTTCAGAAGAGTGAGTACATTTATAGTGAATCAGAATCATAGAATTGCTCAGGTTGGAAGAAACCTTAAAGATCATCAAGTCCAACCATGACCTAACCATACTACCCTAACTCTTAACAACCCTCCACTAAATCATGTCCCTGAGCACCACATCCAAACGGCTTTTAAACACAACCCAGGGATGGTGACTCAACCACCTCCCTGGGGAGCCTATTCCAGTGCTTAACAACCCTTTCTGTAAAGAAGTTTTTCCTGATATCCAATCTGAACCTCCCCTGGTGCAACTTTAGGCCATTTCCCCTCGTCCTGTCACCTGTCACCAGTGAGAAGAGACCCTGCTCTTGCTGTAAGCACCTTTCAAGTATTTGAAGAGAGCAATAAGGTCTCCCCTCAGCCTCCTTTTCCTCAGACTAAACAGTCCCAGTTCCTTCAGTCTTTCCTCATAGGGCATATTCTCCAAACCCTCCACCAGCCTTGTTGCTCTTCTTTGGACCTGCTCCAGCACTTCGGTGTCCTTTCTTTATTGAGGTGCCCAAAACTGAACACAGTACTAGAGGTGGGGCTTCACCAGTGCCGAGTACAGAGACAGGATTACTTCCCTAGTCGTGCTCACTATCCTGATACAAGCCAGGATGCCATCGGCCTTCTTGGCCACCTGGGCACACGGCTGGCTCATATTCAGCCAACTGTCCATCAGTACACCAAGGTCCCTTTCCATCAGGCAGCTTTCCAGCCACTCCTCCCCAAGCCTGTAGGGTTGCCTGGGGTGGTCGTGCCCAAAATGCAGGACCCGACATTTGGCCCTATTGAAACTCATGCAGTTTACCTTGGCCCATCGATGCAGTCTATCCAGGTCCCTCTGTAGTGCCTTTCTCCCCTCTGGCAGATCAACACTCTCTCCCAACTTGGTGTCGCCTGCAAACTTTCTGAGGGTGCACTCAATCCTCTCATCAAGATCATTAATGAAGATATTAAATACAAGTGGCCCCAGTACCGAGCCCTGGGGGACACCACTCGTGACTGGCCGCCAACTAGATTTAACTCCATTGACCACAACTCTTTGGGCCCAGCCATCCAGCCAGCACAGTGGAAGCAGTACCTTCCACTTCAGCTTTAGCTTTGCTACCAAATTTATCCAGGAAAAGATTCTCTCTGTTAATTACTCCGAAACATCCATTTTGTACTCTTCTCATCACATCTGCTTTGTCACACCACTGATCAAAGAAGTCCACAAATGCCACATTCAATAAATAGTTCCAACGTTCAACCATGGTAATCTATAAGAGATTAACGGTAAGATAAACAATCCATGAATATGAATTGCCTTTCAGTTCTGTTAGTTTCTGTTTTTTTACTACAAGCAATGATTTGATGTTTATGCATAAAAAAATATAAGGACAGTTGGAGTGCTATACTGGTGCTACTACAGAATTGTCAGACATAACAAAATGAGAAAGCTGTTGAGAAAAAAAAAATTGCAAATGAACAGTCTCCAAAATGAAGTATTTTTTGAGCCAGGATAGTTGAAGTAGGTGAAAAAAAAAGACTAATAATTTGTACTGAAATTGATATTCCAAGATAAGCATCATGGAAGCATGAGATGTTTGTGAGTTTCTGTGCAACTGTGCCTGATTCCAAAAGTCATACTGTATGAAAGGTTTTACACCACAGTTGGTAGGAATAAAAGGATAATACTAACGTTTAATTAAAAATTAACTAGATTTGAAAACAGTATTTAGTTTGGAAACCAATATACACAGGAAAATAATTTATCCCAACAAGTTCTAATTGTCTCTCTGCAACAATAGTGTATAGTAAAAAGAGGAGGATACGGCTATTCTGTATAAAAGCTTACTTCCTTAAAAGCCTGTCAAGAAGTACTTACAAGTCACTATTCCTGTATTTAGATAAATTGTTAAAATCTTACTAATTGCTAGATGAAATTTCTAAAATTATTTTACTGTGAGGAGAATGACATCATTTGTTGATAAGTTGATGGCTGGAGAATACTGAGGTGGGTGCATCAGCAACAAAGCAGATGATTTTTCTCAAGCACCAAAAGACTGTGATCTACAGCCATCAGCTACTATGAAAATTCTTGGATAAAGCATTGTTTTACTAAACTTGTGAAGTCCTTGAAATGTGACAGGAACAATGTTCATGGTAAGCAGGTAGGATCTTGCATCCAACCTTTTTCGAAGGTCTCGGTATGCTGCATAGAAGAAGAAATTAAACCTAGAATAAGAGTGAGATTGAGAAACTATCTGAGTCAGAAGGTCATCAAGGGAAGAAAAAGCATTGCAGAAGACTAGGACTGATTGCTTTAGAAAGAGAGTTACACCACCAAAAAGTTGGTGGTAATCATCTTTCATGTGTTTTTTTGCTGTATTTTCTTATAGGCCACTAAGAAAGAAGTACTGTGCTAGTGCAGCATCATTGTCTGGTTTCTTGACTGCAGTTCTGTCTCTAGATTCTATACTATTCCAGAAGACAAAAAGAGAAAAGCAGTCTACTTTCTTCCCGTTTTGACAATCTTTTCCAGAAGCCATCAGATTTACTCTTGTATTTAGTCTGTCATCCTAGAGTGTAAAAGTATGGTGACTGGCATACTTATAAGTATTTATCTGAACCACATGGGAAGAAAAATACTGATTTATGTTGGCCTAAAGAATAGAGAGGTGCCAGTTTTATGTGGTCTGTAATGTGGCTCATGTAGTTGAGAGTGATAAAAATCATAAAGCTCTCAGCTCTAACCATGTGAAGTTTGACCAAACTTCAGCGTGGCCAAATATTTCATAAAACCTCTCACCTTTTACTTCCAAAACAAAATGGGAGGAAAAGAGGAAATGTTTGAGCAGACACCATTTAGATTCCAAGCAGGAAGCTTAATGGATTTTGAGGCTGCAGTCAAAGTATTAAATTACAGGATTCTAGTATCAAAATGCTTAATGTACTGCAACTTATGGATCTGTTAAGTCTCTTCTGATGAAGTTCATAATGAAACTGATGGCTTTCCTTTTTTTTTTTTTTTTTTTTTTTTTTTTTTTTGGACAAAACCTCTGTGACTGAAATAATTTGAGGTTTTAATTCCAAACAACATTTGTCATTTGCTGAGTGATTTGATTGTGTGGTATTGCTCTGTTATTGGATCAGCACTTTATTAATGCTTTTACTCTAGTGAGGTTTACTGTTCAGTAAGCTAGAGAATAGACAGAACGTTTAACATACGTTAAGACGTATGAGAGACTCAGAAGACACACATTGCTAACTGTTGTCTTAAATGTTTGTGAAACTCAAACTAATCAACCTTTGATTCTAACGAATCTTAGAATGAGTTCTAGAATAAGAAATAAAAAAGAAATATTGTTACACAAGAAATGCATACAGAAAAAAGCAACTTCAATTTCCTTGCTGTTTCACTGTGCTTTAAACTTACTGTCTTAAAATCATACCACCACCCGGTTTCTGCACTCCGGTGGGTAGTGCAGCCTGGTGAGAACTCGAGCTGAGGTCAGACTGCAGTCACCCTAGCTGTCACCGCTAGAGGCCAGCCTCTTTCCATGGCAGCTGCAGCCTGGGCAAGTGCTTGAGGGCCAAGCCCGGCATCTTGCTGCTTGCAGTTTGCTCTGATGCGATGGAGAAGGATCCCAGCTCTGTGTGTTCCTCTCTTGCTTCCTTCATTGCTGCATTCCTTCCTCCTCTAAATATTTGTTTTCAAGTTTTGGCAGAGATACATAATCCTCCTGCTTTTTAATGTTTAATCCTACAATTAAAAAACAGCTGCTGCTACACCATCTCCCATGTCATGCTGTAATACAACCCTGTGACCCTGTGGCTGTACTGCTTATACAGCTCCAGCAGATTCTCTGCAAGTACTGGAGTATTCCATGTGGTTTGGGTCCATTTGAAAAGGCCATACCATCTCTGGGCTGATGTCAGATCAATCAGGATCACACCACATCTGAAAGTCCAGTCTCTAGTGAGTGACTAGGGGGTATTTAACATCTTCATTAATGTCTCATGGGACAGATTGCAGCCTGTGCAAGTTTGCCAGTGCTGCCAAACTGAGCAGAGTGGTAGATATACCATGTGGTTGTCCATCATGCAGAAGGACCTCGGCAGGCTGGAGAAATGGGCTGACAGGCACCTGAAGCACTTCAGCAAAGGGAAGTCCCAAATCTGCACCTGGAGAGGAACAACCCCAGGCACCAGGACGTGCTGGAGACCAGCCAACTGGAAAGCAGCTTTGTGGAAAAGGACACGGGAGTCCTGTATTCATCAAATTGAACATGAGTCAGCAATGTGTCTTTGCCACAGAGAAGGCCAGTGGTTCATGAACTACATGAAGAGAATATTGCCAGCAGGTTGAGGGAGGGGAAACCTTCATCTGTCCTCTGCATTGGTGAAGCCATGCCTGGACTACAGTGTTCAGTTCTAAGTGAGCCGGTACGAGTGGGATGCAGTCCATTGTAGGGCAGGGAAAATATTAAATCACTGTCCCATCAGAGAATTCTTGGAGGCTGTGTATGTGCTCACTTGTGTACTGAAAAGAATGTGAGTTAGAATCATGTATTTGGCAGAAAGGTCTTCACTGATTGGGCAAACACGAGACCAGAAGCCAGCGTCCTCAAATATCTCACTGGCTGTTCAAAGTAACTGTTAGGACTCCTAAAAATGGAAACAGTTGATCTCAAGGAACTGTCACTATTGTCTAAACCAGCCTTGTGCTCTGAGGTGAACCAGGTGTTTACCCAAATATCTCTAAATAACTGTTTTTTAAAATTTGGTGTTCCACGAAGAGGGTTCTACGCTATACCTTGTGTTATACTATGCACTTTCAGAGTTAAAAAAAGCTTTTTCCCAGTTTCTAGAATAATTTGCCATCATTATAGATTGAGCTGCTTTGTTATTCAGACAGCCATAAAGAACACTGCTCATTTTTCTGTTCTTGGGAAACATAATAATGTACTGGATTATCACCTATTTTGTATTGGTGCTTTTGGTTCTTTCTGTCTGAATGTGGATGTTGAACTTGTGCGTGTTAAATCTCAGCTGCTGTATTTCAGACCATCTCAAGTTCGTCCAGGTAATTTAGGATTCTGATCTTCTTTTATCCATTCCCAGCTTGAAGTTTTCTGTAACTTATATAAACATATGTTCTATTCCAACATACTGTTGGGACGCCTGGGGACCATAAATGCTGCCTCTGATTAGTTATCTCCTCAGCAGCTTTGTCTCATTGACGCGTGCTGAGAATCTGTCATAATTGCTCATATTCCAGAGGTAAGAGAGCAAGGGGGACAGACAATGGGAGTTCAGTGGAGTTAAAGCTGGCGTCAGAGAATGTCCTATTGTTGTCTGGTCTACCAATATTAGAGTAAGTTTTCCCAGCATATGCTCTGTTGCACATCCCACTAGTTTTTGCTGCTGAGCATGTACTCATTTTGCTTTCATGGTTGTATGTTCCTCAAGAACAAGTAAAATTAATAATTAATGCAGTAGTTATCGATCGGCTGTTAGGAGCTAGCAATGTCCTTGTCTCTGGTCTCCTTGCTATCAGTCTTCCAAATGCAGGTTCTGCTCATAGCTTATGACTTCTGTATGCTGACCTTCACCAGAATCTCTTGTATTTTGGTGTCTGGAGTCCGATTCGTGATCATTTGAGGATTGTTCATGACCACCCTGAATCAAGGCTTTCTGCCTGGGGGAGGACACAGTTTTTAGGCCACAGTGGATTGGCTTCTTGTGTTTAGGAACGTGTTACATCTTCATTAAGGGGGCTGCAGTCTTATCTCTAAACCCGAGCTTCCTGGTGCCCTCCTGCCTTAGAACGCAGTGTGGCTGTAAGCAGCACTAAATTCAGAAAATGGTTGCTGAGAACAGGCTTCCATGTCCTATTTAAAGTCCATCAGACACTGTGCCTTGTGTCTCTTCAGCCATTTTGTGCTGCAGGTCTGTTTCTAGTTCTCCACTGACAGTGCAGTGCCATGATTAAATTAAATAATTATGAACGGTGTGAACTGTGCATACGGTACTTTTTTTTCTGCCAGGCAGGACTAAAATAAATTACCTAATTGAAAAAATGTTTAAAAATTGGGTGTTATCACCAGGGAGGGGTGACAGCAGGGTTCTTTGAAGGACCAAGGCTGATTTCGGAGAACAGGGTGTTCCGGAAAGTATTGCCTGCAGAAACTGTAGCCATGTGCCTTTTTTTTTTCCAGCTCTGAGGCAACTGTTAAGATGTTTGCAAAATACAAAGTAATAGACAGATACTAACTACAATTAATGGAATTACGAGTATATTCTCACTTCCATAATGAGCTATATGATTAGTATACTACAAGTAAGGCTCTATACTTTTGTATCCACAAGGCAATTTATTAAACTGTGTACTTGATTTAGCTCTTTTTATTCTTCCCATTTATTAGCCAAGAAAGGAGTCTGTTACTGAGTGAACATTCCACTCTAGAATAGGTGACTGTTCAGGATTTGTCTCCCCTAACCTTGGCCAGGTGAAAAGGAGAAAGCCAACTGGAGCCATTTGCCTAAACTCAGTGGAAGGCAGTGGGTACTTTGCAAGAATGGTTCACCTGGTGGGTAAGACAGATGACATCTTTTTCTGCTTTAGGTGCCCTCAGATTGTTTCAGATACCATGGACAGATGCTAGTAAATTGGATGAGATGCCTACATTTTAGGTGGCTAAAATTGCAGGAAATGAATTCCCTGCTTTCCAGTTACTCTTTGTCTTTTCACAGTGAGTTGGCTATGAATGCTGTCACTGTGCTTGCTATGTATGTGTGTGTTCTTTAAATCATATGTCAGTATACCTGGATTTGTCTATGTACAACATGTTGCTGAATGTTGCTCATACTACCTTATTCTGCCCAAATATTTTTCTGTATTTAGAATTTTCTCATATATTTGTTTAGGTTAGGTTTTATGGCTGATAGTTTCTGACTACATCCAATCAGAAATGTGTATTTCTACGTTCAGGTACTTATAGTGTCAGATTCAGCTTGCAAATTAGGATGGTTCAATGCCATCAACTTTATATCTGCATGAGGATTAAGCTCTTTTAATATAGAAAGAAGTTCTAGTCACTGCTGGCAAGCCTAGAGTGAAATACTGTCATCCTAAAGAAAACATTGCTTCTGGTCAGCTGAATAGCTGAACAGCTGACAGCCTACAGTGAGGTCTTAGGTACTGTGCCCATGCATTAATATGAAGACAGAAATGTGTTACTGTACCCATCTCTGTCTGCAAGATAAATCCCACCCAGCATGTTGGGAAAAAAGGCCGTGAAAAACTGGCATTTAGAAAATACTACTTATCCTTTCCTACAACTTTCTGAGTAGCTGTCAAATCTTCCCACAATACTAGCTAATCAAAAGAAGCACAGCTAGAGTGTTAATGAGCCTCCCCATAACAGAAAAGCCTTTGAAAACCTTTCAGTGTAATCCATAACTGCATTTTTTTTCAGCTGTCATGATACACCTCTGTGCAAAAGGAAAATATTTGTTCCTTAAACATAGCTGATATCTGCAGTCTTAGTGAGGAGACTTAAAGCCGTATGAACAAGAGACACCCAGGGAGTTTCCTGTTCTAAAACAGGCTGACCGAACAGGTAATCAGGTGTAAGCACTGTGGTAAATGGCAATTCTGAAGTACAGTGATTAATCTTGTTTACAAATTAAAACATTTCTTTATGAGCGTATAGACTTGCAAGCATGGTAGGAATTACTATTCTACAGATACAGATGGGAACCAAAAAAATTGTGATTTATGAAATGTTACAGAAATAGGAATACAGAAATACATAGAAATGAGATTTAGCCTAAAGAACAACTTAAGATGTTAATCTCCTCTGAGACAATGGCACTGGATATCAAAGAAACTTCTTATCTATTTTGGTCATTCTGTAGGTATTTTGTGCTTCTTAACATCAGCTGATCTGTGCATAAAACTACCTATTATACATTCTGAAAATTGTATTCCTGAGGGATCAACAAAAACCATGGGAGAAATTGAAGTCCAGTCTCTTTTTAAAATCAGTGAGACAAAATGAACTTTTCTTTTTGCAGCTAACTTGATATTCTGTTGGTAGGGTGTAGTCTCCCACCTCTCCAGGGATGTTTTATCTGTGTATCATGTGCTGGGATACAAAAATAAGTAACATACAAAGCATGCAGAGCTCATGCATGAAAACATCTGTAACGCCAGCACATTTCTTTTTCCTGAATGGAAGGATGCTTCTTATAGTTCTGTCTGTTTGATTATTTACAGTGAAAATGGCTTAGGACAGAGATTCAATATAGTAAAGAGATTAGAAAGTTAGTCCTAGCAACATTTTAATTTCATAAATAAGGAGGTAATTTTTTACTTCATCAGTTAATTTTCATTTTCTAATTAAGGTAATTATAACTTAATGCAGTGATAGAAACTTGGTTTGCAAATGCCGTTAGGAACACCTCGTGTCCTTCATGTTGTGCTTTTAATGAATAGCTGTAAGCCTTGTGAGGGAAACTAACTGGAAATGACTTATCTTTCCGTTGTTTCAAGGTGACTCTTTCTCCTAATGAGAATAACACTTGTTCTGCAGTGCAATTTAATACATTATACATACAGTGTATCATCAAACAAGGACAGAACCAGTATTTCATTATCTTGTATTTGTTTTGTGATAAGTCCAGGCCACGTCATCTTCTGGATTTTTCTGGCTACCAGAAATAGTGGCAATCAGTCTCCAGAAATCTAATCTTGTTACTGGTCTTCCCTATCTTTTTGCCCCTTCTTTTCTCCTCTGATCTACCAAGAAATTAATTTGGTTTCTTTCTCCAGACGCACAGATGTCACCAGATGGCTACAGTTAGTTTCAAGGTCCTGAGGAGTTATTGGAGTAATTAGTGTTGATGAGAGGTTTGTCATCTAACTATAATATTGAACAGGGTACTCATCTCTTTCAAGCTTTAAAAATAAAAGGTTTATTTTATTAAGACTTCTGAAACAGCACTTCAAATGTCAGTGCAGATCATAATTGATACCCAATTCATGTTCAGAAGTTCACCCAACTCTCTTTAATGTATAAAATTCTTAATCTTATAAGAGGGATCAAAGACAATGTACATTTATGTGATATACTAATGTTACGCCAAGAGGAGTAGTAAGATAATCAGTCACGGAATATGATCTATGGACTGTGGAATGAAAAATACGGTCCACATTAATTGAAAAAGTCCTTAGTCCAAGAGTATATTGTCTGTTGTATATTGTCACAGCAGCTTTAATGTGTTTTGATTTAGAAAGGATAAATAGGAAAGCAACTCTAAGGAAATTTGGAAGGCATAAACTTTTGCTTCTATGCATATTACTTGCAAATTCAGTTTGGGCTGTAATGGATATGCCTCCTAGTTTCAATGTATGGAACATATAACTTTGATAGCTAAATCATTTGAATTAAGGGGTAATTCTCTTAGTCCTTGGTACGGGAACAAATCCACTCCTTTTATTTTTCAGTATTCATCAATATTTTAATAGGCATGTTGCATGTAATACAACTTAGATGTTGCAGCCTTTAGATGTAGCTGCAACAGCTGCATCAACATGTAGTCCTTGCATCCAGAATTAGATCCTTTCCCTGCTATTTTGATCTTGGATCTCTGAGGCTGTTTATTTTCATCCACCAAAAGTACTAATTTTTTTGCAAGCAAGGTAGAAGTAATTCCTGTATAGAAGAATAATGTGCTAGCCCTTTGACGATAAGGAATTCACTGTGATTGTCCAGTGTTAACAGTAGGAGTAAGCATTTGCAGGATTGGAGCTTTATAAAATCCCAAGCAGAATTTAGGTTTCCTTTTCTTAAGATTCACTTATTAATCACTTCAGGCCTACCTTACACTGCTGTTTCTTTTCTGGTTCTAATCAGCTAATTCCTGTGCCTTTTAATGAACATCTAATGAACAAGTGGGAGAGCTGAGGTCCTGGAGTTCCCTATAGTACACAGTCCTTTACGTGGACTTGCTCTACTCTCTGACCAACTCTTTATTAGTATCCTCCTTCATCCCACTGAGGGCTTGATGTATTCTTATCTCAGGTAAAAAATGCAACTCCATAAATGTTTTCATTCAAATAAGCCATTTTTTTTGGGTTGTGGACCATGTATTTAAACAGTTCACTTTGGGATCTGAGTTAAGGGCAGAAGTGTCCTGGTAGACACTGGGAACTGTTTTGGTCACGGGACTGACTTACTCGTTTACTGGAAGGAGCTGAGAATATCATTTTCTCGAGGACAGTCTAGGAACTACATTCAGGCACTGTAAGTGCAACATGCATGTTGCATGGAAGAGTTCTTCTGTTACGCTCTTTTCTGTTAGCGCTGTATAGTTCAAAAAAAGTTTTGGGCTTGGTGTGTTTTTGTCTTTTCCAGGTATGGGACATTGGAGGGCAGCCAAGGTTTCGAAGCATGTGGGAGCGTTATTGCAGGGGAGTCAATGCAGTTGTGTAAGTTTTTTTTTATTCTTAAAATACATAATACGGACATGCTTGCACTCCTGTCCATCTTCATCACTTACCCATTTGTTAATTGTGCTGCTGTTCTCTTATGGTGAGATGTTTAACTGAGCTTGGTGATAACATGAAAACAAGAAGGAAGCATAAAATATGCAGCAGCCTTCTTTTTGGAAGCTGGCTACTACATCAGCATAAAGCAGAATTTAAGAAAAAAATACTTGGATTGTAATGGTGAGTTACTTGACTTACCTCATTAGAGTGACTTGTCTTGACTTCATTGGCATCTGGATGAAAGATATACATTATGTAGCTGGCAGAAAATTACTTTCTGTGCTTGCAATATTGTTGTTGATTTCTAGCACTTGATATAGGTACAGATAGAAGTGTATTTAATAGAGTCCATTCTTTCCATCCGTTTATCCGTTACTCTTTACGACTTTGCTGATGTTAGATTTTTGAGTTGAAAAAAATATTGCTGCTAGAAACAGATGCTTCTAGAAAAGTCTATAATAGGATGCTTAGGTTTGTCAAACCATTCGGTGAGAGGACCCAACACAATACAAGTAATGTGATTTATACATCCTATGTTCCAGATATATAAGAAATTGTATGTTCCAGTTTTGTGTCTTCCAGCATTAATAAATGCAGGATTTATACAAATCAGGAGTGGTTTAATGCTGTTGTCAGTGTGAACACATTTGTCACATTACAGAAGTTTTAATGCAGCTTTCTGTAAGTGAAGGACAATACCATAAATGTCTATTTTCCCACTGCAGTTACATGGTGGATGCAGCAGACTTGGAAAAAGTAGAAGCTTCAAAGAATGAGCTGCACAGCTTGATAGATAAACCGCAATTGCATGGAATTCCAGTATGTATTTTGATTTTTATTGTTCTTACCTGACCGTGATGCTGTAGTCTTAAATCCTTGTGAATGTGTCCTCCTGGACTCTAGAAAATACTAGCTTAAGTCTGATGCAGCCTTTGTAATATTTTTTCACAGGAATTAGCATCTTACCAGAGCTGCAGTGTGTTTGTACATTTCTAGTACTAGTCTAAAGGTCAGAAGAGATTTGGAGCAAATTCATTTTCACATGTGGCATTATCAGATAGTAATTATTTCCAGAGAGTCCACTTGTCAACTGGGTTTAAACCACTGACTTAAATATGTTTGTGGCAGTATCTTAAGACATGTGAGATATGTCTTTCTGAAGGTTGTCAGATGCTAACATTGTCACCTCTGCTTCCAGAGACTGTGGAGGAGCTTGACTTTTTCTATCTTGACTTCTTTTTTCCTGACTGTTTGGATTTTCAAAATAAAAATGTTTGAAAAAATGCAAAATTATAACTGTTCTCAAGCATGAGGTGTCAAATAATAATCCTGCTGAAATTCTGCCGAGGAATTGTGGAGTGAGGGACTAATGTTGTTCAAAAATGAGGTTGAACCCCATGAGGGGTTGGAACTACGTAGTCTATAAGGTCCCTTCCAACCCAAGACATTCTATGATTCTTTGATTCAATGATTCATTGAAATGTAATCTGTCAATTGAGACCTGATACGGATCAATCTATCATTGACCTTAATGCTGACATCACCAAACAAGTTATTATGTTTGATTGTGAGAAAGAAACTGATAATACTTACAAATCAGGGAGAACTTACTGACAGCTTAATGGCTTTTGCTTCAACCCTCTTTGCAAGCGTGTGGATGCTCGGCCCAGTGCAAACGCTTGAAGTCATCTGAGGAGGAGTGGACAGAAAGTCCACATGAAGTCACTGAGAGAATAAAATTAGGCAAATGCATTTATTTGAGGGGAGAGTTTTTGAAGTGATTCTTAATCTTTATTATAAAATTTGCTATTATTCTGTTCTTTTGTGTTACTTAAATATTGAACAAATCGTACAGAAATCTCCAGTCATGGTGGATGATGTTGTTTTTCTGTACTGTCTGTACAGACTGTTTTAATTTTCATTGTCCCTTCCTTGACAGAATAGGTCACTATCAAAACTACCTAGTTAAATTCCTTTGCTTTCATATGTTATGATACCACATTTCATTTGCCCAGCTTGGCCAGCACGGTGCAATAATGTACTTTTTACTTATTTCATAGATGGTAACTAGTATTGAACTTTCTCCAGTTTATTTTAACTAGGCTTTGGCATTATAAATTTTAAGATAGCTTTATTAATCTGAGAGTGTAAGTAATGGGTTTCTTTGTGTTCCAGTTGCATGGGAATTAATGAGACAGTCATTACTTTGTCTGGGAATTGAAACACATCTGTAGAACAGTGATGCAATTATAATTAAAAAACCTTTGTTGCTTACTTCATCTTAGAATGTACTCAAACCATTCATCTGACTTTAACTTGTACTTGAGGCTTTAAGTGTATTGTGTAGGAAATTTAAGTTTGAGCATCTGTTTAGTAAATTTTCTGCACTTCTCAGACTTCATTTGTAAAGGTTGCTGTTTTCATTTTTGTATAATGGGTGTTCAAAGGGGAGGGAAAGGAATCAGTCATTTAGCTGGGGTAAGGATGAGCTGTGGTTTGGTTGCCTGACTACTATACATACATTGAGAGCCAGGGAAGCAGAACTGTAGAGAGAATTAAGTGGTTTTGAGGATTCAACATTTACTGCTGGGGTCATACTTTTGATCTGGTCCTGTAGATTCAGTGTCTACTGGTGACTTGAGTGCAGTGATGCATGCTGTCTTCCGAGTTTATTTTTCATGCTAAAGGAATCCGTGTAGGGAACTTCTGATACTGATGAACCCAGAGATGATTAGACGCATTCAGTTTTCAGAGGATATGTACCTGGCTGGGAAAGATGTTTCCAGGTTGCTCACGCAGACTTTGGTCAATTTGAATATGCCAGCTATTGCACTGTATGTATATATATATATGGGTACAAGATCCTAAATATTGGCAATAGGTGGCAAAATACAGAAATAAACTCTTACTGCCCATGGATTAACATAAATATGAATTATTTCTTTCAGGTGTTAGTCCTCGGAAATAAAAGAGACCTCCCAGGTGCACTGGATGAAAAGCAGTTAATTGAGAAATTGTAAGTAGCTGGTCAGTGTAAAAAGCTAAAACACTATGAAATAAGATACATAAGAGAAAGTCCTTGGTAGTCTGTGGCAATAGTGAGCTGTAAGAGATTCCATTTTGCATTCTCAGATGCTCCACTTCAAGAGCTGCTGGCAGTTGAAATAGCAATCTAGGCTTATAACTGTCTGCAGGAGATTTGAACCTCTCTTGGTTATTATTTCAGTTGTGTAAAGTTGTTTCAGATAATCTTGTTTTCCCATTGCTGAAGGTATAACTGCTAGAGATAGTAATAGGATCGCTTCCCAAAGTACTTTGTAGTAGCAGTTTAGTGCTCAAATGGCATTACAACAGAATCTTTTCCAACTATTGTCTATAAATGTGAGCAATTTGGATATTTTTGACATGTATCCTAAGCATATATTCATGTATAACTGAAATTGACTTAAATTGTTGCATTGTAAGGGTAATTTTAAACGAAATACGCCATTTTGTAAAAATGGATGGTATAGCAATAATTGCAGAATACGTTTTTGTATCTCAGATCACCTAATTTTAATCATTAGGAAGTGAAGCATGAGAAGTGAAGAAGGATGGTCCAAAGGCTAAGCAATGGAGAATTAGGAAACAGAATCACATAATGTTTGGAAGGAACTACTGGAGATCATCTGGTTGAGGTCCTCTGCTCAAGCTGGGTCCCTAAGAGCCCATTACGCAGGACCATTTCCATGTAACGCTTTGAATATCTCTGAGAAGGAAGAGTACACAACCTTTCTGGGCAACCTGTTCCAGTGCTTGGTTACTCTTAGAATAAAACAGTTTCCTGATGTTCAGATGGAATCTCTTGTGCTTCTGTTGTGCCTGTTGCCTCTTGTCCTATCACTCAACCCCACTGAAAAGAACCTGGCTTCATATTGTTTACAGCCTCACTTCAGTTATTTGTACACATTGATAAGATTCCCTGCCCTCCCTAAGCCTTATGTTCCTCAGGCTGAACAGCCTTGACTGTCTCAGCTTTTCCTCATGGGAGAGATGCTCCAGTTAATAATTTTCTAGTCTGTTTTTTGGAGTCTTTCCAGTGGCTCTGTGTCTTTCTCCTACCTGGGACACCAGAACCAAACACAGAGCTCCAGCTTTGGCCTCGTCAGTGCTTGATAGAGGGAAACGGTCACCTCCCTTGACCTACTGGCAACACTACTCCAAATGTAGCCCAGGGTATCGTTGGCTTTCTTTGTGTAAGGGTACATTGCTGTTTCCTGTTCAGCTTGAACTTCCTGGTGCTCTTCTGCAAAACTTTAGACTCTTCTTTTCTCAGTGCTTCTACTTACCATCTGCTCCATGAGCATCATCTGTTTACTGCATGTTCTTTTCACTTGTGTGAGGATAAACAAATGAAAAAAATAGAAAGGTGTTCAGAAATGCAAAGGAAGAATAGGGAAATTCCCATAATGAAGTAAATTAAGAAGCAGCATCTTCCTAACTGTAGAGGCGTTCTTTCAGTAGGAATCGGATCCATTATGTTTGTACATGATATAATAACCTTCCTGAAGAATAATGCTGAATACTGTTGCTTGATTGCGAGTGTTAATAGAGCTAAAAGTTTTGAACAAGTTGAACACTAAACCAAGTGCTGTTATTCAGCGCAGAACATTACTGTCAGCTCATTGAATTCTGCTTTTTTATTATTCACTATTACATTGACTTAATGAGAAACTTAAATGTTTGAAATGACTTTATAACTTAATGTCTTTATAATTAAAAAAATAATAATTTAATGTGCTATAGCATATTTTAAAAATTTAATATATGAGAGTAGAATTTAACCCACTGAGTAAAATGCAGGAAATTTCTGTTGCCCGTTTTTGTGACGTTAAAACATTTTTTGTTCTGTAGAAACCTTTCAGCTATTCAAGACAGAGAAATCTGTTGCTATTCTATTTCCTGTAAAGAGAAGGATAACATCGGTAAGCTTCTTTTTCTTATAGCCTCATCGCTGTATACATTGGATCAGATGTTTAGAAATATTAATGAGATTTGAAAATTTAGCTTGACATGTGCTTGAAAATCTCGAATTACTTTGAAAGACTTTGTTGGAAATACCGCCTTCAATGGTGTATCTTTTAATATATAATTATATGTAATTTAAAAATCACTTGTAGGTGATTCAGTTCTTAAGAAGTTAAGAAGTAAGTTTGGCAAGGGTCTTGGAAAAGCAGGTTTAAAAATGAAATGAACTGAACCCCTCACAGAGACTGTGTTACTTTTGAAAGAAATAGTAACTGGGTATGAAGGCCTTCCAATTATTAGGTGGTACTTAATAAATTTTAATAAGTGTTTCTCTCCATATGTGATCTTACGTTTAAAGCAGACCTTATATGCACATGGCTATAGGGTGTTCCTCAAATAGAGGACTGCTCTATTTGAGGACTACTGCTTTTATCCTAAAGTCTGTTGGGGACCTATAAAAGCCACATGAAGTTGTCTCATATTTAGCCTTTGCTTTTTGCCCTTCTCAGTCTTCCTCTTTCTTCTTTTCTTCGCTTTCCTGTTCCTGTCCTCTGTCATGTTCTCCCCTTCCCTCTCTATCCTGTGGAGACAGTTGAGTTCACTTGGCCACTGCAGTGAGCGGGAGGGAAGGTAGGCTAGGCCAGCACTGGCAGCCCTTGGCTGGCATGGCCTGTGCCACCCGTGTTCCTTGTGCAGTGCTGAGACAGGGGGTGCTCACTGGGACATGTACAACCTGGTAGATATTTCTAGCTGCTTCTTGAGGAAAACAGGCTTGTTGGAAGAGCTGGTCAGCTCTGTAGGACTCAGCTGAGTGAGAGACAGTGGGAGTGAAAATGGGAGGACAGCCAGCTTCTCCCAGCAGCATGGGAAATTTTCTCTTTAGGCAGGGAGAGCCAGATAGTGAGGTGACTATGCTATCAATACCTGATCTTCGGAGAGCTTGGGAGATTTCAGCAAAGTGCAGGAATGTATTAGGCAGTGTCAGGTAGACCAATCGTATGCTCCCTTGGACATGGTGTGCAGGCTTTGGGTGCACTGGTTTGAAGGGGACCAGGCCTGGTCTTGCTCCAGCTTGGGTTGTAACCATTATTTCTTAGTAAAGGGAATGCACAGAATGTATTGTTAAACCAGGGAAGAATAGACTTAGGGATATCTGCAGAATTGAAAGGCAGACTGAGTAGGAGGCAGGCCTAAATTAGCAACGAAATGAAGAAAGAAAAATAACAGGGTAGGCAAGAGATTAAAAACTGAGAGTGGAGGACACCAGAAACTGGATGGCTCCAGAAATTACATGGCTCCCAGTTAAGTAAGCACAGGTTTGTTCAAAATGTGGAATGCATTTCCCAGTTCACCTACGTACCATCTTTGCCTTCAAGTTTTATAAATGCGGTGTCTGATCCTCATCAAATCATCAAGGCTTCAGTGGAGGATCTCAGAGTGTTATTGTAACTGGAAACTGTATCAGGCAGCATCATTTCTGGAAGCATTCTGGAGAAAATAGGTTTTAATCTTAGTTCATTTATGTGAACGGCTGTGAGGAAAAAAGCATGCAAAAAAAATTATGCTAAAATTTGCAAATGGGAAACTAATGGAAAGAATGATTACTAATGCAGAACAGTATAGATCACTTACTTGTGGGAGTCCTGAGAGTAGAGATAGGGAAAAAAAAAAGCAAAAAGAAATGAGTCCTGGCTGAGAATCAGTCAAGTATCTTCCAGTGTAACATTGTGCCTAGGAAAGCTGAGCTGGTTTCTGAATATTTGGGGACTGGATGATGTATATCATGTGCATTTGGAATTGCGTGAGCATTACTGGAACACAGTGTTCATTCTGAGTCATTTTTTGAGGAAGACCTGGGAAACTGAAAAGAGGTTGAGCAATAACCTGGGGAGATCGAAGGACTAGCAGATATCCTTTATGATGAAAAACTGTAATGAAAATGTATTTAGCTTATTAAAGTGATGAAAATACTGTGCTGTTAAGGAGAAGAGTGGGAGCTGTCCTCTTGCTCCACATTTATGATTGATGTCAATGCAGTTGAAAGAGAGAGTCATTTTTCAGTGCAAACTGTAACCTAACTAACGAGCCTCATCAAGGCGTGTCTATGTGAGGCTGTCAGTTTCTGTGTCCTGAGAGGCTGGGGAAGATTAGTACATAGTTATTAGCTTTGGATGCCCTGGGATGCTTTTGTCCGCACTCTCAGTGCCTAAGCTGATCTACCAGGATATTCCTGGAGCGGCGTCTAGAATTTAGCACAAATAAGGCGAAAATTTAAATTTGAGGGCTGTGGTTGTTCCTGCCTCCTGACATCCTTCCTACCACCCCAACAGATGTTACTGCCTTGAGGCAAAAACAGCTGATCTGCTCATGAATCAGTTTGTAAACTGCTGCAGTCTTCAGCCCAGTGCATAAGTTGATATCAGGAGGGGGACTGATTTCAGCTGTCAACTTTTGTTCCAGCGTTCCATGTCTTTCAGAGACCTTGGGCTCCTAGAATCTACTTAAATGGCTTCTTAATGCCTTGTCAGATGCCTGCCCTTCTCTTTTCTTTTGGTCATGCCTTTGTTCTCATACTGCATTTCATTCCTGTCTGGATTTTACAGTACATTCTGTGGTCATTTTAGATCTTTGCTTATCCAACAGTTCTTTATCTGTAACGTAGAAAATTTGATGCCAGTCATCGTATTTTAGGAATATAAAAATGCACATAATTTAGAAACAAAAAACAACAGAAGAACCCTGCAGTCTTGAGTGCTCAGTTTTTAATTAGGTATGAATGAAGGCCTGTGGTTACTGAGTTTTCTGTATTTGTTATTTTTTTTTAATTTGTATTAACCTGCTTGTGCTGTGTTGTCCCTCTAAGCTCTGCAGACAGACTGTTGAGTTTTTCATTTTTTATCTATCCTGGCAGACATAACATTGCAATGGCTTATTCAGCACTCCAAATCAAGACACTGTTGAAGAAAACTTGTTGAAGATAACTCTTCTTTCGCAATCACTTTGACTCCTATCAGCTATATGCAACTGAAAAGATAAAAGAATGCAGCTGCATACTACCAGGACTCACTTTGATCATATTTGTTAATGGAAATAAAACTAAACTATAGCTTGTCTCTCCATTTTGGTTCTGTTTTTTTTTTTTTAAATCCCCATATTTGTTTGCCTAGATGAAATTCCTGAACGCCTTAATACAAGGTGGAAAGAAATCAGTGCTTCGGGGGGCTGAGATGTTTGAGTTTATGCATGTGAATTGTCAAATAGTGTTTTTTGTTTGGTTGTTTTTTTTCTAATTTTAAACTGAATAAACTGCACAGTGGAAACAGATATGACTGGTTTTTTTTTTGAAGGTGTCATTTAATTATTCATACAGAATGTTTCTCCTATTAACACCTGTAGTTAAATTTAAATAATCAATTAGAACCATATTTAAAAGCTTCTTAGTTGACAAAATGCTGTTAATCAGAGCACTTTCAAATACTGTGATGGGTGAGAAGTTATTTCCAAAGTTATATATCTGTTGTTATCTAGTTTTTCCAGTCACAAAAATAAACGATCCATACAAATATTCCTTGGGAAGTGGAAAACAAAATCAATTCCAGGCAGCCTTGTGCTGTCTTGGGAAAAGAAAGATTCAGGGACTGCAGTGGAAGTTTTTGCCTCTCAGAGAGGGAAGAGTGCATACAGCAGGTGAGAGCACGCGCTGTTTTTCTGTATGGACCAACTGATGTTATTGCCCCCAGACTTAATGTATTTCCAAGCATTTGTATTGTGCTTGAATTGATTACTGCTTCCATTCCTGAATCTACCAGAACTTTCCAGTGTATCTGGGTGCTGAAGTAGGACTAGTTCTCTCAAACACATTAAAGGAGCAATTCACTTTTTAAATTTTGATGCATTGTTCACATCTTACAAATACCTTCACTTACAAGCACTCCGTTGAGAATTCTGAGAGTCTGGAAATTCTGTTAAATATGGAACGTTCTTGTCAACAAATAACGGGTAGGCTTAAAATCACACAAGATGGGTGCTTAGTACCAGATGTTTCAAGGACACTTGCAGATGTGGGAGGGCAAAGTTCTGAGATAGTGATCTGAAGATGTGACAGATGAATGAACTGCTGCAAGTATTAAAAGTCAGAAGTAGCTTATGCTGTTTTTTTGTAGTTAAAAACATGAAATACAAGACGTGTAACATGTTTTGTCAAGTCTGAAGCTGCCTTTTGGATTGGTGGTTCTGATAAGCTGCTTAAAAACTGAACAGCCTTGCTAAAATCCTTCTTGAGTGTCACAGGATTGCTGTAATGTAAGCATGATAGGCAGGGCATTGCAATTGTTTCTAAATGTTTGCTTTATTGCAGAAGTGTGGACAGAGGGCCTATTTCTTCTCTACCACTGGTCTCACTGTCCTTCCCGAGTTGTGATTTTTGTCAGTAGTTTCATCCATTTACCCTACTAACGTGACATACAAAGTCCTTTCTGGCATAGAGAAGCTTGGTCTTTGCGGGTTGATTGGAACAAGCACTGGTGATAAAAGCAGTGGTGGCTCCTGTGCTTCCCTTGCTTTGCTTCAAGTAGTGTTTCTGTGTGAGAGGACCGAAGAAGTTAACTTCCTATGTGTGGTATACACATTACCTGAACCAATGGAAACTCAAGGTAGCCTGTGGAGATCAGAGGTTACCTTTCAGGTTGATCGAATGGATCTCTGAATAAGAGGTGAGAATGAATTATTCTGTTATTAAAATCATCCCATTATGCAGCATATGTGGATTCTTTTTTTTGTTTTCTCCTACTGTGTGACCTTGTATCTGAACCTAAGGCAAATGAGCACAGGCGCTGGCCTTGCTGTTTGCATTTGAAACAGCCTGTGTGTTTTTCAGTGACTTGCCTTCAAATCATCTTTCAAAATGGGCTTAACTCAAGATGAGTTTACTGTCACAGTCAATAGCTGTGCAGGAAGGATGGACTGTCAACTCTGACATCCTATTTCTGAAACTGCATATGGTCATAAAATGTTACAGAACTCTAGACTACTGGAGGCAGTATTGCAGAAAATCTGCACAGAAGGTCACAAATCTCAGAGGGGTCTCAGTGCCCACTTGCAAGTGTCCACTTGCTCTTAGTGCAGTGTATGGCATAGTGCTTTATACAGGTCCCGTATCAAGTGTGTTTCAGAAGGGAAGGCGTGAAGATGTGGTATGACCACACTGGGATTGCTCTCTGCTTTTTGGCACTCCTGAGAAGCTGTCTGCAAGATGGAGCAGTGGAGGCTGTTGTTGTGTTTTGGCTTTGCTGCTGGGCAGTGAGCAGCATCACTCAGCTGTCCTGACCCCAGGCACATGAGATGGCTGTAATATGACCTACATGCACAGCATCCTCCAGGCTACAGGAACAGTGCTGGGGTGTGTAGGCGACAGTGAAATGAGAACTTAGTTTGGTTTAGACACAGCTAATAGCTCCGGACCCTGCAATGTCAAGAGCCCTCAAGTAGTACGAGTGCAACAGTGACACAGACATGTTTCTCTTCCTTCCTGCATAGAAATAAAGTAACTGTCACCCAGGGCTATGCAGAGCCAGGTGCCATCCATCTGTTCTACATTCAGCTCTTTATTTATTAATTATTTTTCCTGCTGGAGATTTAATTTTTCCCATGTTTCTTTTCCATTTGCATTTATTGTAGAAAGCAGTCCTGAACATAACATTTTAGTTAAATGATATTAAAAGAACAATAAAACAAAGTCAAGGGTTTTTTTTTTTGTTTGTTTTTTGTTTTTTGTTTTTTAAATGAAATACACTATGAAACTACCTACATTTATTGCAGCGATCAGTGACACTCACATAATTTGTTCCTCAATAAGCCATGTTGTGAAACGCTGGTAGTGCACTCACCTGAGCAGCACACTAAACTGAGTGCCTTTTTTCTGCGTGTTAGGACCCGCTGTCAAACTGCGTATTAGAACTGGCTATCAAGTTTCGTGCAGGGCCATGGAACAAATATAAGAACTGAGTATAGTGACCTAGAGCATTTTGAAGCTTATGAAGCAGAACAGGTTGCACCCTTGGCTGGCATCTCCATCCAGGCTCTTCTGCCTCCTGGTATGATGCAGACCAGTCTGTAGCACACACAGTGATACTGCAAGGCCCTACAGAACAAACTCAGCCTGTCTCAGGCCATAACCTCACGGCTTAAAAGCACACACGGGAGGTGATATATAGGTGAGGGGCTGGTTCTGTTGATTAGTTTTCTACATCATGATGTCAAGGCCAGTCCATGCCTTGAGTCTATATATGGCAGTCCATACAGCATACAGATCTTCCTACAGATTTGGCTTCCTCAAATGTCTTCAGAGAGCAGGATGCATTTGTATTTTTCCCTTCAAAACTTCTAGGGTGCGCTGGTGGGAGGCTAGAGGATCTGGTAAACGCTAAGCAAATTTCTGTTTGCAGGCACATGTTGCTGGCATGGTAGCATGCTCCACCTGCTGAAGGAGGGATCTGGGATCACTGTTGTTGAGATTTTGAAGGACAGCTTTTAAGAGGGTGGACAGGCAGCCCTGTGCCATACTGTGAGCAGAAGAATGGCATTCAGAAGGATCAGCCACATCTGCACAGATTTTCCTAATGGCTCTCAAAGGCCATGATAGTGAGGACAAGGTATGGCACCTGATAGTCATTCACATATTTCTTTGGGCTCCTAAGCCCTCAGTGAAGAAAGCTCCTCTGGGTGATTCTGCTTCTTATGGGATATGTTACAGTGTCAAGCATGTGCTGTGGTGGAGTTGGAGGCCTGCCCTCATGAGCTGAAGAAAGATTGAGGTGATATTTTGTCGTCTCTGAATGCATAAGCCTTGCTGCCAGAGACAACTCAACTCTGGGGCTCACAGATACACCATTAGAAAATGCTTTATTTTTTATTTTTTATTTTTATTTATTTATTTATTTATTTTACAGTGAGTGAACTAGATTGTACCTAGAGTACATAATTTTACAAAATGTTCCCCAAGGAGGGTAGCTCATCTGCCTTCCAGTTTCAAAAATTGAAGCACTATGGTACATCTATGTAGGCAGTAAACTTCTTCAAGAATAGGGTATTTACAGTTGAGTGCACTTTAAATAAGTGGATTTGTTAAGCAGCATTGCCTGACTCTTTGCTCACTGTTACCTGTAAATTGTGTGGTAAGTGTTTTCAGTGAAGTAGCAAACAAGTCAATACATTTCCCTAATACATCCTTCAGTGTAAAAGCAGCCACATGCACTGCTGGTATTTAAAGATATTTATCAATTAAAGAACAAAGAATACAAGTTTGTGCCTTGTCACTTGTTTTGGAGACTGCGTAGTACAGCCATATTGGACCAAGAACAGAGCCCTAGTATAAAAGCACTTCCATGTTTTGAGTCAGTGTCTCTTCCAACATGAATAGCATTGCAAGGAACTCCTAAGGAAGGCTCTCCCCTCCCCGCATATTATGGAGAGGTTGTCCTGCAGTTTGAAAAGGACACTAGAGTAGATGTAGCGCTTGGCAACTCTGCCCATGAGAGGAGGTTGGAACTAGATGATCTTTAAGGTCCTGTTCAATGTAAGCCATGCTATGATTCTATGACCACAAGGCAGTCATGATATGTAAGCATCACCTTGCACATTCCTTCAGCTGATTTTGTTTTTCTTTGTGGCACTCTAACTTAAATGTAGATTTTTAAAGGGTTCGTACAAATACCCAGTAAATGGTATACAAATACTGTTGAGCTGTATTTTGGTTTTGACTGGTGTGATTAAGCCTAGTGATGGGATACCATGTGTCTGTTTTTCTTCCCCTTTCTACTCACATAGAGACACAGAAATCCTAGTGTTAAGTAGATTTCACATAGGGTAAAGAGCTGCTTCTGCACCCAGAAACTCAACATTCTGGCTAATTAAAAGATGATCTTATGCCTCTTCAGCTCAAAAGCCGGCAAAGGAAGGTATATATGAGTGCATAATATGGCACAAAAAAAGATTCTTTGACATCTATTGGTCAATACGTAAGTGTATTCTTTAAAACATAGCTTAAATGAGATTCACTTTCAGTCTCCAGAGAGGAGTGAACTGATTTTGAAGATTTTATTTTTAAATCCTTAACTTAAATCCACCCACTAATTTTCAGTCCATGTACAACTCCAAACACACAACATGCATCACATGCATCTAGTTTGGATGCACAAAAGTACATCCATGTACATTGTATTCAGTTGTACATGCAGATGTCTAGCTGGCCACCTCCTTATTTGAACAAGGTCAAAATTAATCAGACTTGTAGAAGAACAGGTCATCAGCCACAAGCAAAAAAGAACACATCCTCTCTTCAGTGGAGAATAATGAAGATTACCTATATTTTTGCTGTATTCATGCCATGTGGAGGTCTGTTAGTGCTCCATGTATCAAGATGACCCAGGAACATACCAATATTTATTATATACTGTACCAAAAGATTAAGCTTCCGTATCAGATTAACTAAGAACCTGTGATTCCACTCCACACTGGACAGCTTTCAGTATGTGCCAACTTTGATCAATATCCCATTCCTGGGCATGCAAAAGGTCAGCTCCCGAACCATCACCCTGTGCATTCCTTGGTACACAGCAGGTTAAAGATGCACTGGTCATCCTGGGACTAAGCATTAATCTGAAGGGTGAATGAAGTGCCACATTAAGATATTTTGCATGTTTCTACAACCTCACCTTCTGTATGGAGAGAAAGGAAATGTTGTTATCATGCTCTTGGTTATTACGCAGTTTACTCCCTTGAAGTAGACAGAAAACTCTACCAGTTTGCTGGTTGACATCCTAAGCAGTGGAGAAATGTCTTGGTCAGCAGGTAAGATTTCTTAACTGTACAAAATTGGTTCATCTTTGGAAGCAGTGAATTACTGGCATGGTAAAGCAAGTCTGCTCTAAAATGAAATGAAGAAAACACATTTTTGTTCCTTAGATGTGAAATATTCAGGAATGTGGTCTTCTAACTCCAGGATCTGAGAGTTTGATTTTGTTGATTTTGCTTGTAAGGAAGTCTGGTATTTCAGACAATAAGCTTTTCATTTAACCTTTTTATTACCTCAAGTCTCACTTCTGACTCTAACAGTCTACCCTGCATTCAGATTTTCTTAGATCTTACAGCCTAATATGTATTGAATATCTGAGACCTTAAGATCTCTGAGTTTCAGCCTTAGTGTCTGGTGGCTGTCTGCCTCTCATGTAAATGCAATAAATGAAAAAGAAATGGATATAACATAACATCTCTATGTTTGGGGGATACTTTTTAGTTAATACAGCTATTTTTAACTGTGTGTCTAACACTCAAAAGTGCTTTGTGTTTTGTCCACAACCATTAACAAATGCATATAGCCTGTTCAGATATCATCCATGTAGATTCTAATATCCTAGGTCTTCTAAAAAAGGTATCTTATCTGCTAGAAGGTGAGGTTAGCATATCCATTCAGGCTTGGAAGTAGACAAGGCAAACATTTTGTGCACTGGAAGAATGAAATCCACTGACATGATGTGCTCTTTAACTTCTCAAATTCTCTTCATTCTCATCTTTCCTATAACTAGAATGTCCTAAAGCAATTTTTCATGCAGTTGACAAAATACTATTACATGGTTCATTTGCATCAATTACACAAAAATCAGAGCTGAATGGCCTATAAGTGCAGGTAGAATTGTATCTTCAGTGCTTCAGGAAAGCAGTATTTAACAAAGTATCCACAGAAAGATCTATATTGCCAGAACCAACCACAAACATGAAATACATTTATAGCTTACATTTTGAAGAAACTGCTAAATAGATCTAGCAATTAATCCTATACAAATTTGCAATTTCTTTGCTTAAAATGTGTCTTTTGAGTATATGCTTTATGTCAAATTATAGTAAGGTCATTAAAGCCCTTTTGCCCTGATATGATCATCACAGAATACAAGTGGATCATATGTCTCTATGAAAAAGGAGAACTAAAGGATTTGTGGAATGAGGAAGGTTTTATTGAAGGGAGGGATTATCATCCAGAAGGACCTTGTTTTTCTAAGACTTTTCTTACTGATGTATATTAATTGGTTTTCATTGACACTAAAGTCAAAGCTGTCACACAGTCTTACACGTGCCAAAACAAAGTTCAAAGCTGTAGCTCAGCCTATGCTGAACTTAGCATAAAACAGGGAAACGCTATCAAAATAATAATGCAGTATTTGAAATCTTGGAAAACTGATTTCTAATTAAATATATCAACTGTCAAAATAACTCTGTGGTACATTTGAGAAATGAAGCTCAAAGTCAGATGTAAGATGCTGGTAACTGACAGCTTGCTCTCTCAAAAATAACAACAATGCAAATTCTTATGATACACAAAGAAGTGAAGATTAATGTCGCTATTGCCCTCATCCCTTTCATCTGGCTTCCTTTTTTTCTTTTCATGTGTTGTTTGCTAATGACGCTCATTTGTCTGCTTCGATTCCCGCTATCCGCTCTTCTCCTGTGCCCTCCTTTGTGCAGAGATCCACTCATGACTCGTGGGGCTGCCCCTTCCCAGCCTCTCATTCCTGGTCAGCGCTGGTGGGTTTTTGGTTGCTGTTGCCTCTGAAGAAGCATTTTGCTCTTCTCTTCACCTTTCTGCCGGAATCGATCTCCTCAGAGGAGGTGGAGAGGTGGTACCCTGCATTGCGGCCTGGTGTCATATTTGTCAAAGATGGGCAGCAACCAAAGCTCATGCACCAGGCATCTAAAATGAGATTCAAACTTCTCAGAACGGTCCCTGCCATTTCATTTAGAGTACAAGATGTTAGCCTTTTTGAATACTGCGAGATGATAGATATGTCACAGCAAATGTGTTTTCCACACTCAACTGGAGAGTAATTAATCTTTGAGATTTTTCCTTCCTTCTGGGAATAGTGCTATCAGCTGCTTCTCAAGGATGGCAGGCAATTGGCAACAGGCAGCCTACTTGAAGTGAGGTGGATGGTGGGGTGTCTCTGAAGTTAATGATACTGAGTAGGGTATGTTTGAGAAAAAGAACTACTCAGAAGGGGAGCAAGGGAGAAGAACTAGGGAAAGCCAGGCCTTCATCCCCTAGGCTTTCAAAGACAAGGTTCACGGACAGCTCACCCCAAACATTACTGTTACAAAATGATTGGTTACTATCCTATCTGCTGTCAGTCTAAAGCAGCAGACTTGGATCCATATATACATAAATAAAAATGCATGCAAACACACATAGAATATGGTAGTGGATGCATTTTTTATTTATATGTAAGATATGATGTATTAATTAGATGCAACATGAAGTTTGAGCATTTCACAGCAGGATCTGAAGGGCTGTTGTGGGGAAAAACAGATAATTTGCTAAATTGCTTACTCAAGGGTAACTTAAACATACATACTCATTTCATTTCTGCACATTCATGGATTTGTATTTTGTAAACTGTATTGTCTGTTTTGCTTATAGCAAGTAAGCAGTTCTATTTGCTCTCATCTTAGCCAGCCCTGTGATAAAGCTTCTTTAAGGTCACTTTCAAATGTTAAGCTGTTTCTTCCCTGCATATATTACCACCTTCTGAAGTGGGAGATTGGGAAACTTAACAACTCCTTGACCCCCTGCGCATTGCTCCAGGGTGTGAGTGTTGACATGATGGACTTGATTTCACATTGGCTGGCTTGAAAATCACTGGTGTGGGAGTGAGAAATAGACGTGCCTGTGACCACCAGCATGCCAGGACTTGCTTACTCACATGTGTGTGAGGTATGCATGTAGCATGTGAAAATTTTCAAGATGTTCTGGCAGTCACACTAATGCATTTTCAAGAAGATTTGTGAAATCTATTGCTGAATAAACTTCATATTTTGTTTACAATAGATTCAGGAATGTGAAAAATGTTGTAAACATATATTGCCACAGTCTACACTAAGACCTCCAAACCCTTCCATGGAACTGCGTATACTCTCTTTGTAAAGACTTCTGTTAAAAATGGAACAGATGAGAAAAAAATCAACCTACCAGTCCACAGGAAAAATTCTTCATTATGAATCTCTCCAAAACAATGGACATTTATACTAAATATGGAAATTCTAAAAATCTATGTCCAGAATAGCATTTATGTGGGTCCTTGCCAGGCCTACCTTGAAGAAAAAGGCTGCAGAATCTGCGAAGTACAAAACCAAAATGTGCATAACTTGCTCATTTTTTGTAATCAGGAAAACATTTTGTTTTGAAAGTTTCAGCAACCCAGCATAAGCTGTTATTTATACCCTTGGTATTTTTACCTGGCATCCTGTGGATATTATCCACTTGATTCACTGTCTTTTTCAACAAGTGATGGTCCTTTTAATGTACATATAGTGCAGAGCTGATATAGGCAGAACTTTTTCCTATCTGTTGGAAAAACTTATTTTCATTGGTACCAGGAGACATTTGTGTCCTGCTGTATTTATTAAACTGCTGGCCTGGATGTTACTGAAATAGATAGCTTTGGGGTAGCTAGGGGATATGTACCAAAGACATCTTTTACCATTAATTTGCTCAGCTGGGGCTGCACTTAGAGACAGAGGATCAAAGAAAACTCAGCAGATGTGGTTTTGCAATCACAGTGAAATGAAATTTGCTTTGTGAATCAATGAACTGCCAGTTTTATTGCTTGTTAAAATCGTTTTCTTTTCAACTGTATATTAGAGGCTGAAAGTTTCAAAACATATGCAGCAAAACTTAATCTGAAGAAATTCTCCACCATACCAAACCCAGTAAGCACTATTAATTGTGTGTTGTTCTCCTTTCAGGAAGAGAAAAATAAACTAAGATGTTTAGATATATTCTTACCTGCCCAGGTCCAGTAGTCGTGTAAAACAGACTTCATCCTGCTCTTGATAATGCAATCAGCCTTGAGGTTAGATCCTACAGCTATATATTTGCAAGCTAGGAGGGTGGTGTGACAGAAAGATGAATTGGTTTTCCAGAATCATTCACTTGTTCTGTTTGCCACCAGCTGATGTACCTTCATCACTCTCCTCTGAGATTAATAGTGAGATTCGCCACTGCCTTTGTGCTTGTGAAAGAACCTGAGCTGAATTTCAGGTATAGCAACAAGATAAATTTATTTAAAACAGCATAAATCTCTGTTAAGACATGAGGCTACTTTTTTTTTCCTTTTTTTTTTTTTTTACTTCAGGCTTTACTGGGCTCTGCTTGGAAGTGTGCTGGAGAGCACACTAAGTCCTCTGTCACCCTACGGTTATTGGATAGAGCAGAAGTTTGCAGACTTGCTGCCTCTTCCATGAAAAGAGCAGGAACAAACACTCCATTGCCCTACATATGACATTTGGGAGGAACACAGAAGCAGTTGAACTCCTTGCACTCTACTATGTAAAGTCTGTTCCTATCTGAGTTGAATTGGATAATAATAATGAAAATTGGACTTCTGGTTCTTCACAGTTCCTTGAAAATGTAAGATTACTTTTACACATAAAATCATATATACCATGTGACTCTATGATCTTGGAGATCTTTTCCAACATAAATAATCCTATGATAATTGTAGAATGGTTTCTTCAAACAAATATATTTTAAAAGGAAAGTTGTTTCTTCTTGCAATATTGTGCAGTACCCAAAGAAAGGGAGAAGGAGCAGCTTTAGATAGAATTGGCTTTTTTTTGCGGTGAGATGGTGGCACTCCAAGTTTGGCATAGAATTTAACTGATGGTGAGAGACTCTGCACAACAGATAGCAGACAGAACCTGCTGGTGCTTTAGGCATAGTGGAATGGAAGCCCACAGTTTGGGATGGATCTGCATTATCTTTGCATGTACTGTTTCAGACAAAACAGTTCATCATTTATTTAGAATGTGTGCAGCACGTTTTTGATAAACACAAATATAAAATGTTGGATATCTGCTTTCCTGCCATTCTGAGATTATGATCACTGATGTGTTCAAGCTAACACTTCCTCGTTCCACTATATCATGCTGAACTTGATATCTTTTAATCAGAAACAATTTGAAGAAAGATCCATTTTTCTGTTAAATTCCATTACCTTTCTTTTTTCTTGAGTTTCAACTTTTTACTCCAGAATCTCACCTATTTTTTTTTTCCTTGAGTATTCACAAACAGCTATAAATTCTCTGAATAGCTGTCAGAACTACAGTCAGGACTTTGAAGGCCTCGGGCACAATACATCTGGAGGAGTCTCCATCATGGAAAACAGGTACCTAGATGTGCACAGGATGGTTATATTGCATGCACACTAAAGTTCAGTCAGAATCTCTGAACGTATGGTGTAGCAACAACTGCCCACCTGTACAGATGGGCCAAATGGGTGATGTATCTATACATCTGCAGTAGTCTTTTCTGAGCATGGGCACAAAAATACATGTGAGGTTTTAGCTGGGATGAGTATCACCCTGGTGCTGAATAATGTGTGCTGGTGACCATCCCATGCAGACATTCAGCTTTATACTGTAAGATCACCTTAGCACTCTGTTTTCTGCGTGTATAGTATCTAACATAACAGGATCCTGAGTTAGGTTCGCAGATGTTAACATGAAGGAGATAAATACTAACTTGTACTCAGGCAGTCTTGAAGTCATGAGAGCCTGCGCTCTGTGCCCCTATCTATGAGTCATCTCCTGGGGAAAACTGCTGTATTAAGAGGCTGAGGGAGGAGGTAACTCAGCTATCTTAGCAAAATTTTCATTCTGATCAAGTGTTTTCCACTTGCCTCTGCTTGGCAATCTCTCCTACAGGCCAAGAGTTTTTGTATTCCCTTAGGTTTTTTGTTTGTTTGTTTTTTTGTTTGCTTTTAGTCAGAACAGAAATAAAAATATATATTATCAGGAATAATAATGACAACTATGTCATTATTACAATTTGGGAGACCAGTACGTATGCATGTCCAATGTGTTACAAGAAATCAGTGACAAATAATAAACCTTGGAGTTGTAAGTAAGAACAATAACAATGGGGATATAGGTAAAAAAAAATTAATAATAATTGTAGATTTGAGATCCAGTATGTTTCCAATTGCTTAAATTCTTCTCCATTGCTCATATGCAATGAAACCCAGCAGAACCCAGAGTTGTACTGTTGTACAGAGATTGACTGTGTAACTGTCAGTGACTTCCATAAGTTCAGTGAAAACTTGTAAGGTAAACTCCACAAATGGTGTGTTGTGGAGGGCCCTTAAAAACCTGAATCTCTCTCTCTCTTTCTGCTACAGGGAACTTGAATTCAAAAGCTAAGCCTCTGCGTGGTCCAAAAACTAGGCTGTTGAATAGCGAGCAGATTTATCTCTGATGGGAGAAATGAATGTGTTTAATTTTACTGTAAAGCTCTGGGCGTTACAGGCAGCCAGGTAATATTCTGACATTGCTCAAATCACTGGCAAAATGCCTGCTGACTTCAATACAGCCAGGATTTCTTCCAAAATGTCTTTAATAATCTTTGTCAAAATGAGATCAATTCTTTGCTGTGGGTGGGAAGATGTGGAATTGTTCTAAAATGGAAAATGGAGAAGTTGCCAATAACTAAGATACATCAGAGAATTTGAGAAGTTTCCATCTGGGAAACATCTTCAGTTTTTCTTTCATGTTAGAAAATATGTTTCCTGTTTTCTGAAGCTAATTAACTGGGAAAAAAAATTCTTCACATGGGTAAAACAAGTGAAGAGGCTATGAGATAAGATCAGTCCATCTATCAGTGCCAGAAATATTTCCAAAATTTTGATTTCTATTGAAGTCCCCTCTTGTCCCCTTTTTCCTGAATGTGTGTACCAGACTGTGCATGGAAGTGGAACGTCTCGTTAAAAAGTTACTTAGAATTAATTCTCAAAATCTAACACTAAGGAAGGATATTTCAGAGCATTTTAGAAAAAATGGCTTGTTTCTTCCTGTTCTTCCAGTTACTTGAAATCCAATCCAGTAAATAGAGTATATGCAGCTATTTTTTTGCTTTGTTTTTGTTTTTCCAAATCTAGGTCACTTCTGTTATCCTTCACTTTGAAACCAAGAAAGGAAGGCATAAATACAAAATATAAAGCAACCCTTTCTGAACTCCAAAATATCAACTTGCCATTTATTATATTTTTAAATAATAAATGGTTATAAAACACAGTCTTCATTTTATTGCTTCCAACCAGCCCAGGGTCAATGGTGACTGAGGACAGTAACTGATCAGCTCAGACCCACGTGCTGGTGTCTGCTGATGGCTGGGATCATGCATCCTTCCTTAGCAAGGAACAAGCAGGGACACCGCTTAGCTACAACTGAGATAGAGGTTACAACAAAAACCATTGGTCCAAGTGAACAGATAGCAGAGTACCAGAAGACAGAATAGAATATCATTAAGTCTCGTGAGTGAGAAACTAACTTTCCTCTCTTCTCTGAGAAGTCTGTGACACTAAGTTAATGCTTCAAGACTGAACAAATCTCATTTCAAAAAGGTACTGTATGGGAATGACTAAGTCACAGCCTGAACCAATGATTGAGCACCTGGTGAAATGAAACAGCCAGCACTGGGAGAGCAGATGAAATCAATTCACCTGCGCAACCAGAACCAGGCTGCACTCCCCTCTAAGCCTCATTTAAAGGCTGGCAGCCACAAGGTGAAGGGTCTCTATCTGGAGATCCTTCTTTTTAGAGTATTTGGTGAGCCCTGATCTTTGGGGCAGGTAAGCAAATCTTTCTTTATTTAACTGGTTTGTGACTATCAGCCTTTTTTTGGGTAATTTGGAATTGGTTATCTGCTATTGCCTTTCCTTACAAAAAAGGAAGGCACAAAAAAATCAGTTTTGCCATTAATTCTGTGAGTTGATCAAAGATCTACGAGAGCAGTTGAAATTCTCCAGTCTTATCACATAAATCATATAGCTAGTAAGTCATCACTACTTTTTTTTTTTTTTTTTAATCTCAACAAAGAAATCAGGTAGGCTCTCTGGCAAGCTTTTGCCATTCTGTAGGCTTTTGAATAGATGTAGGTTGCTCTGAAAGTAATGCCTTGTATTTATTTCTGTGGAAACTACAACTGATACAGAGTACAATAACACTATTTGATAGAGCAAATTCTGAGCTGCTATCTATCACAAATGTAATGTAAGAATTAAGTATAATGGAACATTGATGGAAAAATTCAATCTTGATTATCAACATTCAATATTGTGTTCTGGGCTGACATAATAAAACAGGAGGCATTACTTTCAGAGAAGCCCTTGTATATTAACATCAAAGATAAAATATATCAACTTCGTTATGCAAAGTAACCAAACTCCATTTCAGATGAAGCTCAGGATTTGCTCAGGAAGTTATAGAATCATAGAATAAACAGGGAGCTTTCACAAAGCTAAATCCCAAAAGGAAGCATACCTGAGGTAGATGCAGAGATGGAATCATAGAATCATAGAATCACAAGGTTGGAAAGGACCTACAAGATCATTTAGTCCAACCGTCCTCCCATTACCGTTGCTACCACAAGCTACTAAACCATATCTCGTAGCTCCTCATCCAGACGCCTCTTGAACACTGCCAGGGACGGCGACTCCACCACCTCCCTGGGCAGGCCATTCCAGCACCCGACCACTCTCTGAGAGAAGAAGTTTTTCCTTATGTCTAATCTAAACCTCCTCTGGTACAACTTGTGGCTGTTTCCTCAGGTCCTGTTTGTTGCCTGAGAGAAGAGGCCAAACCCTTCCTCATCACAACCTCCCTTCAGGAAGTTGTAGAGTGCAATGAGGTCTCCCTTGAGCCTCCTCTTCTCCAGACTAAGCAATCCCAGCTTCCTCAGCTGCTCCTCATAAGACTTGTGCTCCAGACCCTCACTGTTGCCCTTCTCTGGACATGTTTCAGGGCCTCGGTGTCTTTCTTGTAGTGAGGGACCCAAAACTGAACACAGTACTCGAGGTGCAGCCTCACCAGTGCTGAGTACAGGGGAATGATTACCTCCCTGCTCCTGCTGGCCACACTATTTCTAATGCAGGCCAGGATGCTTTTGGCTCTCTTGGCCACCTGGGCACACTGTTGGCTCATGTTCAGCTGAGCATCAGCCAACACCCCCAGGTCCCTTTCCTCTTCATAATCATCCAGCCACTTGTCCCCAAGCCTATAGCATTGCATGGGGTTGTTGTGGCTAAAGTGCAGGACCTGGCACTTGGCCTTGTTGAACCTCATCCCATTCACCTCAGCCCAGCAATCCAGCTTATCTAGATCCCTCTGAAGGGCCTCCCTACTCTCAGGTAGATCGACACTTCCTCCCAACTTGGTGTCATCTAGGTCATCAATAAAGATATAAAACAAGATGGGCTCCAGTACCGACCCCTCAGGGACGCCACTTGAAACGGGTCGCCAGCTGGACTTAACTCCATTAACCACTACCCGTTGGGCATGGCCCTCTAGCCAGTTGCTTACCCAAAGAAGGGTATACCTCTCCAGGCCACGGGCAGCCGATTTCCCCAGAATACTGTGAGAGACCATGTCAAAGGCTTATACTTTACAGCTTTACATTTTGGTAGTGGCTGGGTATCCATCTGTTCTCTTTAGCAGTAGTCAGAACTGGTTGGTTTTTTTCTGTTTAATGTCAGTGTTTGTAAGACAGTAACTGCTTTATCAAAGTGGCTTTCTTCTCAACTCTCTCCGCAGTGTGGTTTATAACAAGCTGGGTCAGATACTGTTGTACAAAAGATATGTTTCTTGAGAGAGATTACATCTGTAGGTTAAAAGGAGTGCATCCTTTGCTAATAGCAAACTGCATTCCTTTTGCTGCAAGATAGAGTATGAAAAAGGAAATAAAACCAATACAAACTCTGAAAGAGCTTAATTCCTTTCCTCTCTACTGTGTAGAAAAAGGAAGAAAGCAATGCTATGGAAGTCTGGAAAGAAGGAATAGAAGCTTTCCTTTATGTGTCTATTTATGAGAGTAACTCCCTTGGTAGGAAAACTAAACCTTTGATAGGAAAAACAGAGTTTTTATTCATTGGTTTTAGAAGAGCTGCTAATATAGTAAAACTTAGAGCATGCAAGCTAGGGCTTTTATTTGATCATTTATGGACTGTTGCTTGCAGAGCCAAGGCTTCTCTGATGCCATCAGATCATTGTGTTGTTGCTGGTTGTTCTGCACTACAACAGAGACCTATTATCATTCACTGACTGGATTCAGTTTTTTGGAAGTTGCATCTTTCCTGTTAGTTCTAGGCAAAACTTTGCTGACAGCAGAGCAGATTGGGATGGAAAAATGCCCCTCAGGTCTATGGAATTTTGTATATAGAAGACTGTAGGTGTGTTTTTATTTTAAAAGCCAAAAAGAATAAGGGAAAGAAGCAATTACATTTTTAGGTTCATATTGCAGGGACTTTAATATTCTTATGCATGCAGTTGAGGTTAAATTGATCTGAGAAATGCCACTATTCTAGTAGCAAAAAAAAAATTAAACAAATGCTCAACTTAAACATCTAAATAACCTAATTAACTTTTTGAAGTGGATTCTTTAAGTCTCTTCAAAATTAGTACTTCAACATCTATGAAACTGTCTTAAAAAGATTTTGACTACTTACGGGATATGAGATGTATCCTATTTCAGATATGAATTCTAAGTAGTTAATTTTACTACTTCTTGCTTTTGCATTGTCAATGTTAATTTTTATTATTTGATATTTTTTAGTCTCTGAAGGAGCTTATTAAAGATGTTAGATATTTTATTTACAGTCTCAAACCCTGCTACTTCAAGTATGCAACCAATGAAATATTGCAATGTGTCAAGGAAAGTCATATTTTGCAATGATCAGGCAGAACTAATTGGATATAAGAGATAGCTTCAAGCCTATGCTTGCAGGTCAGAGTCATAACTACATGTATGAATGTTTATGAATCCTACATTGGTAGGACAAAAGCAGAAATAACTCAAGGAGTACAAGATGTTGCATGACTTTGCCATCATCTAGCAAGAAAGTAACCCTCTAGATAAAAGCCAGACTATTGAGCTGCCATTCTCCCCACTTAAAAATGGGGGATATAAGGTTTCTGATGGTCCAAACCAAGCAAGGAGCTGTGGAAGTGTTCACACCAGGAATGCCTTGTCTTGCAATAGCTGGGTAGCAACCCCAGGTTGAGGAGCTCAGGCAGGTACTCTTTAAAGCTAGAGGCAGCATGGATTCAGGCCTTGTTTGCTCAGCAAGGGTTCCTGGATGAGAGGCAGCCATGCAGGACAATAGGCCATAGCCTTGATATGATTTGTGGTCAGCAAATGGCTGCAGGATGCTCAGTGCCTGCAGCTGACTGGTTCTGTCACTGCTTGCTTAGCCTTGTGGGGACAAATAGTACTACTTTTCTTTGTACACAGTGAGAAGCTGAGAGACAGAGGCTTCTAGTTTATGCTCTCTAAATTGCTCTTGGTAAGTGTTCAGAGCAGTCCTCTTCTCTGCACTGTGCATTTCAGGGAGGTGGGCATGTTTTCTGCATAGCTCGAGCTATAGTTAAAAGGACAGTTTTCCTGTAGGAGGGATTTAGTTTGGACAGAAACTCAGGGTGGGGTGTAACCCAATTATGATCGCTGTGCCTATGTTTTCCATATGTGAAATGGAAAAGACAGCACCTTGCATGGAACTTGTGTAGTTTTCTGTACATTAAGGAACCAAGATCCCTCCTATCATACTCTTATCTCCAGCCAAGACCGAACCTCCTCAAACTCCCAGCTCAGTGAGGCTTTCTGTTTTTCTATTCATCCGAGGGCCTGGAGCATTTTTGTCCAACTTCCTTATGCCTGTGCCTTAATAAGCAGGAGTATGATTTCAAATCTATGGCTACTGGTGAAATGTAAAATTTGTGGAAAATAACCTCTCTATTGAAACTCTATTGCTGAAATACTTTTCATGAAAAATTATCACACATGCCATTTAACAATCCTTAATGGAAACCAGGAACTTAATTGGCAGCTCAGCAGATGAATAAAGAATATAAAAAGATACCAGTTCCGCAGGGATGTGCCTAGATAACTGGAGATAAGAATACAAATTCTGTGGCTCAGTTCTCATAAATACTGCCTTTGTAGTTGAATTCAGTAGTTTCATGTGGTCAGGATCTCTGCAATGCAGGGTCCAAGTAGTAATGTCTCTCAAAGTTACAGCACATACTCCTGCATTTTACTCTAGCATTAAGTTCCACTGTGAGAATGGACACAGCATAACTACACATAGCCATGCTCATGTAATGTTGCTCAAGGTTGCTATTTTTGCTTTTTCCTACTTAAGGAACATGCTCTTTCTGAGCCACAGAGAAATCAGCTGAAAGTACTTTAGATTCAAGGTAATGTTATGGGTACTTAGCCACACTTCTGATGGATAATAAAAGCCTAGTAAAGGGCTAAGGGTCAGTCATTATAACTGTTAAGAAATGGTCTTAATTAAAAGAGATTAAGATCTGCGGAATTACTTTATTTCTCTCCTGACACTGATGCCAGAATGAGATTTTCCATCCCTGCTTCTCTGGCTTCGGCATTTATTAATCTGTGCCTGCTTCTGAAAAAGTACAGTGATCTTTTCAAGGCTTGGATGTATGGCATATATGGCAAATGTTTCCTTTGTTTCTGTTTTCTTTTTGTTAGGAAAGATAGTCAAATAATTTGGGAACACAAGGAAAGTCCCAAAGAGTTTAGGAGAAAGTGATTATTGTTAAGAAGAGATGAAAGCACTGATAAGTAAACTCACTGTCTTCACCAAGGGAGAATGGAACTGATGAAAGGTTCAGAAGGCCTTCAGGAAGGACCTTCCTTGGTCTTAATGAGTAGAGGAATACAGTGGTGAATCTAGGCAACTCCCCCTCAGAATTAGCGTAATGTGTAACAGCTGGTGTACCTAGTAAATAGCTCTCTTCTGGAAAATGCACAACCACTGCCTGTGTCACTTAGAATTAATTAAATACACCCACCAAATGGTGCAGTTTTTATTGTTGAAGTAATCTTGAAAACCTTGGTGTCACCGTTTATTGCTCACTGCTTTATGAACAAAACTGCCAGATCCCTGCTTGGCACAGGTATATACTTTTTTTTTCCCCTTTCCTATATCCATGCAGATATGGTGCCATTACCGCAGGACAGCTGGGCTCAGAGGTCTTGGTCTGCAAGACCTGCTGGGGTAATGTGCACTGTAGATCAAACCAGGTACCAAGGGGAACAGCTACAGCCATTTGTGCTTAACAGTGAATGACCTGCAGTGTTTGATATTAGATGTTTGAGAGAATTCCAAGCAGTCAGACAGAAAAAGTATTATTGCATGGAAGAACGATTAAATAACGAACATAGAAAATAGGTTGTTTTTGGCACAGCTTAAAACAGCCCCATCATGCATGGCAGGTGGCTGTGTGTGCAGTGTGGCAGTAAGTGCTGGTACTGGAACACAGCCACTGGAACACAGTGTGCCATCTCTTCATTTGTTCACATTTATTAATCAGAAAGATCCTATTCTTTAACAGGTGTCCATGATGCAAAAATGCAAGCAGGACCAAACCAGATGGACACCTTATTTTACTGTTGATATCTATCTGCATCTTCTTTAATTAACCATGTCTAGCACATGATGAATGGAAGATAGGCTCCCTACCTCAGCTGGTGGGCGCTGATGGATGATTTCTCAGGTAGGTATAAACATAGGATATCAGATCTGTTACCAGAATGCAGTGCAGTCAGCCTGGCTGTATGATCAGAGATTCTGTTCTTCTGTGCAACCTGGAGAAATATGGGACAATATATATCCCTTCAGTTAGAAGAGGTAATGTTGTTCTTGTCTTCACATGGGAATGAGCTGAAGCTTCCTCGAGCTGCTTTAGCTGACAGAGCACCATCTCTTCCAGATGCTGTTTGCTGACAGATTGTATTTGCAACAAAATGTGTCATCTCAGTATTCTATTTATGAATACATTTAATTAAAATCCATTCATGCAGATGTAAAAGCATTTACCATTTAAGTAGGCTATGACAAGGACAGAGAGAGGACTTCTATTCCTGTAGCTTCTTTGCCCTTTACTTTGTTCTTTTCAGTCCTTATTTGAGTTTTCCAGCATATTCTTGGATTACCTGTTTAACTAAAGTGGCTTCCAAATATAGATGCTTCCAATGAAGATGCTCACAGATAAACCATAGAATAATCAAAGTCCTTCATTTCCAAACTCTCAGCTATCTGATTTTTGAAATGCAGTCTGACAAGTTCTTTATGCTTAAATGCCGAAATTGAAATTAATGCTAAAAAGCTAAAATACCACCTCACTAAAGATACAAAAAAAAAAAAAAAAAAACCACCCTGAGAGGCCTCATCCAAATTAGATCAAGTATACGAAACAATGAAATACTGTAGTAGTATTAAACTACAAACTAAGCACTCTGAAGTGGACAGTGTCAAAAACACCTCTGCACTCAAAGTTTTTCAGGTATGTTCAGTCTTTACTTACACAAGCACGTATTATATTTAGGAGAGCTTTATCCACTCTATGCTGGGAATGGCCTGGAATGGCTTGATCTCTCATCTTCCTCATGCAGGGCAATGGTTCTGATAGTATTAAGAGTACAGAGAGTCAAGAGGATGGAAAAGAATATCTGCAGAGAGCTACAGGTCATCCTCCAGTGCTGCCGAAGCTGTCTGAGAGTCTTGCCCTGCCTGCGTTCTGGACCAGGACAAACATAAACACAGGTTACTAGATTTCAGTAGGGAAGTACTGGCACTTTTTCTAAGTGACTGTTTAGAAGCAGAAGTATCTATAAAGAGGAGATGATAACTAGCACCGGGGTAAATAGGGGAGTTTCTTAAGGCTTGTGGCCTCGGAATATATGGATAATTTGAGGGAGACGGGTAAGCTTCCCTTCTTGTGCCTGGCAGATTAAGTGATTTTTTTTTGTTTGATTTTTTTCCACCTTGAGATAGTTTGATACAATTCACTTTTTATCAAAATAAGAGAATAAAAGAATCTTTTGAATATTTTGATTAAAAAATTTGGAAATTGTAAACTGGTTTGTCATCCTTCAGAGATCTGTCTCACACTGTAGCACAGCTTTGATGCAAGTTGCTCTCTTGCTGAGACCGTTGCTTCTTAAGGAGCAGTACTTGGAATCTATATACCTGAGACACACAGGTCCGCTACTTGATGGGCTGCAAAGCTGTAAATTAGGAGAACTCTGGAACTTCAAAACATTCTAGTGACTCAGAATTAATGTAAAAGTTTTCCATGCCTTCTAGCTTTGCTGTTTGGTGTAGAATGGCTTCAATGGGAGGTGATGAAGAGAAAATTTTTAATACACGTAATACAATTTAAGAGTTCAGTTATGATCTTGTAGTAAACACAGATTAAAAACAAAGAACCGCAACTGTCTGACTCCATGAAAAATGCCCAGAGGTGAAGAGTAAGTTTAAAAAAAAAATAAAATTGAACATACCTGTCTCAGAATGCCTACAAAGTGAGAGGAAGAAGCTGTTGTATTTTAAAGTGAAAGAAAGAGACTGCATCTGGGTATTCCGCTGCCACAGTTGCAAAAACACAAATGTCAAAGAAGGTCAAAGAAATCCTTGGAACCAAGATAAAAAGCAATTGGTATTCTGGTAGCAAAACAGATAATGGCATTAAGGAATTGTAAAACCATCCAGAATAATAGCAATTTGCTGCCATTGCTGTTGAGTAAACACAACAGATTCTTCTGCTTCTGACAGTTCTGCCATTAGCAAAAGAGAATCATTCATACCACAGCATCGAAGAAAACACAGATTTGTACTTAATTTGCAGCAAAACCTTGATACAGCAGCCTCAAGAAGATTAGGACAAAGAGCCTTGACAATACCCTCCACAAACTGCACCTATTATATGAAAAGAATGCATGTGTGATCAGAAAATCAATGAAACAGAGTGTGGATCTGCAGGAAATATCCAGGCTGGAAGCAAACTGGTAAACTCTCCACCAGGAGAGGTGGAACAGCTGTGGGCTGAGTGAGCTGTTGGAGCAGAGGGGTAAAGCACTCTTAGGACTGAGTGTAAACAGCAAGAATCATAGAATGGCCTGGGTTGAAAAGGACCATAATGATCATCTAGTTTCAACCCCCTGCTATGTGCAGGGTCACCAACCACTAGACCAGGCTGTCCAGAGCTGCATCTAGGGATGGGGCATTGACAACCTCCTTTGGCAAGAAATAGGACTTGTTACACAGTATGGAGGTAGACTGAAGAATTATCAGAGAAGATCAGATTGGAGGGGATCTAGAGGTGTCACAAAATCCATATGTGCACCAATCAAGGCCTCTTCTCATTGTCTTCCAGTACAGGCTCTTTCATTGGTCCAAGTATGATCGTTTTGTATTACCGTGGAGGGCTACTTGGTATTTTAAAATGCTACTGCTGCAATCCCTCTCTTTATTGAGACCTTTTACTTTGTAAATTATCAATTCAGCTCCAGTCCCAGGGTCAGGCAAAATAACTGCTCATCAGATGTCCATTTCTAGTTTGGGCATGTCCCTGAGCACAGCCACCATGTGACTGGCATAAGCTTGCTGCTTTTGTCAGAGGACCTTGCAAATGGTCAGAGGACAAATCCTTCATGTAGGTTGAGCTCTCCTCTGGTCTGCAAGGCAGGCAGAGAAGTGCAGGGAAAACAGCTTGTGTCATATTGCTTTCTGGTCAAATAGGATTTTAGGCACCAAAGCTGTCAAGTTGGCACTTCTGAAAGCCACTGGAATTCATCTGTGAAGATGTAAGGTATCAGTGACACAACTGATGTCAGTGCTGTTGGGGCTGTCTTTCCTAATGGATTAACTAGTCACTAATGAACACTGCATATTTTGCATCTTGTCTGGGATTAATTGCTGAATCTACAGCTGCCCTGGCAGTTCTGTCAATAACAAAAACCTGTCAAAAACAGTGAATACAAAGGCTGCCTGCTGGAAATGGCTACAAAGTGCTGAGGGAAGCTGGGCTTTGAGATGGAAGATGATGAAAACTCAATAAATGGCTCTTCCACCTTTCAAAAAAAAAGTCCTTTTATTACCAGAAATGAGTAATGGCAGTGATTTTTACCTAAATAAAGCTGGATAGAGATTCATTTTATTTTTAAATAGGTGTTTCTAATCACTTTGCTGCTGACTAGAAGTGTATAATAAAGAGCAAAAAATTAACCATTTCACTCCAAATAAAATCTGGGAGTTAGAATGAAAATTCAATTTCTTGAAAAGTCCTTTGATAGTAAATAAAATTTTATAGTACATGTAAATAACAGTTCGAGTGACTCAATTTAGCAGTGACAAAAGCTGTTTTCAATGTGGAGTAATTGTTCAAATTGCCCCTTTCACAAAAAATAGCAGTTTAAATGAGCCAATTTATGTAGCATTGACAAGGATTGTTTTCAACTGTAAGCGTTCTCTTAAAGCTGTTTAAAATTAAGTAGAGAGTTGACAAATTAATGCATTTACTTAGACATCATAAAAAGAGTTTTAAAGCTATAAATGCATCTGCTAACGGTATTAAATTGAAGCAATTAGCCAACAGGAATTTTAACCTCTGTGTAGCCACTAGGAATCTATTTGGACACGAGAAGTACTTCCTATGTTTGTCTTATTACACTTCACATTGGCAATTAAGGAGAGGAATTACTTGGAGACAGATCACCAACACGAGCTTTCAGAGGTGTGCCTTTCTGTAGCTGACGTGAAGCCATGTATTGGGGATGCTGCATTCTCATCATGTGTGAACTACACTGATATTATTCACTGTTACGTTTCATGTCTGTATGTTTTGCTAATTGGTCAATATGCCTTATGGTGGAAGCATCTGGAAGCCGATCAATCCTAGGAGAGGAGAGCAATTGTACACAGTGAGGCCCATGAGATTCTTCTGGTTGTTTCCTTTGCTAGAGGAAACCTTGGTGCCACATGGACTGGGACCTGCCACGCCGTAGGCAGCCCCTTGCAGCTGCACTCTGATTTGGAGGACCTGTTTGAGATAGCTCTTACAGTGTCCCCGAAAGAACTATCTGATATTAACAATAGGATGGTGCACTGCTACTGAACTTATAACACATACCTCAAATCCTTTAGGTAGTGCTGTGTGGTCTCAGGCTAGTCACACAGGCCTGGAAAATGTCAAAATGCATCAGTGCCATTGGCACTAAAATAAGGTTCTCCAAGCCTCAATGTTAGTCTGAGAGTGTGAGCCACGAAACATTTAGGTAAACTCTTGGAAATGTGGGTTTTAATTATGAAGTTTTTCAGGCCCACACAGTCCTAGGAATCTGTATGGCAGCTGGTCATCTCAAACGATCTTGGTTAAGGGGAGCATCAAATATGCATCTCCCTCTTAGCTGCAGAATGGGATGATCTCTTGAAGAGAGAGCTTTGGATATGAACTTCTGTTCTGACATAGATACTTTGTCTTGAAGAGATTTGAGTTCTTGCCCTGAGACTGGAATTGGATATCTTGTTGTAGTAGGCGATAATGGGGTATCGGGATGTGACGCGATAGGACCTCTCCCCCACTCTATGAATAATGTATGATGCATGCTTGAAGAACATAGATGACGTACATAGAAGATATGTAGAGATATGTAGGGTATATAAGCTGCCTTTTTCTTGCAATAAATGCCATTTGCTACATCCTCCATATTGGTGTCTGTGTGGCTATGGCCCTAGCGAGCTCTGATCGCTAGCCCATGAAGGTGCGGCCTGGAAACACGGTGGTTGCCGAAGGCAACAATATCTAAACTCTAGAAGGAGTTTATGTAAACCTTTCTCTTTAGCATTTCCTAATGACTATCTTAGGCAGCTCTCTTATTCATTATAATAGTTCCTGTCAATCCTATTTGGAGATGCTTAATGTTCCCCGCACACCGTTCAGGCACTTGCAGCTTTCAGCATTGTAACACCTAAGCCCATTTGCAGATAGGCATTTCAGTTCCCATCTGTTACTGGGAACAGCAGAACTGTCTTAGAAGAGTAGAGTCAGATGATAGAAAAGGAATTCTTGTTGTCAGATTGTGTAGCAAAAGAAGCCATACGAAGGAGATGGAGGAACAGCTGAGTAGGACTCATTAGTCTGAATCCTGTTCAGTCTGGTTCAGCCATATTCTCTCCCAGGGGGAACAAAAACCTCAAACAGGAAAATATGCTCAAAAAAAAGATATCTGAGTTGCGTTTTCCTGTGGGCCTTTCCTATGCATCGTGATAAAATTTTGAAGTTCAAAATTCTGCCATTTTGAGTGGACTGTGAGATTGGCTAGCACAGATGTACCAAGTAGTGTTGAACTTTGGGATTTATGATAAGTATTTCCTTCTGCGGCTGTGTTACTTCAGCCAGGCTTTTTGTGTCAATCCACCACTCTCCAGTTTGCCAAACTGCAACAGGACAGAGGGATTCCCTTAAGAGTTTGGGAGTCAGGTGAAGGTAGTGGCTAAGCTGATATCATTCTCTCCCAAAAAAGCAGTTCCTAGTGCATAGATTTACTACCACCCTCTATGTTACCTGTGAGAATTGCATCCCAAGGTGAAGGAGGGAGGTCTGTTAGAACAATAACAGCAGAGCCAGTGGGTAAAAACTCTTAAAAACACATTCCCAGCTGAGCTGTGCCCACCAGAGAGAATAATTAATGAAATAAATGCGGCTATCATATATACAGGGTGCAAATGCATAAAAGAATACGCTGATTCAATGGCATCTTATTTTTAACTGTAATGCAAGTAAGACACCCTAGAGATGAAAAACAAGAATTACAGAAGATCAATACGAATAACAACAGGTGTTCCTTTGTAGAACTTCCTTTACATCTACATAAATACTAGGCTATTATCCCTCTCACAGTATCTGCTCAATAGTTCTTCCTTCACTGGTTATTCTCTGATAATTTATCTAAAATAAGATGATTTAGGCCATCAAAGAGCATTTATCAATAGTTAGCTGTCAGACTGGCAAGTTTTCACACTGAGTAGAGTCTATGAAGCTCTGTCCTGAGTTCACTCAATATTTTCATTAAAGTTTTGGAAATAGGAACTGAGAATTTTCTAATGAAATCTGCAGACAGCTTGAGGCTGGGAGAGGCTGAAGGCACTCTGGCTGCGAGGTCTAAATGATCTCATCAAATTGGAAAAATGTTCTTAAAGAGGAGGAGTCTATTCAGTAAGGAAAAGTGGGAAATATTTGATGAGTGTAGGAATAATCAATAGCACAAAATGAAGATAGGGAAAGACTCATAGTCCTACAGGAAACAAAAAGATTTTAGTAGGCTGTATAAATATGAAGTATACTGTAGAACACAATATTGCTTTCATTCTAGTAAGCAGTAAATAAGAGCTCAACTGAAGTATTGTGTCCATTTGGTGCACTGCAGGCCAAGGGAAGCATGGAGATTTTGGACTAAATTTCAGAGAAAATCCTAAGAAAAATCAGAAAAACACAACATGTGGATAAGGAACGAAGGAGATAAATCTGTTTAATATATAGAAGAGACCAGCTTGAGAGACACAACTACCGTATGACAATATTTAAAGTTTTTTTTAAAGCAGAAGGAAGTAAGGTCTTCACATATACACTGGAGATAGGGCAAGGCCTGAGAAGTTTAAACTGGAGGAAATAAAATTTAACATACATATTGATTAAATTTTTCTATCAGGCAGGAGAGTTAAGAATTCAATAGGCTGTATCAGAAGGGTATGAAATCACGGTTTGTTGAGGGTTTTAAGAACAGATTAAGCCAATCTCTCTGAGGGACTATATGTTGTGAACCCTGCTTGGGGGTATGACAGAGGGCTGCCTAAGGTCCCTTACAGCATCATTTTCTGCAATTATTCACTGAAGCATCCTCAGCAAAAACTTTGTGCAAGAAGTCTTTCAGTCTCACTACATAAGCTGTTCAGATTGAACCTCCTCCTCCACTTTCAAAAGAAACTCGACTTTGCTGAAGATCTATTTTATCTGCTACAATCTTATTGTTGATCAGTTATTCTTGTCTTTATATTTTAATTAGAATAATCAAATGACACGAGCATAAAATGAGGAAAACTGATTCAGCAAAAAACTGATTCAGGAAAAATACATCTGAGGTTCATAGACATTCAGTTCACAGGGACACGTTCTCACCAGTGGGCAGTTTGCAAGAAAAACTCTTCTCTGTCAACTTTTGCTTCTTAATATTTTCCGAGTTTCAGCTCTTGCAGTATCACAGTTCAATGCATTTTTGATGAAGGTTTATTCTGGCTTCTTATCTCCAGACCCTTTTCCTGCGTTCCTCAGGCAGGAAAGCTAAGCCTCTAGGATTTCACAACGTAATGTTCTGCCTATTCCTTCTCTTCTTCAGCGAAAAAACTCATGTTTCTCTAGTTTCATTTTCCATGTTATTTTGTTGTTGTACTTGATCAGTTTGAGGAGGTCATTATATGAGACAACGGTGTGCTAACCTGTGTGTAATTCATCAGTGTCAGTGTCAATTTAAACAATCTGCAATTAAACAAAAAAGCATTTGACAGAATATTTCATTACTGCTCTTCAGTGGACTCTTTGTAAGTGGTCTGTGGCTTTCTTGTCCCCAGAAATATTGCACTCTACACTGGACAGAGTGCTCCAGCTCCAATGATTTATCTTTTTTAAAAGGATCACGTTATGTAATATGGTATGGTTTATTGCTTTTTTTTCAAATATAATTCATAAGCTTTCAATTTTTAAAGTTCTTAGTGAAGCCACTTCCAACCATTGACATTTTTTCTGACACTGGAAATCAACACCAAAACTTCTGCTGCTCAGTGGGTCACAAGAGAACTCAGAAGTTGAATTTTCCTTAAGTTCATGCTGCCTAAATTCCTAAGATTCTTTCTTAATTAATTTATTTTGCCAAGCTGATTGAATCACACTTTGGAGAGGATTTTCTTTTTCTTTTTTTGTTTGTTTTTTATCTTTTTTAAAATCTTTTTTCTTTTTTCTTCTTTCTTTTTTTTATCTTTTTCCCTTTTTCCCCTTTTTTCCCCTTTTCCCCCTTTCCCCCTTTTTCTCATTTTTCTCCCTTTTTTCCCCTTTTTCCCCTTTTTTCACTTTTTCCCCTTTTCCCCCTTTTCCCTTTTTTTCCCCCTTTCCTTTCTTTTTAGAATTCTCTTTATACTGTAAGCTCTGAAGTAAAATGATTGTCTTCCCTGTCGGTGCTATTCCTAGCACAGTGGTATTAAGCTCTATTTCAAGCCCTGAAAACTTACTGTACTACAGATAATGAAAGAGAACAGATCATGCTACTTCTGTGACCCAGATGCAACATAAAAAATAGCCATTAGAAATGACAACAGCTCTTCCCTGAGGTCTCAATTTTCTGCTACTGTGCAAGAAAACCTCTTATTTGTGAGGATTTTGAAGGAACAATGAGATTCTACTACTGTTGTTTTCACTCATAGAATGGATTGATCTGAAAAGACCCCAAAGGTGGGTGAAGTGGTCAGAGTAACACTTTCTAGAAATATCAGGGAACACACTTCTCCTGAGAAGCAGCGGAGACTGCAGGTTAGTTGTACTACCTGGGACTACCCTAAATTGGTGGTGTTGAGTGGGGTTATATGGTCTGTTGTGCATAAATGTCACTGTGACTACAGTCTATTGTATGCAAATGTCTGTGAATCCCTAGAACATTTCAGTGTTATTTTTCTGCTAGTGATTAAAATTTTGGACTGGTGCCTGTCATTCACTATTCATTATTCATCATGGTCACAGGCAGAAAGCAAGAACAATACCAAGAGGCTTCATGGCATAATGTATAATTAAAATGATTAATTTCGTTCAACAAATTAAAAATCTAGTCCCTTAGTAATGCTTCCAAATAAGCCATAGGTGCTGAGAAGAGGTAGCATTGTGAATTTTTAGCAATTGAAAACAGATGAAATAAACCTTGACATTATTTACTAAATAGGTAATCTAACCATCTGGCTCTCGTTTGGCCTTAACTCTTAACCATACATTACCAAAGCTAGTGCAGGCTTTTTAACAACTGGGAACATTATATTTGCTTTTCCAATGCCTATATGTGACCACATCAATTAATATTAACTCATTAATTATGAAACAGTTGTGCTTCTGACAATTTTTGCAGAGATAGTTAAATTTGTCATTTTCAACTCCTCTTTGATGAAGAGACAGTATCATTCAAGAACTTGCCTTAAGAGGAAAGAAGACACAATACAGATGTGATCCTTCCAACTCTGGACTTTTAGAAAATATATTAGCTAAAACGAGTTTCTGTTCGCAAATTTGGATGAAGAGAACTTACTGGTACCAAATCCCATGGGATCACATATTAATTTCCTATCTTTACTTGATAAATTCAATACTAGAATTCAAAAAATTTAGCCTGGGATGTGCTATTGCTTTAAGTCATAAAACTGTCACTTAGAGGATGTCTTTCTGTATTGACCTACTTTTATACTCTGTTACCCAGAAGCATCCCTTACTTTAAGCATACTAATGTCTTAAGCAAAATGCAGCAGATGACATGATCTGAGTAAGTTTGATAAAAACAAACTGACATCTGTCTTCTTTGAATCTCTCCTGAATGCAAACTACACAAAGCAAAAATCAACTTGTCTGAACTGCATCAAACAAATTTTGGAGTTTTGATGGTCCCAGTTATGTGCAGAAGTTCACAAATAAGAAATTCATAGTACATACATCGCATAAAACAAGGGTAGATGAAGAGCAGACCAAGGATTTTGTCATTAACTGGAAAAGATCTACAGTGAATCTGAGCAAGAATTGTATGAACAAGGCAATGCTGTCTATTTGTCATACTGAATGAACAAAAATAAAATCTGTGTTATAAGCTTTCTAACTCACAACACAAGCAGAGTGTTGTAGAAAGATCTTTCTTTATTTCTGTTCAAACATTTTTTAGACCTCTGAAAACAGCAGTTTAGTCCCCCAAGCCCCCAGGTAAGAACTAACTTTTTACTTGTCGACTACACAGAGACATGTATGGCTAGCAAGAATGGGATATGTAATTGTTAGAGAACTTCAATTAGGGCAGATGAATCCCATCCAAAGTTTTCTGTTTAACTGTAGAACAAACTAGAGACTTCAGCTCTGCAGGAGAACTGTCAGCAGCAGTTTTCCTTGCAAACTGTTAATGTGTATACACAGTAGGCCACTAGGTTTTGCCTTGCATCATATTGCTGAGGGCTCTCCTCCAAGTAATGTTCCTCTGAAGAGAATTACTCCTGGAGTAAAATGCCACATAATTTGTGTAAGGAGAGAAAACTATGAAATGATAGTAGCATTTTTAGGCAGAATTCATGAAGGTGTCTAGAAGTGAACATCTCAATTTTCCTCCATCTAATAACACCATATCTTTTAGGCAGCTAGTTGCTTTCCACTTTCATTTATAAATATGTATATAAAAGTGCAAATGTATTGTATGAATTTCTCTAGCTCTGCCTTCTTTCTCTAAACAGCTTCAAGTATTTGTAGAATTCAAGACAGTTTCATATTTTATACTTCATAGAAACAAAATCTGCATTTTTAACTGTCTGTAATTTCCAATTACTGGTGAAGTCTTGAGGGACACACTGGGGAGTAGGAAAGGTAGAAGCATGAGAAGTCGTGAGGTTACAGCCCCAGACTGCACTTTTACTCAATGGTCAAAACAAAATTCCAGAAAAGTGACTGGAATCCAAGATGTAACTTTAGTTTAGGTACTTTGTGATTTTTTTTTTTTAAGAAATTAAATGGCAGCAGATGCCGATCTCAGTGTTTTGAAGTCTGAGATTCTCTCCCTGATTTTCATGAGAAATATTTTCTGATTTAATCCTAGTCCACTAGTGACTTCAATTTCTGGTTTGTTTTGTTTTTAATCTTTATAAACACATTTTCACTTGAAGAATTGTGGCCCAGACTTCTTTCAGAAGATAGAAATAAAGTTATTTAACATTTCAGCTTTTAAAATCAGGTAAATTATGTAAGCTTGGGACCTGAACTTGGATCTTTCTTTGCTTAGTCTGAATTGTCAATTAAATTGTATCCGTGTGACTTAGCAAAGCCTCAAAGCTGGAATCAAAGCATACATGTAGTAAGAATTGCAGAGCTATGGCCTTATCAGTTCAATACATCCCAGAGATCTTTCCTTGTGACTGCATTACTCAGCAGTTGCATTCAGGTTCCTGAATACATAAGGAATACAATTGTGTGAATGATTACATTAAATTTCATGTGCCTTTGTTCTTCTTCGGACATTTACAGCTGTATGAGGTGGATGGAGCAAGCAATAGCTTGTTAATATTTTGCATTAATTTACATCAACATATTTGTCTGCGGGGATTCAAAATAACAGGAAATCCAAATAGAAGTAGAAGCACTGAATAAGAAGAGCAGAACACTGGACACTTCACATAGACCTTAATATGGAGAACAGACACTTTTAAAAGTGTTTAAGTAGAGTTTTTTTTATTATTATTAATATGTAAAAATATAGAACACTGCATAAGGATAGTGTTTTGAGCATCTGAGCTGATACTTTTTTTGTGTTAGTTAACCTTTCCCAAGTAGAAATTTGTGCAGGAAGGGATCAGTCTGATCTCATGCGTAATGTTTCAAGCAATGTTTTTTTTTAATTGACAAAATTTAGAATGTGTTAGATGAATATTGCTAACCCATCAGAAAATTTCACTTTGCTCAGAGGGAGGCTCTTTTAGCTCAAGTGCTCTATTCATAATATTCAAATCTCGTTCTGAATTCAGTCTTCGGTTAGCAATTATTTTTCACTTCATATTTATAGGTTAGCATGACTATCTTATGATGTCTCAAATTTGAAGCCAACATATGGCTTATCAAATTCAGTGTCCTCTTTAACCATCGCTACAATAAGAGGCTTGCAAAGGATGTCCTTTAAATTTGGCTTGCCAAGGTTATTCTGCTGAAAGCATTACTTGTCAGCACATCCTTACTTATCTTCAGACATGAACATATTCTACTTTAGGAATACTCCTCGTATCAGTAGTGCTGCCTTTAGCTAAAGATTGAAAGTCAGGTCCAATATTAATACACAACTGCGGTGCACAAATTCCCAACAGAATTTAATGAATATGTTATATCTCTGAATCTTTTACCTTGACTTTGTGTTGCTTCCCACAACTTCTTGAAATAGCTCAGGAAAGATAGTGAAGGATAGTATCTTTATTTTAATTTTTTTCTCCTGTGACGCTTGAGGCATGATTTATTTTGATGTTATTTCACTGTAGAGAGAAATTTGGATACACATTAAGTGTATGAATGAAGGCAAGCTAATTTCTCCAGGAAGTACGTTCAGTTGCTCCCTTTTAACGCTAGAGGGAAGTGTATGTAAAGACACTAAAGACTGTAGTCCGCACTTTGGAAATTTGGTACATGCATAGCGTTTCATTTTAAATGGATGAGCCGCTGGTAGCTCTGATAACAGGAGGCAGAATAGTATAATGGATCGGGCAGTGGTGTAGGGTTGGGACAAACTGAGTCCTGTCATCAGCCTTCTGGGTGAAATCTGGCCAGGCACTTACTTTGTATTTATTTGTTCAGACAGCCCATTGTTCCAGGGCAGCAATTCTGACCAGTTTCATATTTGACAGAGAGCAACGTGCACTTGCAGATGCAAAAGCCTGTCACATTCATGTGAGTAAGGAACAATTTGAAAACATGAAAGAATAGAAACACTTGTGGCTTACTAGCAGTAGTTCCCATAGCCGTCAGCTGCGGCAGGATGGCCTGCTTATATACTGGTGCTGCAACCAGCCCATCAGTCAGCTCTAGGGCCTTTTCAGCAGCACTGAAAACTTCTCTAATTTTCCAACTCTACTTTGGTGTAGGGACACTGAAGAACCTTTGGAGTACATGGGAAAGAATGTCAGCTAAGGGGGTTGTGAGGATGTATGCTTGATAGTGTTCTTGATGAATTAGCTGTATCCTTGCCACCAGCAATAAATACAAGTGAGTGTATAATCTCCTTTGCAGGGTGCTATGCTTTACTTCCTTTACTTGCAATTCTTCAGTTCTGTTTGCAGATCATGAGGTAGGAGTCTGCATTTAAGTAAAGGATTCCTTGGTGTTTTTATGTTGACCCATGTTACTCCTGATCTGATGGTCACTTGAGCTAAAGTAGGGGTACCATGACTTCGCTGAGTTTTAAATGTGTACTGGTATACATAGTCATGCCGATCAATTGTCAGATAAAGCTGAAGAATGAAAGGCAATCAGAAAAAGCTTAGAAAGAGGAATTGTATTCAGAGAGAGAAGATGAGATGAGAATGATTTTCTAGCACCTGTCATCAGTGTGATCATCTGTCTCATCAATATTTCAGTAGAAGTATTCTCTCTAAAAATTTCACAAGTAACATGGGAGTTAATAGATAGGTATGGCTTATGCAGTAACTGATTAAACAGTGCTGCTTCAGAAGTTTCTATAATTCGTTATGGCTGATAAAACAAATATACTTATATGGTATGTTTTAAAGAATTAAAGAACTTGTCTTTTACCTTAAAGAAGTAAGCAATAATATATAACATGAGGAAAGTAGTCATTTGTTATAGCTAAAGTGTTGTATTAAGATATGTCTCCACACATTTTAAAAATATTAAAATGAATGACCAGGTTATTCTAATACAACACGTATTAAAATCTGTAACAAGTCGCTGACTCATTCAAAACACTTTTAAGTTGTTGGTTGTAGTTCTTCCTCACCTCTGTACTGCTTCTGGTAAATGCTCTTTATTCAGATCCCTTGCTGTTTCTGGCCTTGCTCAAACTGTGGGGAATTTGTACAGCCCTACAAAACCTCACCTCAGTCCTACGCCACCCACATTCTGCTTCTTCAGATCCTCGTAGACTGTGTTCCTCTAAATGCCCTTGTATTGTAATCCACTGATTCTATACCTCACCAGTGATTCTAAGCCCTCTTTAATTTTTTTAATTCTGTTATATTAAATCCATAGTACCATCCAATAATACTTATCTAAGTAATCTTTTGATTTGAAATGGAGAAAAGAAAGCAAAAACTTCAGTTCTAATTGAAATGAGATTCTTATTTTTCTCTTTGCAAAAATCATAAAAATACAGTAATTCCCTATTTCATATTGGATGATGTGCTCTATTCAGTCCAAAAAACTCTTTTTTTTTTTCCAAGCATTTCTCACATAAGCAACAGAGACTAAGCTGGATTTATCAATGCCGAGGAAGTGTGGCTACAAAGCTCCTTAATATGTTAAATATCTCTCTTAAACTTATTATTCAGGGTAGAATAGTCACCCAGAAATCTTACTACATGACATAAACTGAGTGATATAGTTAAAAAAGCTGTGAGTCTATTAAGACCTCTGATGATGGTAAGATAATGGAGAAAGAAGTATGGCAGAGATCAGTTCACTTTTAAGAGTAAAAAATGACACAATCACAAGGTATGGACAATTTCAGGGCTACAGGTATTGCAGTAAAAACAGTTCCTGAATGAGCTTGTGCCTAACAAAATGTTTTAACCCCACTGCCGTAAGAATAAGTGTTGCAGCCTCACCTTCTTGCATGATAGCAGAACCGTGCATGGTCTGTAACTCAGGGGCAGCTAGTATTTACAGTTCTCTATTGTCCTGTCATGACAACCATGAAGCTCAAAAGCTTCTTGTATAAGAAGTACTTTTTAGTTCTTCTGAAGAACATTTGGCCTATTTCTTTCTTTCTTTCTTTATTCACTATAGAGATAGTTTTTCTCTAGTTGTTATCTGCCTGCGGGTCTCCCTAACACTGAAGTGATGAATACCTGTAGTAGGTTATCAGGAAACCTGAGTGGGTGATAATTTCAGCTACACAAATGGGAAAGAAAACTTAATACCATTGTAATGAAACAAGTTTTCAGCTCTTTATTGTGGAAACTAAATACTTTTACAGATTTAAAGGATTATTACATTAAGTGTTCATGACTTGTAGGTTAGCCAGAAAATGTGAAGTGCAATAATTTCCCACTCTCTAAGTTGTAAAAGACTTTAGATATCAGAGCAAATTTTGTTACCACGAGATACAATAACAATAAAAATATTCATCTCAAGGAATTAGTCAAGAAACCTAGGGTGGAAAATACAAAACAATCAAAACATGGGCCTGCATTTAGAAATGAAATGTATGCAGCTGCATATTGTGGATAAAGAGATGGGATGCCTGATTAAAGAGTTGAGGACCTTACTAAAAGAAATAAGGGTACCTTCAGGTCTTCTTTCTTTTTTTTTTGTTTTGCTAGAGATACCAGAACTATTGTGGAGCAAACCATTAACAACTCCTTGCCTCTGAGATAGACTTGATATACCACAGGCACTCTTAGATCTTCTTGCAATTTCTCTCACAGATGTCTTTTCTGGGAAGGTTTTACATGCTGAAGTTTCTCTCTCCTATCCCTAATATGGTTTTATCACTGTATACTCAAGATCATGTCAGTGCCAGAACACAGGGAGATCAGATGATAGGTACGTCAGTGTTAGTTTGGTACCCAATCGGGAAGAGAAATGTGAATTTTCCTCCCTTTTCCCAAGTGTACTCCTTCTTCCGTTTTTATTTAGAACCATCACCAACAACATCAACAAATCACAATTATATAGGGTCCCACAATCATATAGATTTCTCCCAGGAAGATATCTGGCTCGATCTTTCCTGCCAACTCTGCTTTCATGATGTGTGATCCTCCCTGCCTGATGGCACTGATGATGAAGACAAAATTTCTCTTACTCAGTGTATTCCAAACCTTGAAGGTAAAGATACTCAAGTAAAACTGGAGTTATGTAGACACTGTTCTCTAAAAAGACTAAAAAGACTCTTTCTCTTATCAGCTTTCCAGCAGCATGAATTTCATGCTCTACCATCCTCCATTTTGGTCTTTTAGTGGAAGAAAGCCTTCTGAACAGGGTACTGGGTAGATGAGAGTTCCTACATTTCCATCTGTCACCCTCACTCTCAATGGGGGGGTAGTAAATGGCAAACCTATAAAAGGACTTGTCCCCTTCAGTCATGCAACTTGTTGGAGAATAGGTACCCCTTTTGAGGCAAATTGGATCTTCTGCAGCTCCATTATTTCTCCATCAACTGATCAAGAATTTAGAATGTTATTTAGGGAGGGTTGGATACTTCCCCTCATTCAGACAAGCATGCTGAAAGTAGAGGCATGAAATGTTCAAATGGAATCCTAACCCTAATATTTTTTCCTGAGTAAAATCTAAGTCAGAAGAGACACTGTAGGCAAAAGGGTCAACTACTGGTTTCTATCTGGTCAGAACATACTACTTGAGACTGTGTCCCAGTGCTGAGGGTTTGCTGCACCAACTCACCTGTAGAAGAATAGATAAGGTGGATGTGTTGCATGAACTGTGTCATGATTTCACAGATAAAAAAAAATTGTTCCAGGAACACTAGAAAAATATTACATTATGGATTGGTCCAGATATCTGTTGTTACAGTGTCAGGGAAAGTTCTTTAATCCAAGGAGATCCAAGAAACTTCTCTTAGCTGGACTTGAGCAAAGCAAAAAACCAAAACCAGCAAAAAACTAAAAATCACTTCCTACCTTCTTCTACTAGCTAGTATGCAGTTACAACCTTATTCAACACAGATGGTAGCATTTTTTCCAGCCAGAATAACTATCTGAGTGCTGAGCATTCAGATTTCAATATATAGCTTTCATTGCAGCACTGTTCAAGCAGTGAGATAGCTCCTGGGAAACGCATGCAATTTTATATCAGAAAGAACATCTGTAGATGATCCTTTCCAGTAAAAAGTTGGTTTTCAGCTACATTAGTAATCAAATATATACTTGAAATATATCTATATATGTATATAAATTTTACATTATATAAAACCTATATAAGCTGTTTTAACTGTCTGCTAGATGTGTTGTTGTGATGAATTGGTGCCACAGCTGATTCAGCTACATAAGTTTAGCGGTTGCTAGATTTAAGATTTGTCATGAAGAAAATATCTTGGAGACAAAGCAAAAACTGTATGAAGTCCAGAGCAGTGAAGAGAGTCTACTTTTATCAACATTTCTCTCCTTTCTTCGTGTTGTTTTTTTTTTACCCTAGTACCTTTTAAATACTGTAGTGACTGGAAGTAATATTGAATTCTGAAGAATCTTTCTATCTAAGTATTGATTTATTTTAGGATATGAATTCCTACCCTGCCAATTATTGATACAAACAAATAAAGTTTAGTCATCCAAACTTTTAACTTTGCTGTAACATGCTTGATCAGAATTTACATTAGGGTACAACATCTGATGGACTTAAAGAATGAGGAAAAATGGGCAAATTGATGAGTTTCATGCTTTAAGTACTGAACCATAGTAAATTTAAAAAGTCAATCCTTAAGGTGTCATTTCTCCACTCTGTTTGGCATGCAATAATCATCTCTGGTTCCTTAGTGTCCAAGTTGTGATATATCATTCTGATATAAATGTTTAAACCAACCAAAATTTACAAAGTTGATTTAGGAAAAATTCCTTTGTTCAAGCTTTCTGTCTTCTTGTATCATTCTCAGGGCAGGCCTGAATTTTAATTTCATTTTTCTGAACCTTGACTAGGGTTGTATCTGTAGACAAGGTCTGCAAATCACCTACATATAACAGATTTTTTTTATCTGTCTTCCTCATTTACCAAAGAAGTAGAGTAATTAGATAAAAATTGGGAAAATTGAGTTTTAAAAAAATCTGATCTTCTTTTCTAATTTTTATCTAAAAGCACTAAGAAAAGTTGCAGGAATGGTTTTCTGCTGGGATGGGGTGTTTTTTGTGTGTACGGAGGGAAATGAACACCAAGTTGAACAGAGCTTTTGGTGACGTGAAGTGGCTACCTATGTCATCTTTTTCTTTCAAGTCAACACTGGTGAAGAACAAAGTCACTAAGATGGCCCATGGCTGATGAAAAGGGAAAAGTAGAGAGTATGATTGAAAAAGAACAAGGCAAAACTTCAGAAGGATGAGGCAAAAAGGTAAAAGACCTAGAGGTAGAGTCAAGAGAAGTGATATTGCTGATTCAAAGACTACAGGCAAGAGGAGTCTTGATGAGTACGAGATGAGAGAAAGCTCAAAAATATTAATCATTGTGGCAGTTTGAATCATATTTTCAGATCATGTTTCTGCACTTTCTCACAGGCTGATTTCTTTTTCGGCTGTCTTTCCTCTTTTCTCTTGCTCTAAAATAAACTCAGTTGGAACAGTTGAGAATGAAGAGTCACTGAGATGAAACAGGAAGAACTGTGAAGTTATAGATGGTAAAAGTACAAATGAAAAACTACATGCCAGCATAGTATATATAATTTCCTCAAAGAAATTGTCCATTAATACAGAAAGATCAGCATCTGTAGAATAGTTTTCTGCACATCTATCTCAATTCTTTATCAATTTTTCTGTTCTGCTGCTAAGAAGAAATTAACCTGAGTAATGGCAACTTTTGCTGTGGAAGGGATTTTGAATAGTCAGTCCTTGAAAAGGGAAAATAGTACTGACAAGGAATGGGTCTTAGTGATTGTGGTTCATGCCAGGACTGACTGACTTAATACTTCAGAGCTCTGCAAAACTTTTAATGAGTCTTTGCAGCATCTTGTTTGTCAAAGTACTCTTTATTGCAAGAAGCCATACACTGAGGCCCTGGAGAGTGTCCAGAGAAGGGCAATGAAGCTGGTGAAGGGACTGGAGCACAAGTCTTATAGGGAGCAGCTGAGGGAACTGGGATTGTTTAGTCTGGAGAAGAGGAGGCTCATGGGAGACCTTATTGCTCTCTACAGCTACCTGAAGGGAGGTTGTGTTGAGGTAGGGCTTGGCCTCTTTCTTGCAAAACTATTGATAGGACAAGAGGGAGTGGCCTCAAGTTGCACCAGGGGAGATTCAGGCTGGATATTAGGAAAAACTTCTCTGAAAGAGTGGTCAGGTGCTGGAATGGGCTGCCAGGGGAGGTGGCCCCTCCACCGACCCTGGAGGTGTTCAAGAAATGCTTAGATGTTGTACTCAGGGACATGGTTTAGTGGGAAATATTGGTGACAGGTGGACGGTTGGACTGGATGATCTTAGAGGTCTTTTCCAACCTTAATAATTCTTTGATTCTAAGAAGATGAGAAGGTGATTATGTGTCACTGAAACTTCTAATCCAAAATGGCCTTTGATCTATTTTTATCTTTTGACAGATTTTATTTACTTACTTTATAAGGAATTGACTTAATTACACAACATTGAATTGACAATAAAGATTTTTCTGGTGTAGAAGAATTAAACATTCTGGAGTTCATTCTATTATTTACTCATTTATTAGCTTAGGAGTAATCCACTGGATGAAAAGAATATGTTGTGATATTTGAAATCATTTGAAATATTTTTCTCCATATAAGCAAATGTATTTTGGATGATATCATGAATTTAAATTGCAATCATGTCTAGTACTAGTTAAATATTCTCATGATCATACAGAAAATATAAAAATGGCCAGATCATGAAGCATGAGAGATAGTAGTGACTTCCAAACCTTAATACTTACTAGAGATAGGCTGAATTCATTCAAACACTATGTGTAATTCAGCTCGAATAGTATCAGTTATTCAAATCACCTAGATCCTCTTTCAAATTATGGTCAAGACAAAGTGCCCAAGTGAAAAGACTTTCTTTTTAACTGTGATTCTCTCTCATTAATTGCACTGGGAACAGTAAAACTAGCTGGGATTAAATTAATTCATAGGTAGGTCCAAATACTATATGATCTTAAGAAATGAATATGTCAAATACTTACTAGAAATCAGCTTAAGACACATTTGGATATGTTATTCCCAGACACTGAGAGTATATTGGAAATAGAGTTGTATGATTTGTAATGACCCTTCAAGGATTGTAAAAGTTTGGAATTTAAGCAAAACTGGTCATTCTGAATTCAGCACAGTTCATGTAGAGAAGGTCCTGGGTTATCTTCAGATGTTCTTTCAGCCTAATTTATAGCAGAATGACATGAAATAGGACTCAAAGAAAAATTAGATACTGTTTTTACTTTGCAATGCATAGCTGCTTTAGAATTAGCAGATATCACTTTACTTTGTAGGTTTAGGAGCACCTCCAGCCTTCCCATATTCTGTTGACTTCCTCAGCTACAAGTGACAAAATGGCAAGAGGCACAAATTCTCCAGAATCTAACTTTGGAAAACATTTTCTCTCTCCATCTCCCGGCCCGCAAAATAGGTGACACTAGGTAACTTCTTTTTATAGATCTACACTATCTTGTTCCAAAATTCAAAAAACTACCCAGACAGCAAACTTGCTTATGCAAAATAAAGCTTTCAACAAGCAGATTCAGAGCTATTGTCAAATGTTATTCCCTCTACTGATACTGGTAAATGTAGTGCTCTTAGATATTCTTCTTGCATCTGTAAGGCAATTAGAATTAAGCTCTAAAATGAAATATATGTTTTGAGTATCATTTTATACCAGAAGGAAAAAACTCCAGTCAATTTTCCTTTACCCCCCCCCAAAAAATGAGAAAATAGGCACTAAACAGAACTTTGCACAGTAATAGCTGTGGGGAACAGAGATTGATCGCCCTCACGGTAATTAACATCACATAATAAGCTTTCAGTCACCACCAATGCAGTTATTCAGATGTCAGCAAATGCACATTAAAGGCTTGATAAAGTTTTTAGGGGACAATTGAACACAGTACTAAGATTCTTTACCCCTAAAATGGATGCAGTTAAAGATCCCAGAGTAATTATTCTCTGTTCACTAGCTGAAAAAAAAAATAATAAATGAAAATTCACTCAGTAGAAAAAAGTTTATACATTTGGTTTTTTTTTTTTACATAAAATCAGAAAAGAAGTGAAATAATAGTCGTATGTTTACTGAAGCAATACATCAAAAATGAACAGACTATTTGATTTTCAGACATTTTAAGACAGGCAATGATAACAAAGAGCTACAATTGATAATGATTTAGTCATTGATCCTCTTTTATCCAATTTCTAGGGGTTAGCAAAGTCCTCAGGAAGGCTAAAGACTCGTTAATTTCCGTGTTCTGCTTGAGAAGATCTGAACAAATGTATCTCAGGAAGCTAATACATACCATGCTGGTATAAATACCAGGTGTCCTTTGTTGCTCCTATTGGTTGTATACTGTTTCATATTAATATTAAAAGGCCCACTGGAGCAGAGACTGGAATGAAAATGTCCACATCCTATGAGAGTATCCAACAGATCCAGCTAGGTAGTGAAATAATTCACTCCTTCACACGATGGTTCAATGAATTTTAAATAGCTTAAACTTAGCACAGCAGTTATAACAGACTGGTAGTACTTTATTGGTGTGTGGCAGATGTGAGTTCAGATCCCTTCAGGCAGAAAGGCGTGATTCCCGGTCTATAGTGCAGTAAGAGACTAAGCTAGTGGATAAAAAGGAAGGGTTATAGCACTATTCCCTCACACACATGTATTTGGCTAAAATATTTGGGAAACTGGACCAAGTTCATAATGAATTTCTAGTTGAAAGAAAAAAATTCAGTGCTAGTTTGTTCCATAAAATTTAAAAGCAAACCTAAAACACACATTGCATACAGGATCTCTAATTTTTCCTATATTAAAAAATATTTAATTTTGAGAGTATGTCTTGTTAAATGATTCAGGTCATTTGGGAGTCTTCTTTTCTTCATAATTAAAGATCACGCCCTTAATGCTGTGCAGCAGCAATACATTGTATCAGCAATTGTTTTCTGGATAGCTCCAGATCTGTGATGAAAATACTGAACTGTGGAGGACCAATTACTGTCCCCTGCAGAGCCCCTGAGACCCATACTTCTCTGATAAAAAGCCTTCTGTGAACAGCTCACGGCAGCATCCCTTTATATTCCTGTGTCTGGACGTTGTTGAACAACTCTGCGGAAGCTGAGGCTGAGAGCTGCCTACAAGAGGATGGGCTTCCATGAGATGCACCCATTTCTCTGGGAACTGATGGGCAGGGCTTGGTGGACATCTAAGTGCAGAGGGAAAAGACAGAATATACTAAGCTGTGTAAGAGAAGTATTTCCTACATATCTTCTATGAATCATCTGGATGAAATAGCAGGAGAGAGGCTGTGCTTCTGTTAACTGTTTTTCCCATTCCGTCTCCATAGTTGTCACTTTGGTATCACTTACAATGCAATTATGAGGGGGAGGAAAGGGGATCAAAAACAGATACACACACGTTATTAAAATGAGTTAAAGCTTTTGTTGTTAATTTGGCAAAGTGTAAGAGGGAGACAGAAGATACCATTTTAATCATTTGTTCTAGTACATGTGCAGACTGCCTCACCATCGCTCACTTCACTGTAACGGGACTTTGCTGGAGCTGGTCAGAGGATGGTTCATCCAAAGTCTGACAGGTCTCCATGTTGTAATTGAAAAATCAAAAATCTTACACAAGACATAAGGTTGTTAGGAGTCACAGACACAACGAAATTTCTCTGGATTCTGTATTCTTCTCCCCTCCTCCCCAGCCTCTCTTTTTACCAAGGGGTACTCAGTGTAAGAGTAAAATCCCAGAGACTCAGAAGATCTGCGAGAATTTATCTAAATTGAAAGGAGAGAAGGCATTGCCCTCTGGGATTTGCTACCTTTGTCACACACAACACAATGTAAATTATGGGTAAATAAGAGAGAACTTGTCAATTTTAAATTGGCTGGTAGGGCCAGTGGGAATTCCAGTGGGAATACTCACCATGCTCAGATGGGCAACAAGAAGGAAGTTATCAATCTGGTTGCTTCAGGAGCTATAACTGTTTGATAAAAAAGCAGAGAATACACCTACTAAGAAGGAAATTACTTTGGAAGGGAAAAAAGCTCGTTTCCACTAACTTCCTATATCACATTCACTGAATGACAATGAAAGATAGAGCATGGTGTGTGCTGGGTGTCTGTCCAAAGTACAGCACCACATGTTCCATATGGTTTTCTGAGATTACTGTGGCAAGTTTTTATTTCTGATAGTTTTAATGATCTTTAGTTGCTAATAGTCAAAGAAAAAAACATTAACAGGGAAGACTTTCTCCTGCAGGCAGATTCATTTTGGCAGCTTATTTCCACAGATCACAGAAGATGACACTTCTCATTGTTTAAGGTACAGATATCAATACAAGAAATTGAAAAGGAAAATATGTTTATGCTGATTGTAACCACTTTTGACAAGCCAATCCTTAATGATTAGATCCATGGGGATATATATTCCTTGCTCATCCATTTCAGTCTCTGAAATGGCAGCTAAGATATCCTGGATATTGCTGTCTCCTTTTTATATCTGGATTGCATTCTATTCCCACCATTCTCTGCAGATACTTGATCCACAGGACAGCAGAAAGAAATGCTCCTATCCTCCTGTCAACTTTCTCTGTGCTGGCTGCCTGCAGATGTTGGCCATCTGCCTGTCACATGTGCACAGTGAATGGGAGGCTGCAGCCACAGTGTCCTGAATTTGTCAGCCCTGCTGCTGCCAGCAGAAAGCTGTAAGCAGTGAGAACGTGTGGAGAGCTCCAAGCCCCAAAACTGGTCACAAAAAGATTTCACATTAGATGAAATATATGGCGCAGAGAGTAATAGTTGGAAACAGAAGGAATGGTTTGGTCTATTATCTCAAGTGGAAACAATAGGAGATAAGGGACTGTCCTGTCTGCCCCGCTTCTGCTGCATTCTTGCCTGTCTGTGTGGTACTACTACTCACAAGGACAGCTCTCCTGCCCTGGGGAGTGCCCCCTCACACAGCCCACACCTCAATGTAAAATGGTGGCCAAACCACGGCTAAATCCCGAGGCAAGCCCTGTACGCTCACAGCAAGCTGCTGAACTTCCCAAGCACACCCATATGCACGAGCAGTGAGAACTGCGTCTCCTGTGTATTGCATTTACTTTCTGGCCCTCAGGAAGGAGTATTAAAAAACATACTGCTGTTTCCCAAGATTTTCACATTACTATCTCTGCTTGACATCAACCTGTTTTCCATATATCCTACTTCACACTCAGGCCACCAGGCCAATGAATCTGATTCTAAATTGTAAAGTGAAATAATACACGTAGAAGGGAAGGATTCTAATATTGGTTAAAAAAAAAAAAAAAAAAAAACCTTTAGTGAGTTTCAAATGAGCATACATTTAGGATTTTGAAAGGCCATAATATCATCTCTTTCTATCTCTCTTTCATCTATATTATCTATATCTATATGATTTATTTATTGTCCAGGTTTCTTCGTAGAACAAAACTGAAAAAACAATATTTGTGATGGGTAAGAACTATTGACCAAGATATGACTGGTCATTGAAATTTTCGTATGGGAGCTTGGCCAAGTTTCAAGGTCTGGTTATGTAGTGCTCTCTGCATAAGACATGCTGCTGTACATTGCAAAAAATAACCAGTCCATGGTGATAATACTCACTACTAGTTTATAAAGAAAAGATAGATTAACATAATATTTTGAAGCACAAGTATGACAATTTCTAATCTATCATCTAAAAAATATGTTTCCTAGAACATAATAATACACTGTAAATATGTTGTTTGTCTCCTAAAGATAGCAAGGTTATTGCTTAGATCATTAAAAAGTCAGAAAAAATCAGACATTCACAGAACTGTAAACATTATTGTTTCATGTGAGATAAATTCTACCTATTCTGGGTAATAACTTCGAGTTTTTATACAGTATTTTGAAAATGCCATAAATGTGAATGTGTTGAAAGCAGAGAATTTTAAAGTACTGTTGCATACCTAAATGAAAAACAATTGTGGCAAACCTGCCAAGGTCCAGCACTTCAGAGTAGCTGGATAACTGAGCAAAGCAGAAGCAATAAAGCCAAATGCTCTGTATTGATACTTCAAACTTTATATGCATTTATGTCAAGACAAATAGAACAGAACTTCATCCATAGTAATGGATTTAGATAAAACAAGCATTTGGGAAAGCTATACTGGATGCAAGTGATGCTTTAAAAACAATCATTAAAAAGAAACAAAACAAAACCTGAACCAAATTCTATCTGCTCATAGAGACAGAAAAGATTACAACATTTATGGGATTACAAAATTAATAGGTAATTCTATTTTTTTATTTTATTGTTGCTTTCTTTTACTATATTGCTGTCCTTTACTATTAGCAGGGCAGCCAGGCTTGGAAGAATCATAAGGATCTGAGCTGGACTGTGAAAGCAGCATGTCAGTTTGCATTGCTGGTTCTTTCCTACACCAATGAGCTGGAGAGAGTTAGTAATTTTCCCTAGTTTCACAAAAATGGTATTTCTTTCCTCTGACACACCTTGTAGATGAGAAACTGCCTTTTATTTAAAAAAAAAGTTTACCCTCCATCCAATTCAGGGAGGTGGAATCTCCAAAGCCAGGTGTTGGCAGTGATGATGGCATGATGCAGCATTATCTCAAGTCTCAGTTCGGTAGTAGCTAGGGGATGGAAAGTAATATTAATTGAGCCAAATAGCTGATGACAGGCAGCTGAGTTTGGCTGTCCAACTGCTGGCAAGCTCTTTGGCAGCCCACTGATCCAGTTGTCTCGGCTTGGTAACATACCATGATTTGAGCGGGCAGCGAATAATTGGATGGTGCACTTGCTTGGGACTGATCAACCTTACAGAGCAAGCACATGTTTAACTTACATGATCAACTGGCTGAAGACAGCCTTCCGGCTGTGTGTCCTTGAAAGGATTTCAGACCAGTTTACAGACAATTCCAAGTACTTTGCTAGGCAAGGTCCATTTTGGAAGACCTTACAGAGGATGAATCTGAGTAAGAAATAGTATATGTAGGTAGGACCCTACATCATTAGTGTTATGACAGCCTGATCACTAATTGTCTATTTCATGGCCTTAGTGTGGAGCACAAGAGGGCATGTGGATCTTCTAGCCCTTAGTCCACACTCACTCTGTCTGTTGCTCATTGCACAGTCTTCAGCAAGCTGTGACTATTTTGTTCTCCGTCAATTGGCAATAACTGTATTTGCTCTCTCACCCGCTGGATATTATGAAGATTAATGAACATCTGCACAGTGCTTTCAACATGTAAGTCTGCTATGAGTTATTACCATTGACCATTATGAATGTCTTACATGTTATACACTATCTTATACCTCCCTCTCTCTGCTGGCCACATCTCTTTTGATATGGCCCAGGATAGAGTTGACCTTCTGGGCTGCAAGAGCACACTGCTGGCTCATGTCTAGCTGTATGTCCCCCAGTACCTCTGAGTCCTTCTCTTGCAGAGACGTTCTTCCAGTGTGTACTTACATCAGAATACAGGCCCACTTCTCAAGTTTGTCCAGGTTCCTTTGGATGGCATCTGTTCGTTCTGTCATATCAAATGTACTGTTCAGCTTTGTGTCATCTGCAAAACTACTGAGGGTGCACTTAGTCCCACTATACAGGTTGATAAAGATGTTAAACTACTGAATCTTTGTATTGATGGAAGTGGTTAGAAAAAAGAACATAGAGGCTTAACCTTGTTTTTCTGTTACGCAAATAAAGATCTTCAGTGTGGTGCTCAGCTGCTTGGTATACTTTAGTATCTGGATATTTTAAAAGTGACTTCTAATGGTAGTTAGTTCTTTTCAAACTTACACAAGAAAGGCATTTAAAACAGAATTTTCCTCCCCTACTAGAGGCTCCTGACAACTGCTTCTCAAATTAAGAAGAATGATTTCATTGATTTGCTATTAGTATGCAAATTAGTGAATCCAAAGCAGAAGGGACATTAAAGCAGCTCTGGGGATTGCACAGGTGATTGTGGTCGTTTCGATTTTCTGTTTGACAGGGATCACCCTTGGAAGAGTCTGTGCCACTGAATCCTCCCTTTTTTATACGTAAAAATATCTGATGCTTCATTTGGCTTTTAATGGAAGAAAGGATCAGAAGAGTGGCTCTGAGAAATGAGAGCAAAGGTCGATGTCTTTTCTCTCACAATAGCTAAAAAGAGATGAATAGGGAGGAATAAAAAAAAAAAGAAAGGCATACAGTAATGCCTTTCAGGAGCACCTCCAAGATCCAGGGACCTATGCTAATACAGAAGTCTTATCACTGCACAGTACAGTTGACAGTAGCTGTCAACTGAAGCCAAATGTCCATGTAGAGTAACCCCTGATTTCATTGCATGAACCTAGTCTCAACCAACTTATCACTAAGGTCAGTTCTTTACCCAGTTGTCTTCTATATTACGTCATTCACTTATTGATTCTGTAAAAATACTGTTTTGAAAACTTAGATCAAAAACAATATTGGTAATCAAAAAGTTCAAAAGTGTTGGCCTTTTATTCTATGTCCCCATAACCCTCTCAGATCTTTGGTCTCTACAGAGTAATTGAAATAAACATTCAGAAGTCCATATTAACAATAAAAGATTGATTTTCTCTTCTATTTTGCATATTAATATCTTCATGAAATATTCACTTCTGTTTCTACTGCAGCAAATGACAGGATTGGTACCAAAAGATTTTATCTACTTTTTCTCCCTTTGTTATTTATTTATTTTTGATTCAAATACAACACGGAAGATGGATCTGCTGAAGAAAACAATATTAGATTTTAGATAGATTTATTCTCCATCCAGCTCATGTAAATCTAAACTGCCAAGAATAAGTAAATTGTAAACAACCTGTGTTCTTGATAATGGACATAAAACTCTATTTATCAGTCTCTGAACTGCCAAAATGAGGTGCAATGCCAAAAATTGTGTAAATATTGCCATTTGCAGTGCCATTAAAATGGAAATAAAGGAATCCATCATGGTTTGTTGTGAAATTTATAATTTAGGTGAACCCTGTAGTACTATATGATGCTGTAGACTCAGATTTGATGGTCCAAAGGTGATAACACACCATTTTTGTCAAATACTGTTTGACCATGATGTTGTAAATAGAAAATACAAGACATATTTTAAAGCATTCTGAAATTCACACATGCCTAGATAGTCATTAATCTCTTATTTAGACATTAAATAACAGTCCTGGCCATTCTGAATAGTTTATCTTAAATCTCCATCTTTAGAATATTTCAGGACTTTCTAGAAATTCAGCAAGCAAAGTGACAACCATCTGTTCCATGTGGTTCATTCTCTTCCTCAGCCTCTCGGTATGCATGTAGTAAATCATGCATTAATTTTTGATAGCCATTTATTTTTAAAGTGTTCAGCTAACTGTCTATGCCAGACAAAATACAGTTGAAGCATGTGTGTAGCCTTTGGAAGACATGAACATGTCATGATGGTCAAGAACATGAGAATGAAGTAGCAAAATACAGAATTTTATAACTGCTCTGTTTTTAGACTTGATGCATAACTGGCTTGATCAGAATGGAAGAAATGTTGGGCTTCTTACTGAAATAAGAACACCTGGGAAAACATCTGAGAAAAGAGAGGTATGAAATTTTAATTATCATTTTTTTTCCAAATAACCATTTTTGTTGATTACACAGAGTCTTTTCATTTAGCATTTTTCTTCACTAGTGCTGTTATTTTTGAGGAAAAAAACCAAACTAAACCAAAACAACAGAAGAACACATTTTTTGCTATCCTCAAACTTTCAGGTAGATATAATTTGGCACCTGCAGGATAATACTATGTTATCTCCTACAGTCAGATGGAAAAGATGTTGGGGCCATTTATTGGATAACAAATTCAATTTTTTGCTCTTCCTGTTAGGAACATTCTAATTTCCACAAAGACGTTAGTGGGAGCATCATAGATATAACTCACTTCTGATCCAAATTTATCTCTTAAATTAAGATTTTTGTTTTAACACTTGTAATTTACTTACCTGATATATTTGCAGAAAGCAATAAATTGCCCTCTCAGGCTTCAGTTTGCCATGTTTACTTACATTATTCTTGCAAAGTACAGAAGCTCAGACTTATAGCTTTTCTCTACATCTCTACTAGTTTAACTTCAGCTTTCATTGACACAAGGGATTAAGCAAGTTCTAGGTATTGCAGGCAATGACTTAGCAATGCCTTGTACATTGGAACAAGTATCAGCAGTTCCACTGTTCTACTAGAAATCTCTAATCTAAAACATTGTAGAATCCTTTTAGCCTTTATTCTGGCCACATCACATGGGTGAGTGAGTTATTCTTGAGTTAAAAAGCACTCAGAAGCCTTCTGTTTCCACAAGCAAAACTCCCATCTTTCTGTTGTTTTTCCTACTGATATTGCCAGGTAATTTTACACTATTTCATTATGTTATATTTCCTAGTGCTTTAATCATGTCATTCTCCTTGTATAATACTTCAACATTCTGTCTTGATGTTACTTTGGATGTTATGCTATGATTTTACGAACATGGACTGCAGTGTACTATAGCCACTAATGATAACAATGGCTCCCGCTGAACTCCAAACTCTTTTTTCCCCAAATATCCCTCACTTCAGCCATATCCACTTTCATTTGCTGTTTATTCTGTTCTTTTTCTCAACAAGACAAGATCTTGAGGCATTCATTTTCAACGCTGCTGTCAAATTTGGAAGTTAGCTAGAGTATGTTTATCTTTGGACCACAACAACATTATCTCACTCTTTACCTCTTTGTCATTCTTCTGTACTTGTTCTATATTAACTTATATGGTTGGAAAAATTTTATAATTCCTTTCAGAAGACTCCTTTTTGGTCACTATTGCAGCAATTTTTTTGCCTTATTTGATGTTCAGAATATAGATGCCTGTGCTTCCTCTATTCTCTTCTTATTCTTAGTACCCTTCATCTCAGATGTCTTTACTCCTAATTACACCAGGTTTTCTTTCATTGTGAAACAAAGGCTCCTGATCATGTTAGCTTCTTTGAAATGAAAAAAGTCAATTCTCAAGATTTTCTGTGTGCCTCTCTCCAGCAGATTTTACTGTGTCATGTTTTAACTTTTCAGTATTTTGTCAGTCATGTAAAACAGACGTAAGCATAGATCTCTACTGTTATACTTCTATTTAATTTGAACATAAATCCATCATTTCTTAATCCAAGATTCTTTTCTATAACAAGCTTCTGGATAAAACTTGATAAAACAACCCTAAATAGCATTCTTTTGCTTCTTTCAGTGACTATGCAATGAAGATATCTGATGAGTATCATATCCAGGAAAGTGTTTTCCAAGCTGTTTTTACTACCATCCCCTGTGGAATATTTTTGGGTAATAATTCTTTCTCTGATAATATTACAGATTTCCTATCCATATCCAAAACACATCCAGACTGCTGGCATCGATACAGGAGGAGCTGTTTTATCATCCTTATTTTATGCCTTGCAAAAATCTACCTTGGGTTATAAAAGAAGAAATAAGTTTGTTCCCCCTTAAGGAAATTTTTTCCTGAGTGGAGTTCACAACTTGGTTTTGGGATAGGATATGGATATTTGAATAATATGGGACTCCGCTTCCCAGGGAAAAATGATTAATTTTAACTCTTACATAAGAATTTAATATCTGAAGTAGACTGCTATGATGGAAAAACCATTCATGATCTAGATGATGAGGCAGAGTGTACTCTCAACAAATTTGCAGATGGCACAGAGGTAGGAGAAGTGGCTTATATACCAAAGGGCTGTGCTTATATCCAGTGAGACCTTGACAGTCTGGAGAAGTGGCTGACAGGAACCTCATGAAGTTCAGTGAGAGGGCATACAAAGTCTTGCACCTGGGGAAGAATGGTACCACTCAGTCCAAATGTAACTCAGCAGAAAAGGACCTGGGAGTCCTGGAGTGCTGTGTTCAGGTCTTGACTCCTCTGTACAAGAGATGTAGATTTACTGGAGAGAATCCAGAGAAGGGCCACAGAGATGATTAAGGGACTGGAGCAAAGGGTGAGATGTCTGGGCACAGGAGAAAATCTCTCCTATGAGCAAAGGCAGAGAGGCACAACTCTTCAAATTAGAGAAGAAAAGACTCAGGGGGAATCTTAATTTCTATAAATACCTGAAGGGATGGTGAATAGAGTATGGAGCCAGGCATTTTTTTGTTAGTTACCAGTAACAGGACTTGCAGTGGGCACAAACTAAAACACAGGAGGTTCTCTCTAAACATCTGGAAACATGTTTTTGTTTGTTTGTTTGAGTTGGGAGGTTGGACCATGCGACCTCTAAGGGTGCCTTCCAACCTCAGCTGTTCCATGATTCAGTGATTCTCTGATGCAGCCAGAGGATAAAGATGGGCAGATACCTTTTTTTTTTCTCTGATACTACTGGAGTAATAGGCAAACTTGTGATTTAATGCAGTGATGATAAATAACAACACTGAAGGTTATCCTGCAATCACAATTTGGTTGAAAGATTTTGGTACATGTTTGAATGAGGAATAGATGCAGAATTTGTCTTCACATTTTAATAATCTGAAAACAATTATGTACATGACTATTTAATGAGTAGGAAGACCAGAATGCACTTGAAACTGAGGGGGAGGGAAGACAATTGTAAATAACATTGAACTTTATATTGCTGAATCCTGGTATTGAAGCCCTAATAGATATATTTGTCTCTCATCTAGTTAAAGATGAATAAAAACAAAAGAACATTTTAAAAATCATCTGAAAACATTCATTTTACACTCAATTGTTCTCTTTTGGAATGGAGGCTTACTATTAATCTGCGATGCAGTCAGGTTATACTTGGTGAGTCCACGCCTCGAGTACTGCGGTCAGTTTTTGGCACCTCACTACAAGAAAGAAGTTGAGGCCCTGGAGTGTGTCCAGAGAAGGGCAGTGAAGCTGGTGAGGAGACTGGAGCACAAGTCTTATAGGGAGCAGCTGAGGAAACTGGGATTGTTTATTCTGGAGAAGAGGAGGCTCACGGGAGAGCTTATTGCTCTCTACAACTACCTGAAGGGAGGTTGTTGTGAGGTGGGAGTCAGCCTCTTCTCCCAGGTAACTAGTGATGGGACTAGAGGGAATGGCCTCAAGTTGCACCATGGGAAATTCAGGTTGGATGTTAGAAAATACTTCTTCAAGAGAGGGATCAGGTGCTGGAATGGGCTGCTCGGGGAGCTGGTGGAGTCACCGTCCCTGGAGGTGCCCAAGGAGTGTTGTGCTAAGGGACGTCATTTAGTGGGGAAATATTGCTGGTAGGTGGACGGTTGGACTGGATGATTTTAGAGGTCTTTTCCAACCTTGGTGATTCTATGATTCTATGTTTCTATACTATAAATTTAAGTTGATCTAAGTTCACATTACTGCCAAAAGTATGATTCCTGCTCATACCTGCTAAAATCCAGTTGCACATAATCAGCTCTTATGGCTTTATTAGCGCCCATGCAATTTGGGAAGAATATTGTTCACTCAGAAAGTTATGTTTACTTCTCAGGTCTTGACTGGGCTCATCTTGTACCCACTTGCATGCTACAGCCTGCAGCTCTCAGCTTGCACCTGGGAATAGGTGGATCTTCTCCTTTCAAATGCCATTGCAGGTGTGGATTAGTTTTAGCTGATGATGCAACAGACTCTTCAGAAAAGAACTGCATGAAAGAGGAATATCTCTGTTTCTGCTGTTGACCTATGCTTAGCTATTAAGTCCTGTCTAATATTAAATATATGCAAATGCAGTGCATGGAAAAGGTTATATTTTCCTAACAGTGTTTGTACTCGTATAAAAAGGTTCCCTCAAATTTGTTGACAGGTAGACAGTTTACAAGCTATCACATCTGTGACATGTGAGATTGCACTAGACATCAGTTTTGCAAAAAAAATAAACCCTCAACATTTTAGAAAGAATACTCTGAGTTGGTTTTATCCTCATGACATTTTATGCCATCTTAAAGCAGGTTCATAGACCAAAACATTCTGAGGTGTATAACCATCACTTCCTGCTAAAATATATGTTTATTCAAGATATATGTTCCCTGCACCAGGAAAGAATTAAAATACAAAATACAGGCAGCTTTATATAAGGCTCTGAGCATCTTGCTTTGACTATTGTTGCCAAAGAAGGACACTGCAGGCAAGAATTTGTTTTCTGGCCTCTATAAGGAGCATTGCAAATTTAGCATTGGTTTCTGAAATTGGTTTTGGTTGCTCTTTCCTTTGAACTCTCCAGGTTTTTCATATCGAGTTCTTTCTCTATCTGCCAGATGCTAGGAAGAAGAATGTCTGCAGAGACAGAGACAGTTTTCTTTCCTGACTTGTTCTGCTTAGAAAAGCTTTCCTGTTGCAAAGGGAGGAGGAGATTTAGGAGTCAGACATTACGGTATAAAGGACAAGATAAATCTAGATCCTTTGCAAGCTATTTTTATTTGTATGGGAATATTTAACACCTAGGGTAGTTTGTTTCTTGCCATAGTTCTCTCACCTTTAAGCACAGCTATATTTTGCTTGGGATGGTTGCTCTAACTTGAAGTAGATGTTGAAGAGCAAGGGCATGCATCCTCTAAAGGAGATCATACTCACCTTCCTGAACAAATGAGAACACCTGTTCACAGGGATTTTCCCTTTCCTGCTGCTGTGAAATAGATTTAGCAATGTCTACATCTGCAAGTGTCTACTATGACCAGTATTTGTACTCGAATAACTTCATGTCTATCCTTTCCATTTAGTGATCTGGTTGTGTATTTTCCTTTCCTAAGAAACTTTATAAACTCTGTCAAGTAGAGCAGTTATTTAGTATTCACACAGTACAGATTATGATAAAGATATAGCATTATGCTGCAAATAGGCATGCAGGCATCATCAAGGATTTGTGCAGTGGTTGGTATCGTGTGGTGCCACTGGATCCTCTTGCATAGCTTTGTAAGCAGCCATCACAACTAGAAAAAGGACTTTTCCCTTATTGCTCTCTGTATTTCTTTAGATACGTGTGGCTGGCAAAGATTATTTCTTTGTGATCAGGATACTGAGCTAAGGCATCATAGAAATTTGATTTAGAGAGAGGTATACCTATGAGAAAATTTCATTTTTATGAGCACTTTGGGATAGTGTAGTGCACAAATGAAACTGAGCTGAGCTGCCCTTACGTGCGTGAGGAAAGTCTCGACACTGTGAGAACTGGGGCAGATCTGAACAAATAATTCTATCTTTGAAATGTTTTAAGCTCCCTTTGGAAGTAAGCAGGTTTCTGTTTGAAAGGCATTTTCCAATAATACATTTAGAACTATAGAAAAGTGCCTGAAAAGCTCCTTCTTCTGGAATTTTTGGTGCTTGAAATGCAGGGAGGGAAATGTCTTCCTGTAATTGCAAAAATAATGAACAGGCATTATTATCGGTATCTGAAATTTCTCAGTTAATTACTGTCAAAGAAGATGTGTGCAGATCAATAAAGTGGGGTTTTTGTTCAGACCAAACCATCTGTTCTTTTTTTTCTTTCTTTCTTTTTTCTTTTTTTACCTGCATGAGCAAACCAGGAATAAGTACTGTCTCACTGTTATCCCAGCTGAGCCAGTCACCACCACAATATAACACCTGAGAGACGTGGCGTTGCTCAAGCCTTGAGCATTTGTCATATTGAGAGCTGTTTTGGTTTGGTGGGGCTGGAGGTTCCCTTTGCCTGACCCTACAAGCAATGAGGACATGGGGAGAGAAATGAACTAAAGATTTACCGTTGCGCTAGCAAGCCAAAGCTACAATGAAAAATAATGCAGAAGGGGTAGCTGGAAAGGCCTGATAACTCATCCAGATTCATGGGGGAGGCTGAAGCCAATGAATTTAGTCTCTAGGTTTGTGGGTTGTGAGGAGCAGCGCCAGGACAGCATACAATGTCATGCAATGTGGCAAGAGAAGGAAGAAGAAGAATAATATTAATCTGGAAGCAGTTTTTATTTCTGAAAATAGGCTAGTCTTCCCCCCACAACCTCCTTGGTTTTTTTTTACAGGGTTTACATTTTATGAATGTCCAGGCAGGTTGAGGGGACAGGTTAAGTTACTGTGCCCCATCAGCCAGATCTAAATGCACAAATTCAGTTTGGATGGGTTAGGATCATTTTATAAGCTATGATGTCACATTGTTCTCTTTCTGTGCGTCTCTGTATTTTGTCTGCGAGTTGGAAGCATTGTCTTCAGTCGTGCACACTCACACATGCATACACAAAGACTGCAGAGATCCAAGCTGATTCATTTGGGGAACAGGAGAAAGCAAACTGCTGTCAGTCTTTAATTTGTAGTCAGGAAATTTTCTGCTCTCCTTCCAAGAAGAAGGTCAGGTGAAAGGTAGCATCCAGGCATGAGGGGAGGGGCAAAACTACAGTCTGCCAAGATTCAAATGTGAGATGTCATTCTGAGTACATATAGATGCTCAGAGAAGACATGTGCCCTCTGTAAATTTTTAAGGAATTCAACTCAACTCCATCTCTTTTCTTGCACCCAGAAGCCCAAAGTAGCCAGCCCCAAGGGCAAGAGTTATGGCAGGGACTCTTTACAGGACTTGCAGTGGGTTAAAAATTTCAAGAGACGGTGGCAAGGGTGAGTTGAGTGAACACAGCCTGACAGGTTTATTGACCCTCAATGCAGCACCAGCACTAGGCTAACAAGGAGCAATGGCATAACTTTTATATCTAGAAAGAGGGTTGTTGTAAAGCACTTAAACAGGCAGTCCAAAAAGGCCATAGGTATTGTGTTTTTGAACTTGGAGTCCACTCCAGCCCATGTTGAGCCTGAGTCAGCAGGCAGGTCCTTCAAAAGCTGTAGTGAGATAAACTGTGAGGGGACTTAGGTAGAAAGTCATTTGGATTTTGCCTTCTCAGTATGAAGCAAGTGCTTGGATCCCGAACTGTATCCAAACAGAGACACTCCTTGATCTTTGCAATAGGTTACAGGATAAGAAATCATAAATATTCATTCTTTAGCAACATTCTCTGAGCAGCTTCCTCACTGCTGCTGTCTGAGGTCTGCCCGTAATTGCATGCTGTCAGGCTCCCTGCCCTTTGCCCCTCTTGCTCAATCGGGATAGGAAATAAAGCAAAATAATGAAGCAGAGGCTTTTAAATGTTGATTTTGGTGCATGGGCCACACCATGTGGTATTGCTCTCAGGAAAAAAAAAGCCCAGATAGAGGCATTTTCAGCTGATGAAATGTCATAGGTAAGCTATGGAAAAGCTATTGCTTGCTGTGGATTCCTAGACCAAAAGATGTACTGAAACACACCATGACACAATGATGGTAGAAACACAGAGTATGCAATTGCTCTGCACAAAAAGAGCTTTCTCCAAAAGAATTTAAAGATGAATCACCGATAGAATGCAGCAATTAACCTCTGGCCATGCTTTGTATTCAAATGTGGATAGAATGGTCTGAGGAACAAGGATATGGTATTTGAACACACAGAGAAGACTCTCATTGATCCTCTAACCTCTGGGGGACATATATCCCAGAGAAAGTTGATTTAGAAAGAGAACAAAAACCTCTTGGCTACAATGAAAGGCTTTTAAAATTGCTTTGTCAAAGCCATCCCTTCTCCTGTTTAGACATGGGGTTTAACTGTTCATCATATGCAAAAGGAGGGCTGTAAAATGCATATCTCATTTACAACATATAGCTCTGAAATGTTCCTGTGAGGTGCTGCATACTAAACATAAATCCCACTCCACTCTGCTGTTTGCAACATTTTGGTTGTTGTGGGCTTGATTGTTTAAGGCATTCTGCTTACTGTGCCCTGAGTTAGTCTCTGCCTAACTTGTGAAATGAGGGATGGTCACTATTTGACTTGCTGTGGAATTGCAGAAGGAAAAGGAGAAAAGAAAAAAGCAAGAACTCTGCAAAACCAGAAATACCTAAAGTTTCTCTGAAAACAGAGAACTTGAGGACATCTGTTCCCGCCCTTTGAAAAGTGACTTGTGCTATGTCATGTACAGAAAAGGAATCCCAAAGTCTTCTTTTGTGTGGGACTTCTACATGGAATGGCTTTCAAATGAAAGTAGTCTCTCCTTTTGATGCACCGTGAGCTATCAGCAAATGCTTTTTGCCCTTTTTCAACTTTTGTCAATGCTGACTGAGCTTTAAGTCCTTTTCTGTTTTGAGCTGTGAAAGTTCCCTCCTTAACACTGTCTTCTCCAATGCAGTGCATACATAATTATAATTCTGACAAGTCTCATTTTATCCAAATGCAACTGCTCTCTTTCTGTTCCTCATTTCTTTCTCAGGATTTTATTTTATTTTTTAAATACAGTTTACAGGTTTGTATTTTTGCTTTGTTTGTTTTTGTTTTTAATACAGTTCCTAAATATGAGAGCACTTGAACTGACTCCTGGGATTTCAGTCTTGATATCAAAACAAATATTTTTCCTGAGCTCACATTTCTGTCATATGAAGTTTTACACGTTCCTCTGGTTCCAGTGACAAGTCACACACCTGCACGCTCCATGGCTAATTGTCTCTTGTCAGTGACATGTGGGATGTGGCCCTTTAAGGGAAGTTATCAGTTTCCAAATACTCATACTGAGTCATGATGTCTGCTGTTCTGAAAAAATCATACTTATTAAATTGTAATGCAAAGACAAAGAAGTCACATGGCTAAGAAGAAATCACCAAGTAACATCTTTTCTGCACAGATTATAATACAACAAATTGTGAAGCCATATGATCGTGAAAATAATCCCTGTGAGCACAGTCTCCTTGGATTCAGTGTGATGACTCACATGAGAAGGTGTTTGCAGAACAAGGCATTTGCTGGAATTATTGCTCGATTCATAACTCCCAAGTATTCGTTCTGTTACCTCTGTGTGCAAAATCACATTGAAGACACGCTCTAAACTGACTATACAAGCTAGGAAATAGAAATACATATTTAATTAAGAATTATTATGTTATCCCTTTAAGTTGTATTCTATTTGACATTCTAAAAGAATGCATGAGCTTTCTGAATTTGTTAGCAGTGTTTGATACACAACAACCCTCATGGCTCAGCTATCATTGTATGAACCCTAAACGAGAAATTGATATTGCGGTATTAGCAGTGCAACAGAAATTAGGAATGCTGCATTCCTGCTTGTTTATCTCGGCAATTGTAGAACACCAGTCTTAGGAAACACTGGCAGATTGAGTAGGATCTTGATCTGCAGCGCTTTGCTGTTAAATCCTTGCTCTGAAGATAAGAGATGATCCCTGCTTTTTTTCATATTATACTTCTTAGTTACAACGTGTGCATGTTAATGAGGCCCTGCTGTTTGTGATTTTCAGTCTGTCATCAAAAGTAAATGCCAGCAAGAAGGCTGTGCCCTGGAAAAGTTTCAAAAGTTGATGCTTCCTTTTGGCCACAGTTTCCTCTAGTTTTAGTGTCCCCAGCCTTCCTCACCTGTGTGCTGCACTTGCTGTATTTTAATATTCAGCATACCAGGAAATTTCTTCATCTAATCAGTTGGCATGAATGTGTATTAAAGAAACTACTTTTAAGGCCTTTTTTATACTGCTACAAGCATTGACAGTTTCTCTGCAGCACGCCTAAGTTGTTTGTCCGCCACTGCCTCAGGACTACATATTCTCTCATTAGTATCCTATCCCAGGTCTTTATCTCTCTCTGCAGCCTCAAGGACATGTAGAGTTTTAGAGCAGTACACTGCAGAATGTCTTATTTCACTACCTACAATTCCCTTTCTCCTTTGAAAGTAATAATAATAATAGTAAAGCAACAGTGATATCATTTGTAAATGAGAGACTATTTACGAGACTAATTACTTCACTTATGGAATGTCTATCATCACAAAAACCCTTTCAGAGTAATTTTGAAGAAGGAAACAAAACTGTGATACGTCTACAAAACTATGTATTTAAATTTCTAGAAAAATGAAATGTGGAAATAATTTCTCTCAGTAATGAGAGAGTGCTGGAGTAAATTAAGAAAAAAAAAGGATTGCACATCAAAATCAGCAATGAGTATATTTAATCTTTAGAAAACTTTTACTTGATATACACATAAGAAAGTGCCAGATCACTGAAGAAGTGCACAAGGCTTATTTCAGTGGATTTTGGTTTTTAAAATCCTTATCTAGACTGATCAGGGTGAGCACTGATATACAAAATCTATGGGAATATTTGGCTGTGTAAGTTTTCTGATTTATTTTCACATAGATCATTCTTAAAATCCTTTTCCTGATTCAATAAGCATAGGTTGAGGACTATCATGGGCAAAATAAAAGTAATCATTATAAGAAGATCGTGTAGGCCCAGTCTCTATGTTATTGAAATCATTCAAAATGAAACTATGCTGAAAAGAAGCTCTGGCACTGCCAGATACAACACGTGCTGATACAACAAACTGGTCCATGTGTAGCAAAAAGGAGCATAAGAAAGCACAGTAAGCTAGCTTCAATACACAAAGTTATCTTAGTACTGTTTATTCTCTGTTCTCACATACAGTTTTGGTGTATCAGGTCTGCTTTACTGTATTCTTCAATGAATTTTTCTGTATGACTGTGTAAAAAATCAGCTCTGATTAAAGGAAACGACCCTCAGTTTTGGCTGTGAAAATTCTGGTCTACATCAAATGAATGTAGACAGTGTTAAAACTCTTGGATTTGCGAAGTCTCAGAGAAAAGTCAAGAAAGCATTACCTGATACTTTTGAAATAAATCCTTTCTTTACTTGTTTTTATATTGGCAATCCATATGTTGAAAGGAAAATGAAAAACAGACAATGGAGGGTGAGCAAAAATGTAATTCCTCCTACTGATTTTTTTTTTTAAATTTTCACATCTCCTGGACAAAATATTGAGACTCATTTCAACAGACGTAGACAATGGAGCTGTCTATTGCTAAGCTAATCACACAAAAACTCCTATATAGACCTTAGCTCCACTGAGAAAGAGAAAGATTTTGTGATGAAATGAATATCCTCAAAGTAGGTGTCCTGTCTAGGCCAGAAGAATCACTCATTTTGTCAATGCAAGCAACACCAAAGGCTCTTACAATTTCAGCAGCAGACTGCTTGTCTTTAATCACATTTTTACTAAGAGAATACAAAGTGCTAGTTTAGTCATTCTCCTCTCTCTGAGGAGTTCACTAATGACACCATGGATAATTTACACACTCAGGAAAAGTAAATGTCTTATTAAAATCTTTGGGACATTTGTGACCGTGGATTTTGTCACCACCACAAACTTTTCACTGTTGCTACTGTAGCACGGTGATGGTGGCTTCTGAAAACTGAAGGAAAGACCAGAGCAGTGGAGGACTCCAAAATTATATAAGAGGGATTTCTCAACTCCTATAGACTTCTACCACCTTGTATTATAAAAGGCCATGAAAAGTCACAGGTGCATTATCACCATTACAAATATGTGCTTCAATGATTTGCAAACCAATTATCAAAGCAACAGAATTATGTGATTGAAAGGATCATTCTGCCATGGCTGCCTTCCTAGCCAGCTTCTTCATCCTAACACAAGCCACCTCTACCCTATCCAGTCCCATGCTCTGTGGTTACACCTTGGCTGTGGCAGATTAAACAAAAGGAAAATTTGAAATTATCAAGTGTCATTTACAGAAAGAAGAGCATTCAATGGCATTAATCATGTAAAAAAACGAATTTTTTGCTGTCAATAAATACAATTTTTATTAAGTATAAGTTTTAGCAAATACCCGGTAAGAAAAGCATACACTTTCCGAAGAAATGCTAGTGAGGTTTTTTTCCCTTCAATATAAAACCCAGCAAGACATTTTTTTTTTTTTTTTTAATATCAGTGAAAGTCAATTTTGTCAGTATAAACCTAGCAAAGAGCCATCTCTATATAATGAATACTCCTAACTGCCACCAGCACTGTTTTAACTTCCAATACACCTGAAATTCACTGCATGGTGTTGTCAATGTCAAAGAAAATGTATAGTATGTATAAAATACATTTGGATCTGAATAAAATGCTCTGGAAAAGCTCTCACTTTGCAAGACAGGAGTTCTTTGTCCATGTTTCTGAATAAGCGGCAACATTTTTCCAGCCCAATAAACATCAGAAGATATTGTTCTAATGATAACAGTGCTCCTCTTAGCCCCTTTTGGTAGCTGTTTCGCTCTTTGGTCATTTGAATAAAGGATATGTCCATCCATATTAGGATTGCTTTCAAAATGTGTAAATTCAGTCACTACTCTCTCAAAGGTGCTTCTCCATGCAGACTGCCAATCTTGCAGGCCACATGAAGTAGGGGGCATGCATTCACCCCAAATCTTCATTCATTAATGAATTATTCCAATGAAGAATCAATGAACTTCAGTGAAGTAAAAGCAAGCTGTTTGTTTGGATGAAGCTACTATGTGTTATTCAGTGTGAAGAGATCAGATGAGTCTTTTCAGTTAATATTATTCTGTTCTTGTGCCTATTTCTCTCCACATTTTTATTGCGTAGACAAGCCATAACTCTGAATATTAGGAATATTTTTGTAATAGCAAGGCCTTAATTAGCTCTCAAAATGCACTTGAGAATATTATCACTAATACTGGTTATAGTTAAATAAGCCCTAATGTCAGTGTGTACATTACATTTACCACCAACTAATGAGGGAAATACATCCTCTCTTCTTGGCAGAGGTCACTGAATTCATGCAATACCTTGTTACTGTTAGCAGACACAAATAGCCTGAATATTTTTGAAAAGTAACTACAGTGGTTCTCATTTCTTCCAGCTCACCATGGATATCATTTGAGGTCCAGGAGTTTTTTCCTTTCTGTTTCTCCCTTTGACCATGCCACGGAAAGTAACTGAGGATGCATTCAAGTTGCTCATATTAGTTTTCAACAAGTTTTTCCTTTCCTGAATTTTATGTGAAAAATTTTGTTCAGGCAATTTACTTATTCAATTCCAATCTAAAAAATGTAATCTTAAACTCTTCCATATTGTTGCCATCCTAGAAGAACATTTTTTCCCTTTGCTATAACTTTAGATCATTTTGGAAGAGTGCAAAAATTTATCCATGTATTTATATTGCGGTTGAGAAATTAACACTAGGATTGTCCTCAAGGCAACCTGTTGTCCCGTGAACTCCAGGTAGTCCTAATTCTGCTTGATATTTCCTGTTCTAAGCACACACTGTTTCCATGATATGCAGTCTAATTGAGTTGGGAAAGACTTCTCCCTCTTGCCCTATTTGTATTGAATTCATCCCTGAGACTCTTGACTGCTAATAGTGACATATGAGATCACATAGACTTGAAAGACAGCTCTGCCTGAAGATTACAGTGCTGGAGAGGAGGAGAAAAGCTTTAAAATCTGCTTCAATCCCTTCCACTTCTAGTATCATTTCATTTAGTTCTAAAGGATATGTACAGATGCTTTCCTTCTGTATCCAGGTCTCAATGTATTGTGTAATGTCTGTATTAGTCACTCCATATAATCCTTTAAATTAATGTTCATTTGTGTCAGTATTTCTTATACTTCAGCAGATTCATTTCCTAAACCACATTGAGACAGTATGCATACGAGATAAAATTTTTAGAAAGGGGAGTGTTTGAGCAACAGAAGTGCTGCATGTGGTCCATGCTGCCTTTCCACTCTCAAAGGAGAACGCTAAAACACAGCCCTGACTCTTATTTACCTCACAAAACTTGAGGATAACAGGCCCCAGTTAAGCAAAGTACAACACAGCTTCATCCTGGGAAACTGTGGAGCAATTTTCCACATTATGTTTAGACAAATTCATGGTGAGAAAATCCACAATGGGAACAATCACTAAATTAGCATTTTCATTCAGGAGTTTCCTTAGCCACAAATCACTGGATGAAGGGGAAAGACTCTGAAGAGGAGTAAGTATATTATTATTGTATTCCTGTATTTCTCTCTTGGAGTCTACTACTACCACCAGGGAGATGAGGTAAGGTGTTAGCTGAGGGGTATTTTCACATATGGTGAGCCTAAGAGTTCTGTCTTGATTCTGGGTGAAGTCGTAGCTTCTGTTGAACTAGACATTTTGAAGGTAATTCAGTAAACCTGACAGTCTGAGTGAAGCATCAGCTCATATGTCATTGGTCCTGTTGAGCTCAGTGTGAATCAGATGCCTTATATTATCTACAAATATTTTATTTCTAATTTTGGAAGGAATAATCCTCGAAATATTTCCATCCTTCCTTTGCAAAATAATATTTCTAGTTCTCCATTTTAATTCCTTCTGAATTGCTTTGGATCAATTTCATAGCAAAGTAGGTATTTTTATTGTGCTATGACAGCTGGTAGCCCAGCTAGTCTTGTGTACCAGCCCTTACTGCAGTGTGCCATAGAGGAATTTGAAAGAAACCCATCAGCAGACAGAATGACATACTCTGGGAAAGCATGTCCCTGGCTTCTGCTCTTTGTTTTCAATATGGCTGTCCCTGAAATAGGAGTATTTGATCCCCCTTCAAAATAGTTGTTTGTGTTTTCTTGCTTTGATTGTAAGCTGTGCATCTCTGTTAACTATGTATTCAGACCAGCTTTCAGATTTTACTGAGAGCTTATATTTCTATTGTTTTCTCTTCCCTTCTTGTCTCTTTTAATCTCTTCTGGAATGTTTACTTTTCTTCTGTTGAATGGCAATATCTACCTCATTCTTTTTCTTTTTCATTTGCCTCATCCCTTCCAAGAAAGTGCTTGTGCTAACAAAATAGAGATAGCTGATATTAGAAATGATGCTTAAGGGAAAATCTTTCAAGTGAAGAAGTATACCACCATTAACCCCAAATTGTCCTCAAGTGGAGAACCATAGGAACAGCCTGAACAAGGCAATATTATTCAAGGAAAAGACATTTTTCCAACTTCTGTGGAAGTATTTCTTGAAAAATAAGAAACTGCTTGTAATAAGAGTTCTACATTAGTTAGATATTTTGTATTGGTGAGTTGAAAACAAAATTTTATTTCATTTTAGTATAAAATATTTCTGAGACTAAAGAGCTTTCTTTTTGCACAATATTTTTCTCTATTTATTAAACAGAAATCAATCTTCTGAAAGGGCTCTCAGATACATTTTTTTAATAGTGACGTCATTTCATGCAATGTGTAACTCACATTAGTATTCATAGGTATTATCCATGCAAATGCTCACTGCAGGGGGAAGAGACTATGGCATATTGATCCTATTTTTCTTTCCTGAAAAAAAAAAAAAAAGGACTAGATGGAAGAGTTAGAAATAGTTATTCATTGGTCAATGCCGCTACATCTCAAAGTACAAAAGCTAGAGGGGCAGATCAGAGAGGTAATAAATTTATTCATACTGCTGAAGCTTTTGAGAAAGCACAAAATGGGAGGAAATCAGGCACAGAGCTTGATTTGCTCAGAAAAAGGATCAAAGTTATACCTTATTAACTTAATAATACACTTGCTAAGAATACGCTCAAGGAACAGAAAGAGCCAGGACTGTGGAGACATGGGATTCACTCGCTAAGACGATGAAGATAAGGGAAAATGAAAATGAAAAAATGTTCAGAATGAGCCCAAAAGAGGAAAGTCTATTGATGAGTTTATAAGTGATCAAAGGATGTGTTCAGAAGCACTGAAAAGAGCATTCTCTCCAAGAGAGAACTCACTCATTCCACTCCTCAATGCCATGAACTGTCCTAAACATTGAAGCCATTTTATTATGCATATGAATAACATAATCTTCCAGTTGGGTGATTATGTCTTAAAATCCAAATGTGAGTTAGTGTAGATGTTGACTGTGGCTTATAAATCGCTTTGCTCCATGCATCGCAATCATTGACTCTTCTAAATATAGCAAACATAGATTTTATTATGCAATAGAATAACATTTCCTAGCTGGGTGCTTATGTCTTAAAATTGAAATCTGCATTTTTGCATTTGAAGGTTGACAGCTGCAGAGGCTCTAGGAACTCTTAGACTTGTACCCTTGATATGGAGGCTTTGCAGTAAATGCTTCTACTGACAGGCTCTCATGTTTGTGCTCTATCTATAATTCTGTCAGTTCAGTCAGCTGTTGTAGCAAAGCAGAAGCAGCAGTCTGCTGCAAAGCTTTTTTTAAAACCACTCCAGATTCCTGGGGTGAAGATGGGGGGGGGTGGAAGGAAAATGCTGTGTGTGTATATGTATAATATGTATATATACATACATGTAATAAATAGTGGGTAATTTCGAAAGGACCTTGCTGAACAGCTGGTGTAAACTGCATGCGAGCTGCTTCTGTAGAACTGATGCAGTTGAAAATCTGAAAGGAAAAGAGCTTAATGAAGCAACACATAATTCCATCCTCAATTTGCAGCAGAAATAAATGTGGTTCCAAGGACGTGAAGCACCATCCTCAACTAAATGCCTTTCTCTGCAAATCTGATGGGTCAGAATTTGAGAATGCAAGGAGAAATGATAACTTGTTTGATTTAAGGGGTTAGGAGGCCCTGTAAGAGCCCCCTTGTAAGATCAGGATGAAATGCAACAGTGCCTGGGACATTCTGGTTTGAACTTCTTGTTGCTTCCCAATTTGTCCAGCAGCCTGCTGAGGGAGAAAAAAACACCCCCCCCCCCCGCGTTCTGCATTAGCCTTCTCCCGCCATGTTCATTAATTTACATTTGTCATGAAGACTTGTGCTAGCTCTTGCTCTGGATAATTCTACATCACTACCAAGGAGCACTAAAAGATCTGTCTGGTTTCCTGGCATCATACCATTATTTCTATAAATGTAGTTACTATTTGTCCTTAGAAGGCAGATCCCATGTGCAAATCAGAATAGGTTTCATCAGTTAATTGTAAAGCTACTCCTTGTGGGTTTCCTTTGAGAATCCAGGAGTCTGCTAATTGGATTGTTTAAACAGTAATGTAGTAATTATTTGTCCTGCTAGTATGAAGGGCTGACAACTCTATAAAGGACATTGTTCAGAATATCCTTCTTGTTTAACACGCTTTTCTGCATTAACGGTGAATGTGAGGCAGCTAGAAAAGGACTGGATGGCTTACCGTTACCTGCAGCAAGATTCTTAAGCCCTAATACAAAGGGACTTCCAACTGACAAAGCACTTTTGCTTCTATTTCCCACAAATCTTTCTTTTCAATAACATTTTCATGCATTGATTTTTATGCTTTTATTTTTTCTCAACTTTCGTCTTTATTATTGTCTCTTTAACTTCCCTCCAGGTACGTTACTCATAACAACATCCTCCTGACAGCACATTTCACAAGTTCCCAGTCTGACTCGTGTGATTTCTCACCCAAATTCTTTTTGTAAGGCATTCTGCCATTCAGATCCAGTAGTTCTGCACTGTTTCTTTTTTCATTCACTTTTTTTGTTTCATCTGGCCTAAACCAGTGAAATGCTAAATGATATTTTAAAAGTCAGTCAGCTGTGATCTTCTGAACAAATTGTTTGTACCGTCACATATTTGGTAACATATTTTCAAGTAATGAGCAGATATTTTGCTAAAATTCTCCTAGGAAACCACGAGGGATCTTAAGTAAATAGAGAACTGTTACTTGAAAAACACTTCCTCCAAATAGATTGTCTAAATTTGGGCCACTTTGAATAACTGGAGTTGGGCAGACATTTGGATTTTGCAATATGATGTCCATATAAATTTCTGCACTGAAAAAGCCACGTTCTGTGATTTATTGTGTGCAGACAAGCCTTGAACAACAGAAGTGTTTGTCACGTGCACTGTCTTATCACCTGACATAAATATTCATGGCAACTAAGTACATGCTTTCATTATGTTTTCCAAAACTAGAGTGGAGGCAGTATCAGTGGAGGTTATTGGTCTGTTTTGCAGAGCTCTGAACTTTCTGGCATGATGGAGTAGTTATTTTGTAATTCACTGCTCTTCCTGACCGAAGATTTTCAGAGCCATCGATTTCCATCTTCCATCAGGACTAATTTACACTGAAAGAAACCTCTGAGACTTCATCCTCATCCTCATTTTTGCATTCAGTGTGCTTGTGTTCATCTCATGAGGAGCTCTGTTCATTCTGCATGCAGCTCCATGGACTGGGCATTGCTCTGTAGTGCTGTTCACAGTAGAGATTCCTTTGTTGCAAAGTAGTTATTCTGGAGCAGAAGGCATCATACTGTCATATCCCTGTGGCTGCCAATACATTTTTCTCTTTATTGATGTCTCCAATGGATTGAATTCTGTGTCTTCCCTAGCACTTGAACAGCATACCATAATAATATTTAAAAAAAAACCTGAAAAAAATCATCCCGGAGTCTTTAGAAAATGGGTCTGGAAGGCATTTCAAATATTAATCAAATCACCCAGTCCGTGACCTCTGTTCAAGGAGACTGGCTAAGTCTAAGTGTGGAAAATATGTATCTAATTTATCCTTAAGATCGTCCTTTAGAATTTAAATTTAGGTGATATGATGAGTACAAAAATAGGAAGTGCAGAATCATCTACTTTACTGATAGCCTTCAGTAGTGACATTTGTTGTTGCCAGGATTTCTGTCGTCGTATGAAGGATCTGAGCAGTAGTATTGACTCTCCCTGTACTTCTTTTTCCTTTGTGGTTTCAATTAGCCATACTTGAGTCATAGCTCCTCTTCTTCCTTTGCATATAAACAGTGGTCAGCTACATATAACTAAAAGACTAATTTTTCAAAAGCTTATAAGTCCAAAACCTGTCCATACCAAACTGCAGTGCTTGCCTTTGCTATAAGTCGTGTATTCTTTACTTTGAATAAAGACCACAGGTGCACTGATGGCATACAGGGAATAGACATATGTCTTGACAAAGACCAGTCGGAAAGTCAGGAGCAGAGATAATAACTGGCATCTTTGACATGATAGAGCATTACATAGATGTATAAGCATCTGACTGAAATCTTCAGTATTACTCATTTGTTTTTTTTTTTCACTTAATTCACTGTAACAAATATTTGGATTTAACTGACCGTAGACATTGGGCATTATTTGTTTTTTAACAGCAACTACATTTCTCAAAGAAAATTCTGTTTGGTTTTCCAAATTCCATACCACCCCTCCCCCCCCCACACTCAGTGGCTATTTGTCTTTGCAGGTTTCCTCTTCATTTTTTGGCTGCCAACTTCTTCTGTTCTACTCTGATTTCAAGTCATTAAAGAAATTTGTTGTTACCAAATGAACCCTTCTAATTGGAATTTGTAAATATTTGTTGAGATGCATTTCTTGAATATTGTACATTTGTACAAACAATCTTGGAAACTGGCTATGTGTGCATAAAAAATTGCAAAGCAGATCCAAATACTTCATTTCAAGGACTCTTTCTGTCTGCCCCTTTGTGGCATTCAACCAACCAATATCAGCAGATAGTTCCTCCGTTACTGTGATGTAAAACCTGCTTTGTGCTGCTCAACTTGTAGGTCAAAAAGGACTGGAAACAATCCAAAAGAACTAGGGATATCCAGGGAAAATGCAATGCATGAAGAAAAGTGATTAAATGATGTTAAGAAATACCTGATTTCACTTTCTGTGTTCCCTTCAAAAAGTGCTTTTGTCAGATTTTTAGACTTGTTATTTTTGAGGGATTAAAATATTTTTATTAGGATGTTTCATTCTGAGACTTTTCCTCACTAGGATGAGACCTTTGAGGCATTGCACTGAGATATTGATTAGACTTTTATTACCATTCTGTGTTATTTTGTTATTTGCATCACCTAGGGAGAGAAATTTTGCTGAAAGGAAAGATAAAATTAAAAATGAATTTGGTTCAGTGATGAGCTGTGTGTGTTCTGCATTAAAATGAAAGAAGTCCCAGACAGGTTTCCCAAATGTTTCTGGTATTAGCATTAGGCTACTCAGCACATTTCAGGACAGTAGCACCTACCTGGATTATAAAAGAAAATAAATATAAAATTCTTAAAATATAATTACAAAAATGAGATAATAATAATAATAAATAATAATGACAAAATATGACATTTATTTGAAAAATATTACTGATGATTAAAATTGAACAAATGCAAGGAGATTCAAACTGTGATTTTCATGTTCATGTGTTAAACTGTTTCTCATTCTGAAATCTCACTAATTACATATTATTTCATTTATATTATAAAAGAGATGTAGCTATTCTGTCACTCCAGCTAGATGTTTATTTTTAACAAATCTCAGTGAACTCAACAAAAGTTAAAGCAGGAAGCACATCAGGGGATTACTCCTGCAAATTCAGTGCCAGCTGTGATAAACTTTCTCTTTGATATTATGAAAACAACATGATTTATCACTTTTAGTGGCTTATTATTTTAGAAGATCTACATTTTTCATTAATCAGTGTTAGAGCAAGACACTAATCACTGAGCATCTGAGACTAATATAAGAAAAATGGAAATAAGCATCTCTGTGTTAAAGACCTCAAAATGTCTTGGGATGCACATAAAACAAATATGAGAAGAATCTGCATAATCTCCTGAAAGTATTATCCAGGCAGAGAAATCCAACTGTTCTCACACACCCCAACATGATGAGTTTTAAAACAGTTTAAGAGACTGCAGGATAGTTGGACATTTAAAAAACTGAGTTCCAGAATCTACGGATAATTGTGCTTATTTTATATCAGTGTTTGTCAAGTGACTGAATGAAAAGATCATTACCTTCATTAGAAGAAACTTGAAATTTAATTAGCAGGAAAAATTGCTCTGCATATTAGAGGAAAACCTGTTGTCAGAACCACCACCATCTGGACTTGAAAAATCAAACCAGGGCCCTACCATGGACACAGGCAGTAAAAATCTCAAGCAACCACCAGTGTTAGGCAATATCAGAGACGATACTTTCTTAAGCCTCTCTTCATTTATCACTGGTCTTGTGAAAAGTCTGAAACTCAAGTGCTTTTCAACTACATTTAAATGCTCTTTATTTAGATTAGTATGGTAACCACAGGGACAGGAGTTATCCAGGAACATGTTGCCTGATGTGGAGGTGTCTATCACTTTCTGTGGGCTACAGCTCACATCCAACTCCTGGTACCACTGGCATAATGGCTGTCTTCTCAGAACTTATTTCACTCAGAGATAGATGCAGAAGAGAAATAGTGCATACTAAAATGTAAGAATATGCAGAAAGATACAGAGTAATGAGTTTTTATTTTATTCTGTTTGAGTTTTGTCCTGGAATGGTACAGCTTATGCCTAATTGTATGTTCCTCAAATTTAGCAAAGTTAGAAGGTCAGCTGTTACCCAAGTGTAACTGTAACCCAAAGATCACTTCATAGAATCAACCATGTCATATATGCAAATAAAGGAGAGCAAAGCAATACATTTGGTTTCGCAGAAATGCTTCAAATATTAAATAGCCCCTTATGGCAAAAGAGCAAATGTTACTTCCCTGTGCAGCCTTCCAGAGCATAGTTTCTGAGATTTGGTAATTTCTTCTCATAATATTTTGCTGTCTGCCTAACCCTGAATTTTCATTCCTAATCCTAGTGCTTCTCTTTTGCTTTCTTTCAAAACCTCTGTAAACTCAGTGTCATCATATTCAATGTGGCTGAATATTCTTACTTAATTCTTTAGCATGACATGTATTCTTGCTTCTTCCCTTGACTTATAAGTTCACCTAATATCCAGACATTGCACTGGAAGGACTTTGGGTTTCTCCCATTCTTTATGCTGTCGCATCCTAGCTTTAGCTTTGATTGTACTCTGGCTTCAGCTTAGTTAGGACCGTGGACACTACTGCCCTGGTCCAATCCAAACTCTGTGATACACTAATCATGGTTAATGTCCATATGACGGACTGTGCACTGAAAGGTATTAGTAGTTGTCACACTGAATCTAACAGGCAGTTTAAGGAGCTGCTTTGTCTTAAAGAGTCTTACATTCTTTCATTTGAAATCACTATCTGTTTGTAACAGCTTGTATTGAAGTCTAATGTGGCAGTGTGAATGAAACTTCAGTGTACTAAAGGGCATTCTGACCTGCACAGACATAACAAGAAACCAATGCAGAAATAACCAAATGTACGTCAAGAAACTGCTGAAATTCAATAAGGAAGTACCTTTTAATCATATTTTGAGCTACAAAACAACTCCTTGCCTTTACAGCTGAAAAGTAATAATAGCATTTTAAATTAAAAGCATTACATATATTTGTTTGTTTTTAAATTATTAGGCTCTGCTTAAATAGTTCAATCCTATTAAAAAAGCAAAATAATCCTCCACACCAAGCAACAATGCATTCTTGTTAGAAAAGCTTGGTTTGCAATTTTGGATTCTTGAAGTAGCAGACAGAAGAGCATAATTTACAATAATGGAAAAGTAAAACAATTACTCTTTAGCTGAAAGAGTCATAGCAGCTTCAGCAATTCTTTCTATCCATGTAGAGAGAGATACCAAGGGCACCAACAGCAGTTTCATCAGGATTTTCTGAAAATGCCTGAGTTTTGTAGGAGAGCCTACTATCAGCTTTGTCCAGATTTTCATCTGTATCTTTATCCAGGCTCACAAAACTTCAAGGTGATTGAATTGCTTGTACACTAATGACTCAGTCCTAAGATGCAATTTCAGCATGAAGGTAAGTGAAGAATAGCTGGGGTTGTTATGTGGCTGGAAGAAGTCCAAAGAAAACTGCTGTTCCTCAGGAACCAGTAGCTGGCATTCAGCACTCTCTGGGCCTCTCCTGAACAAACAGTCTGTCGAGGAGGTGGGTAAAGACCCACTGCTGGAGGCAACACTTTCTGAGCACGTTGAAATCAGGGACTTGGAGTAATTGCTTATTAAAAATCCTGTTACAATCATCCTAGAAATGAATTGTTTATTTCCATATTCTGGCTATCTAAATCTTCCTATTTCATATTCTGTTTTTCTAAAAACATTGGATCAACTGCCTATATAACTTGTTCATTAACTTGAGAATAAATCTTGCTGTTTTAGTGATCTGCTACATTTCAAGTGGTGACTTATGAAAAGATTTTAAAGAAAGAATAGGTAAATTACTATCAGAGAAAATCAGATTTTTTTTCATGAGATGAAGCTGGATTTGTGCTTTCATTTCAGTCAGGATATTAACTGATGGAGTAACCAGCACTGACAATAACTTTTTGGTCCAGATACTGGACAGAATGACCACAGATGAAGTGTTACCTGGACCTGGTGCTCACCAGTGTGGAGGAGATCATTTAAGACATAAAGATTGGAGGTAGTCTGGGCTGCAGTGACCATGCCATGGTTGAGTTTGTGATCTTGAAGAATGTAGGCCTGACAAAGAGTGGAGTCAGGACCCTGAGCTTTGGGAGATCAAACTTCAGGCTGTTTAAGGAATTGTTGGATGAGATCTCATAGGAAGCTGTCCTTAGAGATAAAGGAGTAGAGCAATGCTAGCTACTTTTTAAGGATACTTTTCTGAGAGCGCAAGGACGTGGCATCGCTTGGCAAGGACCCGCAGGTCAAACTGAAGGAAAAGAAAGGCATGTACAGGCAGTAGAAACCAGCATGAGTCACCTTGGAAGAACACAGGGATGCTGTCTGGACATGCAGAGATGGGACTAGGAAAGCCAAGGCACAGATGGAGCTGAACTTGGTGAAGAATGTTAAAAAAAAAAGGGTTCTACAGGTACTTTGGTCAGAAGAGACAGGCCAAAGAGAGTGTACCTCCTCTGATAAATGAGAAAGGAGAACAGGCTACAACAGATATGAAGAAGGCTGAGATACTCAGTGCGTTCTATAACTGGCTGCAAGGATTATCATATTTCTCACATCCCTGAACCTTTTGGTGAGAACTGGGGGAGTGAACTCCCCCAGTCCAAGACTGCCTCAAGAGACTGAACATGTACAAACCTATGGGGCAACATGACACGCATCCCAGGGTCCTAAGGGATCTGGATGTTATGGTTGCTGAACCACTATTTGTCATATTTGAAAAGTTGTATCTTTCAGGCAAAGTCCCCTGTGACTGGAGAAAGGGAAACATCACTCTCAGTTCTAAGAAAGGGAGGAAGGAAGACCTGGGGAACTACAGGCCAGTGAGCCTCACCTCTTTGCTTGGGAAGATCATATAACAGATCCTCTGGGAAGAAATATTAAGATATATGAGGGATGAGTGGGTAGCATGAGACAGCCAGCACGGCTTCACCAAGGGAAGGTCGTGCCTGACCAATTTGGTGGCTTTCTAAGATGGAGTGATGACATTGGTTGACAAACGGAAGGCAACTGATGTCGTCTACCTGGTCTCCTGCTAGGTCTTTGACATGGTCCCCCATCACATCCTTATTTAGATTGGAGAGATATGGGTTCGAAAGGTGGACTATTTGTTGGATATGGAATTGGTTGGAAGGTCACAGCCAGAGGGTTGTGTCCAGATGGAGTCCAGTGACAAGCATTGTCCCCCAGGGGTCTGTCTTGGGACCAATACTCTTTAACATCGTTATCAATGACATAGATCAAGTGCACCCTCAGCAAGCTTGATGATGACACAAAGCTGAGCAGTGCAGTTGATACAGCAGAAGGCAGGGATGACATCCAGAGGGACTTTGATAAACTCAAAAGTTGGGCCCATTTGAACATAATGAGATTCAACAAAGCAAAAGGCAAGGTAACTCCAGATATGTACACAGACTGGGAGAAAAACTCCTTGAGAGTTGCCCTTTGGAGAAGAACTTCGGGGTCCTGGTAGATGAAAAACTTCACATAAGCCAGCAGTGTGCTCTTGCAGCCCAGAAGGTCAATGGTATCCTGGGCTGCATCAGAAGAGAGGTGGCCAGCATGGCAAACTGTTCCCATCTGCTATGCCCTTGTGAGGCCCCAGTTGGAGTACTGCATCCTAGTCCGGGGCCCCCAGCACAGGGAAGATGTCGAGCTTTTTGAGAGCATCCAGAGGACGGCTGTGAAGATGATCCAAGGGCTAAAATATTTCTCCTATGAAGACAAACTGAAGGAGATGGGCTTGCTCAGTCTGGAAAAGAGAAGACTGTAGGGCAACCTCATTACGGCCTTCCAGTATTTCAAGGAAGATTATAAACAGGAGGGAAATCAAATTTTTACATGAGTAAACAGTGATAGGACAGGGGGGAATGGTTTTAAACTAAAGGAGGGAAGATTTAGATTAGATGTCACGGGGAAGATTCTCACTGAGAAGGCAATGAGGTGCTGGAACAGGCTGCCCAGAGAGATTGTGGATGCCCCATCCCGGGAGGTGTTTAAGGCCAGACTGGATGGGGCCCCGGGCAACCTGATCTAGTACTTGATCCAGCAGCTGGCAGCCCTGCCTGTGGCAGGGGATTGGAACCAGATGATCGTTGAGGTCCTTTCCAATCCAAGCCGTTGTTTGATTCTATGATTGCTATTGCTTTTTACCACTACACAGAAGCCAGTTACATGTCTGGGCAAGCATCCAGGATCCAGAGGCCAGTAACCATGGGGAAAAGAATGTGGATATGTGTAAAGGGATTGTGGCAGCAAAGGGAGGAGTTGCAAAACTGAGATAAACTGCTCAGGATGTGCAGACTGGGACTAGATGGGGGAAAGGACCATAAAACAGGATGGTGAATTAGGGAGGGAAGATGGATGTGGAAGAACAGGTTGAGGACTGCAGAAGAGATCTCTACTGGGATAGGCATAGAGGAATCTGTGGTCGTGCACATGGTATACCAGAGCCTGGGGAGGGATCTGCCTCTCCACACATTCTCCCATGGACTGTGTATGCCATTGGAATTTTTCTTCCTTTCCACCCCCACCCCTGTTTGTTTTTATATTTTATTTTTAAGAAAATTGCACACACACACACACATAAAAACACACAGGAAAAAAATATCTGAAGTCACTGTAAAAGAGCATCAAGTTTAAGTGCTTGGAATTTGGGAAATGCCCTTGGGGGCATCGCTGCAACAATCCCTAGGTGCACATGAAATATGATTACAGAGGGTTGGTAATTCTCCAGGAAATAATTAATGAGATAGCATCAGAAACTGCTGATCCTTCTAAACTGAAATGGTTTGTAGAACACTCTCAGATTGAATGAAATGCAGTCAAATACAGTCAGAAAATTTTCTTGCCTTCTTCACTGACAGATCACTAGGAGCTTAAATTTAAACATCTGGAACATCTGTGACCGTGGATGTTGTCTCAGTGCCTATGTGCCCAGATCTTCTGTTTGTCATTTCCTAGTTTCTTCATGCCATATTCAGGGGTCCTGTGTCTCTTCCCAGGGAACTGAGCCCCACTCTGACATAAGCTTTGTTTTAAACTGCGAAGTGAAGGAGAATATCTGCTATGCAAAGTGGAGCCCAACAGTTCCAGCTCCCAGTGTGTCCAGAGGTCACCTTGGGGTCTCTCTTGGGATCAGTGTCTTTCCAAATGTCTTTAAAGTTGTAACATTAAATGCTCTGCTTGCTTCTTAGATTTTCTCATTCAACTGAACTTTGAAAATACAGATATTCTAAAAAGAAACAGCCATTTTCAGGATTCTGAAATTCCTTAGTCATGATCAGCTCCAACTACGATAATTACCTAATCCTTTCCTACTTTTTTCAGCCTTATTTTGTTCATAGGATAGATGGTAGTTACTTAATGAAATAATACTTGGAATTTGTTTGTCCATGTTTGGTTGTTTAGTTTATGACCCTTTGGATATTTGTTGTGAAGAGAGAATTAGTATGCTCAGGGTCTTTTCATCAGTGAATCTAAATGTTTCACAGATACTAAGGAGCAGTTTTTTAATTACGTGAATACTGAATAGTTGATACAAACATGGTCATTTTTTGTCTTTCATGTGTTAAGCTCTCTTTTCCTCTTAAACATACTTAGTGCAAGTGTAGAATTGAGAAACTATGCTTCAGAATCCAAGTGCATGAAGTGCCCAGAATAGATGCCTTCTGGTGGACACCAGTATATTCTTCACGTTTTATGAGATTTCATTAGAGGAAAAGAATACTCAGAATAAAATAGTAAAGAGGTAATTATGCTATTGCAATTTATACTAAGATTTCCACTGCAAAATGACAGATCAAATGGAGCAGAAAATCTGAATATTCTCAAGCAAAGAATAAACAAAAGTACTAACAGGACCCAGAACAAATATGCACTGCACAAGAAAGATTCCCCAATAGACATTACATAAAAGGTCTTGGAATTTTCCTTTATTCCTTTATTCCTTTTCTCAGTCTCTCTCTTCTTTTTTTTTTTGTTTTCCTTCAATGTACTGTAGAAAACAAACAGGTTGTAAGGTGCAGGAAAGCCAGCCCATAACTCAAAAGCTGATACGACCCTGATGAGATTGATTTACATCTCTGTATGTTGGTGCACCGTTAGGTACTATATCTTTGATGGTAGGTAATTGCCCTTGAAATAACTTTCAATAGCTCAACACAATGGAAAACATATATATATATGAGTATACGTATATACACATAATCCTCTGAGTATCTATAAGTGTTTTCCATTGTGTTGAATTGTAAAAAGTATATATATGTATATACATACCTGTATATACATAACAAAAGATCTTTCCAGATAAAGGAGATGGAAACAAAATCAAACAATGATCTTCCACTGAAAGGGTTCTTTTTTTATTTTATTTTTACTGATTTTTTCTCAGACTTTCAAATGGATAGGAAAAAAAATATTTATTTAAACTAGCCTAGAAAAAATAGCACTCCTTTGAAAATAAGAACATACAGCATCACTTAGCCATGACAAAACTAAGAACAAAAGTTTGTTTCATTTTTCCATTAAGAACTTTTATTCTTTCATTGTGCTTAAATTCCAAATTTAGGCAAGATGAAGGGGTGAAGATGAGAAATCATTAAGATAACAGTGGGGTATTCCAGGTAGAATCAAAACTTCTCTTCACTTTGGTGCTTTTATCAGCCAATAAGTAACCCATGTTTCTCTTTTGCCAATGCAAATTACCAAGTTCCAAACTTTGGTCTGAAACAGACAGGCAAAATATGCCTAGGTTCCTGGGAAACCCTGGTTGTGGACCTAATTCTCAGTATCACATTTTCAGATATGATGAAGTCCGTTCCTGTCATTGCCTCCTTATTTCAGCATTTTTGAAGTTAAGCACCTCTCTGCCCAGCGTTAGTAAATGACTTCCACTTCATCTTCATGTTATGTTATAGGACTGGAAACAATATCTGCCCTAAAGCATCCAGCTACTTTCCTTTTGCAACTACTAGTTAGTCCTCATATCTGTTCTCCCATATGAAACTTTTCTTGATTTAATTAATTAGTTAATATTCTGCTTCCTAGGTTGTAGCTGCAACCTTTAAATAAAAAATGAAATACCTGAGCATGGCATTCCAGTTCTTATAACAGTTTTTAGAATATCACAACAAATAATACAGACTCTCACGTATGCAGGTACACTTAATGCTGCATACCAATGCATTAACTGACAGGACCTTCCCTTAGTTTTTGAAGTCAAACCCATCCCCATGGGTTGGTTTACATTTTAATCCTTCATGCAGGTTTGCATCTGACTTCACTGGGATTCTTCTGCTACCGTTTTCCATTTTTCTTAGCTGTGTTAAATCTTTCTGATATTCTTCATTTTTTTTTCCACATTAGTTTTTCCTAATTAGACTCAATTAGCCTGGGTAATTTTGCATTCCCTGTAACTCTTACACCTCTCTATTCACCTGCTCTTCCGGGGCAGCAGTAAACATTCAGCATCATGATTCCTCCCAGAGCTACAGGCATCTGTATTTTAACCTACTCCTTGTGCTTTCTCCTGACCTGTCATTGATCTTTTTGTATCACCCCACATCTGCAGCATCCTTCCTGCCACCTCCTGAGCAACATGCTCATTAAACTATGTAGGCTACTGAGCATGCAGCGTGCTTTGCTGTGTATAACCCCAGAGACCACTGCCTTCAGATCTGGCAGCAGCAGATCTCCAAGGCCAATGTTTCTGAATTTAAGAAAGAAGACAAAGAGTGCAAGAAGAGAGGTTACAGAGCCCTTTGCAAAAGTGAATAAACACACAGAAAACCAGCTCCTGAGCGACATGTATAAAGATTTAGTGGTTCTCCTTAAGCCAAACATCTTCCAAGACTGTCAGGAGCTCATTAAAACCAGGGGAAGGAAGCAATAAGAGGTGAAAGAGGTGAGCACAGCAAGGGGTAAAAGCCTGGAGAAATGAGCTCATAGGTGGGTGAAGTATAGACTATTAATAGGCCTCTGAGAGAGGGAGGTGAGACCTCTGAAATAGATTCTTGTAGAAAAAAAAAGGTGAGGCAAGGTTGGTATAAATACATATATAACATTTCCCTTAAAAGAATGTTTTGTCAGCACCAGATTTTAATCTCTGCTTCAGGTGCTTACTGCTTCTGTGGAAATATTTTTGTCACTAGAAGGTTTGTTTTAAAATTATAAATGTTCTCCATACAAAATGCTTGCACTTACAATAAAGGAGAGAAGTTGCTGGCAATTAGCTTAATTGAAGTGAAAAGCTGAGAAGATCCTAGGAAGGAATTTCCCTGGTGAGGCTGGTGGAATGCACTGGGGTTTAAAAGACAGGATTAGAAACAAGTATTCAAAACATCTAGGAAATGTGAGTGTCAGGGGAACCGTGGTAGCCCAGAGGGCAGAGTTCTGTGCTGGCTACAGCTCATGTTTTACACTGCTGTGGAGCTCTGGAATCTGTTCAAAGCAGTAGCAGGGTAAATTAGAGTTACTAAAAGTAAAGCAGAGGTCTTTATTAGAAGGAAAGAAACTGAGCCTGTTCTGAGAAGGCTGAAAGGGGATTCATGCCTGTACTGGGAAGAATAGTGCAGAAATATGCCAGGTCTCTAAGTTTTGCAAACCTAAATATCATGATATTTTTACTTTTCCACTTATGTTCTACCTTAAAAGGAACACTGTTATAAAAAGCAGACTAAAGAGTTGAATGGGAAAAGAAATTTTAATCAAGATTTCAGCTCAGATGATCAATAAGAAAATTAAACCAAGGAATACTTTGGGGTAAAAATAAGTAAACCGGTTTGGGAAGCAGAAGTTGCCTGTCTGTCTTCACACAGTTACTGAACTGCAGAAGTTAAGGGCTTCACCACTGCAAGTATACAGTCAGTGCAAATTTGATTTAAAAATTAAAAATATAAGCAAAAGCTGAATCGCAGGCTCTGTGAAGGAGCATCATTCTCAGGTTGCTTATACATTACAAGAGCTGCACTGGTATGATAAAGGTGACAAAAGTCAAGCCAGAAATAATGAGCAACAGAGACTAACTGGTCATGAGGATGCACCAAATGTTTTTCTTTTAATCAGCATATTCATTATTTTCTCCGTTCTTTGGAATTCAGAGTAAGGGTTTTGCTGAATTAAAATTCAGCTTTTCAGCAATTCAATTGTAGGGATTTTTTTAACAATAGGGCGTATGCTCTTACCTGTGTTTTCTCTGGTTGCTTCAGTTTTGGACAGACTTAAAGGAGAAGTAATCATTCTGGCTTCTGGTAAAGAAAAAAGCAATTCTGAATTGTTGGCTTTATTTTCCTCTAAAAGCAGTTGAAAATGCTGTTCCAGTCAGCCTCATCAAGAACTTGGACAGCAAAAAGTAGATTTGCTGCAGCTAACCTTTGGCAGCAGATGAAGTGAATGTTGAGGGCCAACACTTAAAAGGTGAGCTGGGCTGTCAGTTAAAAATGCTGCAATTTGTTCTCACCTTCACTGGTTCATCTACCAAGAGGTAAAACCTGAGTGAAATGTAGGAGTCAAGGCTCTGCTTTGGTTACTGGGGCTTTGCAGATGGATTTGGCATTTACAGCTACTATTACTGTGGTTTTACGATCCAAAATAAAATCTCTTTGAAGACAGAAGTTCAGAAATAAATGTTTCAACTAATTAAGAATAACACTGTCATCCTGAGATGGCTGATCTGTGCAATATAGACAATTGAAAGAAGACTGTACAAGAGTTATGAGTGTGTTGTGGTTTTGTGATTTTTTTTGTTGTCAGTATTCCACATCAGAACATCATGTGAACCAGTGGGAGTTAAAGAGTTAATGTTCTGGTTCCGTTTACTGCCTCTTATGGGCATTTTGAGTATTCTGATGGGAGGAGAGGGGCAGCATCCCTGGAGGACCCCAGCGTCTCTCTCTCCCTCGGGGCCGGCTGAGTTGACTGCAGAGACTGTACACGTGATTTCCTCACACTTTGGGTACTCTTGTCTCTCTCATTTTGTTTGATTTGGTTAAATTTAGTAAATTACCATTCCTCCTCAGATCGTTGCCGGTGTGTTCCTTTTGTTAAACCCATCTACTAGCTCTCTGCCCTTCCCCCTCTCCCGGAGCGCGCGGCCCGCGGTGCGCCTTGCTGTGGGGCTGGGCCGGCTGGATCACGTGGCAAACTGTTAGTACCCCTTCCTTTTTGTTCTTTGCTCTTTTGTCTCTCTTTTTTTCTCTGGGCCTGTGCCCCCCAGTCACGGACTTATATCTAGGGATAACCCTGTGACAGAGTGTATTGAGTAGCTGAGTATAGTATGAATGAGAGCACTTTCAGGCAGTGCACAAAACGCAAGTTAGTTTAGCAAGAAGTTTTAGGCAAGGAGAACCGAATTCATCCCTTCCATAAGGGGCACGGTGGGTCAAGCTATTCCTGCCTGTGACTGGAGCTAGACAGTATTGTCAAGCATGCACTTAACAAAGAAGCAGTACTTGGCAGAAGATGACTGTGACAGGGACTATAACTTCTCCTACCCGTAGTGTGTTCATCGATCTGCTGAAGTTGATGCGATTTCTCTTTCTGCTTCCCAAAGGTGCAGCTTGTGCCTCAACAGGATATCAGATACAAGGCACAGAAGCAGTTGTGGAACAGAATAAGATCAATGTTTCAAATAGTGTCTAATTTATATTCTGACTTTGAATAAATTTAAGAATATGCTCACAAAAGCTGAAAATGTCAGATGTTGCTATTAGTTTTGTAGCAGTCAAAATAATGTATGTTTGAAAAAAGAAGGATCATTTCTCCAGAATAGAGAAGGAATGATAAAAAAAACAAGAACTCATGATCACCTGCAGCTCCCAAGTATGATGTCATTCAATCTGATTAATACAAGCATCATAGTTTACTGCACAAAGATTCTGCAATAAGACAAGCTGCCTTCTTTCTTTGCTGTCAGATAGACTATTCTGTTTTGTTTATTTTAACATGATACTAAGGCTAATAGACAGATGGTCAAATGGCAGTGCTAACAAGCTATTGCTCTGAAAATTGGTGAGAATTAATTATGGAAGTTCTTTCATTGAATATGTAGATGCAAGCTCTGCTGCTTGATATATCTAGTGCAAGTGTTGTAAATATCCACATGAATGGCTTATGTTTTGGAGTGATCTTCTCTAAACACAAACCTACAGGTGAACTCTTTACCAGAACTTTTGGTTTTCTAATGAGATATTGTATAAGAACCCGAGAATCACCTCTCTAGAAAGATCCAGATTTACAAGATGCTTGTTTTTATCTCTTAAAAGATCTATATAAATTGTTCAGACTTTTCTAAAGACTCTTATGTCTAAGCAGCTAGTTTAGTCATTTTTTGTATTTTACGGTAAACTCTGCACTTCTATTTCTCATTTTCTGTCTTGCAGGGCCTCAAGGCATTGTAATTTTTAGAAAAGAAGCAATACTAACAGAACATAATTTGAGTGAATATGATTTCCATCTGTATCTATTCTGATAACCTTCCTGTATGACACAGCATCCATTTGCCTCCCACCTCCCTTCAGATAGATATTTATAAAGATTAATCTGATCCCTCTTCAGTCTTCTTTTCCTCAGGCTGAACAGACCCATGTTTTTCAGCCCTTCCTCATAAGGGAGATGCCGCAGACCCTTTATCACCTTTGTGGCCCTCCATTGTACTCCTTCTAGGAGATCCCTGTCTTTTTTGAACTGGAGAGCCCAGGTCTGGACACAATATTACAATGTGGCCTCACCAGGGCAGAGTAGATGGGGAGGATCCCCTCCCCATCGACCTGCTGGCCACGCTCTTTTTAATGCACCTCAGGATACCATTGGCACCTGTTGTGTACCAGAACACCAAGGTCCTCCTCCACAGAGCTCATTTCCAGCAGGTCACCCCCTAACCTGTACTGATGCATGTGGTTCTTCCTCCCCGGATGCAAGACTCTACACTTCCTCTTGTTAAACCTCAACAGTTTCCTCCCTGCCCAACTCTCCATTCTGTCCAGGTCTTGTTGAATGGTAGTACAGCATTCTGGTGTGTCAGCCACTCTTCCCAGCTTTGTATCATCAGCGAACTTGCTGAAGGTGGACTCTATCCCTTCATCTAGGTCATTGATGAAGATGTTGAATAAGACTGGACCCAGCACTGACCCCTGGGGAACATTGTTAGTTACAGGACTCGTGTATGTGTGCAGCTGGGCTTTTTTTTCATGTCAGGACTCTATATTTGGTGAACGTAATGGTAGTCTACAGCTGTCTGGGTTGGTACAGAATACATTGTATGGTCTCATCTGTGATGAAGAATTTACTAGACATATTTTTACTGTTGCAAAATATCTGGAATTTAGAACATATTATCTAGTTATACTTCAGTGAAACTAACTGCATCATCTCTTAGGTGAATATATTTTCCCTGTGGTGGTTTCCAGAGACCTGATTCTGACTAAAATGCTGTTGTACCACACTGTGTTATGTAGGGTGACATTTCCTACTGAGAGGATGTGACATTTAAAGATCCCAGTCCTGCAGAAATTCACATTTGTACTTGCCTTTTAAACCATTAAAGTGAAGCTACTCACCGTCATAAATTTAGAAGAGGAGAAATCCCTAAGGACCAGAGCGTATTTCAGTAATTATTGAATAAAATTTCAAAAGCCACAATATACAGTAACCTACAGCAAAAGGCAACGAAGAGTAGTAAGTTAATTCTAGCATAAGTGACAAATCTGAAAATTTTAGAAAGCCATTCTTCCAGAGACTATTATTACCGAGTGAAGACCTGAGTGCTGGGATGGTAAAGTAATGTTTCAGCTGTAGCATGGCTGTGCTTGAGTATCTGTGATTGCTGCAAGAAATTCTAATGAGGCAAGTCTGAAATTACCACAATTATCTGATGCTTTGGAATGATACGGGTTTTCACAAGAAAGCATCAACAAACTCTGCAGCACCAGAATTCTGTAATGGATTGTACATATTTTGAAAAAACCTTACAGAGAAAACAAACAAACAAAATACAAAAATAACAAAGTAAGACAAAACCCCAAACTATTTCAGTGCATGCTTTTTATCATATATAGTATCATAGAATGGTTTATGTTAGAAGGGACCATTATGAATGTCTAGTTCCAACCCCCGTTATAGGCAGGGACACCTCTCTCTAGACCAGGTTGCCCGAAGCCCCATCCAGCCTGGCCTTGAATGCTTCCATTGTGGGAGCATCCACAACCTCACTGGGCAACCTGTTCCAGTGTCTCATCACTCTCACAGTAAAGAATTTCTTCCTGATATCTAGTCTAAATCTACCCTCTTCCAGTTTAAAGCTATTTCTCCTTGTCCTGTTGCTACCTGCCCTTATAAAAAAGTCCCATCCCAGGTTTCCTGTATAGAATCATAGAATCACCAAGTTTGGAAAAGACTTCTAAGGTCCAACCATCCACCTATCACCAGTATTTCCCACTAAAACATGTCCCTCAATACAACATCTAAGTGTTTCTTGAACACCTCCAGGGATGGTGACTCCCCCATCTCCCTGGGCAGCCCATTCCAGTTCCTGACCACTCTCTTGGAGAAGAAGCGTTTCCTAATGTCACCTGAATCTCCCTTGGCACGGTCTGAGACCATTCCCTCTAGTCCCAGCCAGTTACATGGGAGAAGAAGCCAACTCCCACCTTGCCACAACCTCCCTTCAGGTAGTTGTAAAGAGTGATAAGGTCACTCCTGAGCCTCCTCTTCTCCAGACTATACAATACTAACAATAATGGCTCCCTCAGCTGCTCCTCACAAGGCTTGTGCTCCAGACCCCTCACCAGTTTCATTGCCCTTATCTGAACACACTCCAAGGCCTCGATGTCTTGTAGTGAGGGGCCCAAAACTGAACACAGTACTCAAGCTACAGCGTCACCAGGGCTGAGTACAGAGGGATGACCACTTCCCTGCTCCTACTGGCAACACCATTTGTGATACAAGCCAGGATGCCATTGGGCTTCTTGGCCACCTGGGCACACTACTTGCTTATGTTCATCCGAGTGTCAACTAAACTCCCAGGTTCGTTTCCTCTACACAGTCTTCTAGCCACTCTGCCCCAAGCCTGTAGCTTTGTCTGGGGTTGTTGTGGCCAAAGTGCAAGACCTGGCACTTGGACTTGTTGAACTTCACCTCACTGGCCTCATCCCAGCAATCCAGTCTGTCCAGATCCCTCTGTAGAGCCTTCTTACCCCCAGGAAGATTAACACTTCCTCTCAACTCGGTGTCACCTACAGACTTACTGAGGGTGCACTCAATGCCTTCATCCAGGTCATCAGTAAGGATACTGAATGGGACAGGCCCCAGTATTGACCCCTGGGGAACATCACTCATGACTGCTTGCCAGCTGGATGTGACTCCATGTACCACCACTCTCTGGGCCCGACCATCCAACCAGTTCTTTACCCAGCAAAGAGTGTATCTATTTAAGCCACAGGCTGCCAGCTTGTACAGGAGAATACTATTGGAGACAGTGCTGAAGGCTTTGCTGAAATCTAGTAGACTATGTCAACATCCTTTCTCTCATCCACCATGCGGGTCACTTGATCAGAGATCTGGTTGGTCAAGCAGGACCTGCCTTACATGAACCCATGAAAGGCTAGGCCTGATCCTCTGGCTGTCCTGCACATGCTGTGTGATCTCCCTCAAGATTATCTGCTCCATAACCTTTCCTGGCACCAAGGTCAGGCTGACAGGCCTGTAGTTCCCTGGATCCTCTTTCTGATCCTTCCTGTAGATGGGACTCCTGCTGGCAAGCCTCCAATCCTCTGGGACCTCTCCAGTTGACCTGGAACACTGATAGATGATGGAAGGAGGCTTGGCTATTACCTCTGCCAGCTCCCTCAGCACCCTTGAGTGGATCCCATCCATCCTCATGGAAGTGTGGCAGTCCAGGTGGAGTAGTAGGTCTCTTAACAGTTTCCACCTGAATCATGGGTTTATTCTGCTCCCCATCCAAGACTTACAGGTCAGGGGGTAGAGCACCCTGAGGATAACTGGTCTGACTTTTAAAGACAGATGTAAAGAAGGCATTGAGAACCTCAGCCTTTTCCTTATCCTCAGTGGTCACGTTCCCCACCACATCCAGTAAAGGATGGATATTCTCCTTAGCCCTCCTCTTAATGTTAATATATTTGTAAAAAAATTTTTGTTCTTTTTTACCCCAATGGCCAAATTGAGTTCAGGTTGGGCTTTTGCCTTTCTAATTTTCTCCCTGCACATTCTAACAACTTCTTTGTACTCCTCAAATTGTCCATCCCTTCCTCCACAGGAAGAAGACACTCTTTTTCCCTTGGAGCTTCAGGAAAATCTACCTGTTTATCCACACTGGTCTTCTTACCCGACAGCTCATCTTGCAACACAATGGGATAGCCTGCTCCTACACCTTTAAGACTTCCTTCTTGAGGAGCAACCGGCCTTCCTGGACCCTTTTACCCTTCAGGACTGAATCCCAAGGGACCCTCCCATTCTGGACAGTTCAAAGTCTGCCCTCCAGAAGTCCAGGGTAGCAGTTTTGCTGCCCCCTCTTCCCAACTTGACCAAGAATTGAGCACTCTACCATTCAGTGGTCACTCTGTCCAGGACAGCTCCTGACCTACACATCTCCCACCAGTCCTTCTCTGTTCGTGAACAGCAGGTCTAGCGGGGCACCTCCCCTAGTAGGCTTTCTTACCAGCTGTGTCAGGAAGTTATCTTCCATACACTCTAGAAACCTCCTAGACTGTTTCTTCTGTGTCACACTGCATTTCCAACATATATCAGGGAAGTTGAAGTCCCCCATAAGAACAAGGGCTAGTGATCGTGCACCTTCTGCCAGCTGTTCATAAAAGGCCTCATTTATCTCTTCATCCTGGTTAGGCAGTCTATAACAGGCACCTTCCAGGATGCCCACCTTGTTGGCCCTCCCCCTGATCCTTACCCATAGAGAGACTAAACCATTTCCAGCCCCAAGCTCAACATAATCAAAGCACTCTCTAACATGGAGATCCGCGCCACCACCCCTCCTTCCTTGCCTGTTCCTTCTGAAGAGCTCATAGCCATCCATTACAGTACTCTGGTTGTGGGAGTGATCCCAACATGTTTCCATAATAGAAACTAAGTCATAGTCTGCCTGCCACACAATGGCCTCCAGCTCCTCCTGTTTGTTGCTCATGCCGCGTGCATTGGTGTAGATACACTTCAGCTGAGCCTCTTGCCTCAACCCCAGTCCCATAATCTTTCCCCTAGGCTCATCTCTAGATGGCCTGGTTTTATCCCTTTCCCCCTTCATATCTAGTTTAAAGCCCTCTCAACTAGCCCTGTCAGCTAGGATCCATTTTCCCCTTTGAGACAGGTGAGACCCAGCTGCAGCAATCAGACCAGGTGCTGAGTAAATTGCTTACGGTAAAAAAAACAAAAAACAAAACAGAATTATTGTGTTTGCACCAGCCTCTCAGCCATGTACTTAGGAGATGCATTTTCCTGCCCCTTTCAGTATCCTTCCCTATCATTGAAGGGATAGAGGAAAACATAACCTGCACACCCGCTCCATCTTCTAACCACCCCAGTCCCCTGTAGTCCTTTTTGATAATCCTCAGGCTTCTGTCAGTGACTTCATTGCTGCTGAACTGAACTAACAATAAAGGATAATAATCAGGGGGGTGAATTAGACGAAGTTTCTTAGAAACAACCCTGACTCAGGACCCAGAGAGGCAGCATGCTTCCCTGTGGGCATGGTCCAGCCATCACGTAGGGGCCTCTGTTCCTCTCAGCAGGGAATTGCCTACGACAATCACACTTCTGTCCTTCTTGGTGGATACAGCCTTGAGGTGTGGAGCTGACTGCCTTGCCCTAGACAACCTCAAGGGTGGACTGCTCACCACATCCTCAATTACCTCTCCTTTGAATTCCAGAGCCTCAAACCTATTATGAAGGGGCACCTGGGGAACTGAGGTAGGTCGGCATGGGGGTTGTCTGCGATGCCGAACTGGGACCTGTTTCCAGTCCTCCTCTTCCCTTAAATTGCCTCTCTCTGATAAATGACAGCAGGGGAGAGGGTCTCTACTGGAAGGTTTTATACATGCAGGGGGTGATCCTGCTGCTGCTCCTGGCTCTGCCCCGGTGAAGTCAGAATGCCGCCGACACATGGAGAACAATGGTGCCTGGCAGCTGCTCCCTGCCAGGGCTATCCCTCAACCAGCAGAGGCAATTCCCTGCTTCAGTGCGGAATGCATCAGCTGCAGGTACTGGAAGGCTGCAGTAAGGTTCCCCCCAGCGCCTTCTTTTCCCTAGGTTGAAGAGCTCCAGCTCTCTCAGCCCGTTCCTATAGGGGAAGTACGCCAACCCTCTGATCATCTTTGTGGCCCTCCTCTGAACTTTCTCCAACAGCCCAATGTCCTTATTGTGTTGGGGGCCCCAGAACTGGACACAGTACTCCAGGTGGGATCTCATGACAGCAGAGTAGAGGGGCAGAATCACTTTCCTCGACCTGCTGATCATGCTTCTCTTGATGCAACCCAGGATACAGTTGGCCTTCTGGGCTGCAACCATACATTGCTGGCTCATGTTGAATCTTTCATCAATCCACACCCCCAAATCTTTCTCCTCAGGGCCATTTTCTATCCAACCTGTATTTGTGTTTGTACATCTCTGTGACATTCCTTTATCATTTTAACTAGCCACACAGACACAAAGAAGAAAAAGAAGTCTTATCCAGTAGTACATTTTTACAACCTAGGATATGTAATTTTTCCTCATATATGTAAATAGCAGTATCTCAGGCCTTTTACCTGAGGATCTATGGAGCCCAATAAGCACAAAGATTTTCAGATTTGTACAAGCACATCTGTAATTTGTCCTGATGGTTTATTAAATACTGGGTATGAAGTGTATTGTCCATCCATATGTTATCTATTTCTTACATTGCAATGGCAGTAGCCTGTAAATAAGAGTTATTGAAAGGACTTGGGCAAGAGTTCTAAACACACAGAGTAAATGGAAAGGTGCCATTGCAGTGCTTTTGTCCTCTATTCTGGATTATGAGGCTGAAACATATGATAAGGTGTCATTTCTTCCTGAGAAGAGTATGTCTTGAATTATAAAATTGATACAACTGCCTGGTCAGTATGTTAATCTTTAGAATCATAGAATCTTTAGAGTCGGAAGGAATCTCTGAAGGCCATCCAGTCCTACTCCCCTGCAATGAGCGGGGGTATGCACAGCTAGATCAGGTTGCCCAGCACCTTATCCAGCCTCACCTTGAAAGTCTTCAGAGATTGGACATCAACCACATCCCTGGGCAACCTGTTCCTGTGCCTCATCACCCACACTGTAAAAGATTTTTTCTTTATATCTAACATAAATCTACCCTCTTTGAGCTTGAAACCATTTCCTTCTAAAGAGTCTGTCTCCTTTTTTCCTGTAGCTTCCCTTTAGATACTGAAAGGCCACTATCAGGTCACCTTGGACCCTTCTCTTCTTCAGGCTCAAGAGAATCCAGATCTGAAGCTCATGACACAAAAGTGCTGCAAGTCAATGTTTTCCAGTAGTTAAAATGAAAGCTAGGATCTAGCTCTGAACGTGCGCTGGGAAGTCATGCCATCTCTCTCACCCAAGTGTAATGGAAATCAGCCATCCTACATGTAGAAGATATCCCAGCCAGGTACAGCAGAGCAGCCATGTGATCATCTTGAAGACATTGGAATTCAACTCCATCTGTTCAAAACACTTCTGTTCTTCCAATGAATGTGTTGAAACATGATACTGAACTGTCATTGCCAAGTATGTAGGCAGTAGATGTTTCAAAAAGTACACAGACTCTAAATATAGTTCCAGAATCAGTGACTGTTTTTAGAGTTCCAGAAGAACTACTGTTGACCAGGTAAAACACCAATCAGGTAACTATGTAATACCCTTTTACTTGATAGAAAGCCCAACTTAATGCCTACCTTAAACTGATGTCCCATTAGGTTGCAAGTGTGAAATTATGAATGTTATTCAGAAGATAAGAGCAGCCTTAGTAACTATGAAAGCATAAATATTTTGGTCTGTCTGATCATTCAAATGGCAGTTCAGATTTATTACAAAAACAGTGTAGGGAAATTTATAGATGGGGTGCTCACATACCACTCTGTGGATTTAGCGTGTACATGAAAACTAACATATCCAAATCATATGGAACAATAGCTGAGACTTTAGCCAGAACGAGGCTGAGAGGGGATCTTATCAACACTGATAAACATCTGAAGGGTAGGTGTCAAGTAGGTGGGGCTAGGCCAGCAGCAGGACAATAGCAATGGACACAAACTGGAACACAAGAAGTTCATTGAAAAGTAAAAAAGAGCTTTACTGTGTGGGAGACAGAGCACTGAAACATGCTGCCCACAGAGGTTGTGGAATCTCCTTCTCTGGAGATATTCAAAACTCTCCTGGAAGCTTTAATCTATCTCACTCTAGGGAAGCTGCTTTAGGAGGGGAATTGGACTAGATGATCTCCAGAAGTCCCTTCCAAACCCTACGTTTCTGTGATTCTGCAATCAAAAACATGCAAGTGATGCTTTTCAATAATATTACAGTTCATCTGCTGTAACTCCAATGGCGCATATGTGCATCAAATATGTTACCGGATGTTTGTCATTGTAAATGCAATTAATGCAAGATCAGCTCAAATATTTTGGGGAATGACTGATAACACTCATATTGCAGCTAAACGTAACAAGTGGGGAGAGTTGGAGAGTTCGAACAGAATAGAGCATGAGATGTTGTCTATGGTGTCAAAATATAGAGGCTGGAAGATTTAGTAGGTTGTTCTGGATTTGTTCTCCCACCAAGGCTTAACAGCAGAGACAGGGATGTCAAGAATGAGGTATGGAATAAGACACAATAACAACCTCAAAGCTAGATACATGAAGGCAAATACATCTACAGCCCTATCCTTCTTACCTGCTTAAGTAATCAAGAGAGTTTTATTAAGAAATATTTACTGCCTTTGATATCAGTAGTACTGCACTTAACTACAACATCAGATTGTACCTGTTTTATGTCCCATTCATTTGTTATTTGGTCCTCAGTTGTTTTACATGTACTGCACAGAGAGTTGGATTGGAGCATTTGAGTCATTGACTTCCCTGCAACTGTTTGTAATTGCATGAGAACTGTAGTCCAGAAGAGTTTCAGAAGCATTCATTCATCAAAAGAGGGCAAGGGTGGTGATTGCCCCTCTCTATTTGTGTGGGCCCACTGGAAGTACTGTGCCCAGGCCTGGAGCTCCCAGCACAAGAAAGACATGGAACTCTGGAGACAGTCCAGAGAAGGGCCACAAAGATGATCAGAAAAATGGACCACCACTTTTATGAAGAAAGGTTGAGGGAGCCGGGCTTACGCAGTTTGGAGAAGGCTTTGGGGACACCTCATTTCCTTCCAGTATTTATAGAGAGGTTATGAGCAGGAGGGAGACCAACTTTTTAAATGGTCTGATAGTGATAAGGCTAGGGATAATGTTTTTTTACTAAAAGAGAGGAGATTTAGATTAGACATTAGGGGGAAAATTTTCACTCAGAGGGTGATAAGGCACTGGAACAGGCTGCCCAGGGAAACTGTGAATGCCCCATCCCTGGAGACGTTCAAGGCTAAGCTGAATGTGGACTCTGGGCAGCCTGATTCAGTGGGTTCAACCTGCTCATGGGAGGTGGGTTGGAACTATATGGTCTTTAAGGTCCCTTCCAACCCAAGACATTCTACAAATTCATGATTCCAATGTCACAAGCTTGTCACCATATGTTGCAAGGCATCCCTACAAAATGATGTTAAGATTAAGAAGCTAACATTTCTGAACAACGGGCTCACGTCTATGACTGTGATAAATAGAAAAGTGAGCTTGCGCTCCTGAATTACTGAAAAGTGGCAACTGAGAGAAGTCTGAAAGGATTCTGCATGTAATCCAAATCTGTTTGTGAGAGGAAAAAAACCAATTTATTTAATATCAATATTCAATATATTAAATATATATTGGTAGAAGTGTCCTCCAGGAGCTTTTCCTTAACAAGTCAGCAAACTTTCTCTTTTGAAAGTGCTTTTAAAGCTTATTATGCACTGATTTTATAGAAAGGATTATTGGAAAGAGAAATCCAAAGGAATAACAGCCAAGTTTGTTCTCTGTAACGCTTCTTGGAGTCAACTCTTAGCCCCCCAGAATCCAATATTTGTGTTAATTTATGATATTTCTGGAAGAAATTGTTACTAATTAGCTATCTTTTCCATTCTTAGATCTCTATCTGCTATAAATAAAACAAATTTTATTCTCTGTACTCTGACTTCATCTTCATTAGTGCATGCTGACATTTTCATTCCTCAAAGCCCCTGAAAGCTCTTGATACATACTACTACTTTTCAGAGTGACAAAAAAGGCAAATGTATAATTAAAAGACATTTTGAAATGACAATAAAATTTACTTGGTAGTTTACTTTAGCCATATGTGCTCTTTATTACTCCAAACTTACATATTATCAGGAAGGAAGATTTCACGTATGCAGCAGATAATGCAATGCCAGATGAAATTGCAGGGAAAAGCTTGTGAAATTTCTGTTGGATTAACTCTTTACCAAGAGCAGGATAAGAAGGATTTTCTTATGTCAGCTAAGCATTTCTTTCAAACCATTGATTATCCACTCTTTATAATTCTTCTCACAGCAAAGATCTAAAATGAATTTGAAAAAAAAAAAAAAAAAAAAAAAAAAAAGCTACGGTAATGATTCAAATATCAAATTCTGAAATATATAAAAAAATGACACATCACTTTCCAACCTGGATGGATCTGAAATGATGTTGTTCTGAATCCAGATGTACTAAATATTGGAAGTCAATATTTAATTCATCCCAGTTTAAAGATATATCTGAAAACCACTACCATGAACACAGTTCCCAGTAAAATCCAGTGAGAAAGTTTTGATAAGTCTGGTCTGACTTGAGAGCAGTGAAGGAGACACAGCACTTTTCCTTATCTGTGTGGCAGTCTTATTTTCAGAACTTGCAAATAGCCAAAGCTTTAATTTATTCTGTGCTATAGTAAACATCCTGTATGCATGGCACTTCCAATTCCTTCTGAAGCCTTTGCTAAGCTTTTATATGTGCTACTTTATATAACTCCAAGATAAGCCTTTTGAAGACACATAATATAGGATGAAGTATGGTAGTAGCATGAGTCAGCTATAGTGATATATTTGAAGAAAAGATTTGTTGACAACCAGAACAAATGGTCACATCAGTCTTGGCATTTTATATCAGCTTGATAGCATTTAGTTCCAAAGCCTTAGCGAATGGGCAAGGGCAAATATATTGGTTGTCATGACCACCATCTCAGGCAATGTTGGTTGTTTCCTGTCAGATATTGGTAAAGCAGCAAGAAGCTATAATATTATCATTAATTTTAATAGCTTTCCACATTTTAGTGCACTTTATGCAGAGTAGTAGAGAGGATTGTGTGTTAAGCTCAGTTCTACTTTTGTCAAAACCTGTATAGAAAATGAGGTTGGTTTTGGAGATTGACAGACAATTAAAGAGGAAATGGAATGTGCAGGAATGCACCAGATGTGTCATCTCAGGGAAAGGAGGGAAGGACAGGAAAGAAAGGAACGACAGTTTAGCTTCCCAAGAAGTGGCTTATTGGCATCTGAACGGTTTATTTCTGATGCCTCTATACTTGTACAAAGATGGGCAGAGAACAGCAGAAAAAATGTTTTAAAAGAAATACTTGTTGGGAGAGAGAGTAACTCTGATTTTGTAAGTAACCAGGATGAGTGGTGGAGGAAGTAGGGGTAGAGAAGGAGGAGAGAGAGGGGTGAATTCATTTGGTCCTTCAGATGCTTGATTCAATGCTGTAGGGGAGATTTGGAGACTGACAACTAGACACAAAGGTCTTGAACTAATTCTGTGCTCTCCTACACATAAAGGCAAATACTTTCAGAAAATGGCATCTGTATGGAGATTCTTCTACTTTGCATATTGTTAGCTAAGTCACTGGTACATACTGAGATATCATGGTGGGATAACTAGTAATTGCCAGAGAGCTTCTGAAGGTTGTTATGAAAGTAGAATTCTATTATTATTGTACATTAAATATGTATAATATGTATTACATATTATTATTAATACATGTATTCTAGATTATATTTGTAATGATGCTTGGATTATGAACATTTTCTCTCTGCTCTCCCAGTTGTTGTGCCTTACACAGGTTTTCAGGAAAGGAGTTCACCTGCTCAGGAGGCAAGTCCTCTGGTCAGTAGTCTGTTATGGGAAAGATGTACAGTACTACTATCATCTACAGCTTCTGCCTTTTAAAGCACCATATACTAACATTCCTTAAGGATTCAACAGGCAATGGGCCCCCTGAGCTCTAGGTCCAGCAACATTTTAATCCAGTGCTCCGCGTTAACTGCTCACAAACAGTTAAGAACTGTCTGATTTTGTTTGCTGACTGAGAGGAAGTTTATTTATCCCCAGTGATGAGAAATTAGTTCAAACTTTCAACTTATTTTTGGATTCTATGTTATTAAGTTGGGCACAGTTTGTCTACTGGATCTGTCTATGCTGTTCAGAGAGGATGACTATTTAGGAAAAAGTTATATGAGAAATTCAAGGTCTTTGAAATTAAAGGAAGAATGTTCAGGCATAAGACAGGATAGAGATGCAGAAGTTTGTAAAATGAAAGAAAAAATGTGATTCCCATGGAAGAGTTTGTCTGTAAATAACCTATTTAATCATAGATCATCAAAATCTTTGTTATCTACTCTCTAACCAGGCCTACTTTAGGCTCAAAACCCAATAATGCATGCTTGTGAAGGGACTGAATGAACATTGCTTTATGTGTCCTAATATCTTGCTTCCTACTCTTTTTGTATGGTTTTAGATATGTTCTTTTATTAAAAAAAAAAAAAAAAAGAAAATCCTTAAAAATGGAGATCTCTTTTCTTTCTCTTTCTTGTCAGTGATGCTCTTCTGTTTAAAGAGAAAACATATTTCTGCATTTCTATTTTGCCACATCTATAAAACATTGAAAAGTCAATAAGGAGGGGGGATGTCCTTAAATTTCATTTTAATGAAACCTACTGATTTTCCTCTCTCTTCCCACTGCAAATAGTATCTATGTATCTATCTGTGGAGTATCTCTCACAACCTTGTTTACCTTTTCTGACAAATATTCTCTTTTTGCCAATTAGCTTCTTTTTAACTGTCTCTTTTTTCAGTCCTAACAGAAAGTCAGACTGTTATGTGGACATCATTAAATCCATTCCTTCTTATGTTCCACCCCCCTCCATTTCTTTAACATGAAGAGAACTTTGCAGAAGGCTCTGGAAAAAGCATCAAAACTTCAACCAACTCATTTATTTTCTTGTTTATAAAAATTGAAATAAAAAGAATATATAGAGTAACTTAAAAAGATCTTAATGATAACGGAACGTATACAGACATTTTCCCCTCCTCACTTTCTTTTAAGAATCTGTAGTCCATGGACTTGAAGGTTGCCACGGTGAACGTTTACTATCTTCTCTGTTGTTTTTTTTTCTCTTTAATTTTATACAGTTTTTGCAACTGGTAAATTTCTCTCTCTTCTGTATCAGAAGCATCTTGAGAATCAATATAACACATTGCTGACTTTCTGCCTGCTCTTAAAAATTCTGATCTCTATGTATTTTTTTTTCCTGCACTACTGATAATTTCTTGAGTGACTGAATGTGAAGTACTGTAACAAGTCATGCTTGAAAATAGATAAAGTAATCTAAAATTATGCCTTTGTTTACTTTTCATGCTCTCTTTTCTTTTGCTTCCTTAATTAGAGTCTATTTCTAGAATACTGTTCCCTAATAAAATTATACATATAGGGAAGGCAAAGTTAATTATCTTACAAAGGACTGCTGTGGGCCCCTCTTTGAGGGCTCTGGCATCTCAGCTCATGTTTTCTCCAACATCAACTGAAAGCACAAGCTGTCATTTAAGACTGCAGCCCAACATTCTGTGCAGCTTAATAGCTCTACTGACTGTTCATGTTATTCGAGACGCATTTAAAACCTGATCTTGCTTTCACTAGGGAAATGATAGGAAAATCTAATGAAATTGAAGTACTTGAGAATTTAGGTGTAAAAGTAAACACATATGGAATGATATGCAGGACTAGTAAATTGTACAAGGGGAGGTTTTGAAATATGTTTCTGATTGCTTGCTCTTTTTGCCTGCTCCTTTCCTCATGAAATATTTAAAGCATTACCACTATAATATATACTGTTGCAGGTTGAATGTCCTCCACGAAAGTGCAGCTTCTCTAAAATCACATTAAACCTAAATGTTTCCTTTTGGAACAGGTGTCTGCCTCATGGCTATTTGGATCTGTTTTTAAGATACATTTCCCTGGTTTATACAATTGAAACACGGATTTAAAATTAATTTTAGTGCATATAAGACAAGTCATCCTAATGCTTGGTCTCTTTTCTGATCCAAGGGAAGGATTGTCTGCCCCCTCTCTTCAGTATGACCTTCAAGTCTATCCTTCTTGGAGATAGAACATGTGATAGAACTCACCATAGTGAGTTTAGGTTTTGATGAAGTGGCATTTTCCATTTGTTGGGAGTTTTCAGACAAACACCACAGGATGTGCATTCCTCACATACAGAGCTCTTCATGTAATTCACTGGTGGATTTAGCTACTGCACAAGGAATGCAGTGTGAAGTAGAGTTGTCTCAGATTTTTTCCAGGCAACATTAGTATTCACTTTCAGCCTGACTATGTCAGCTTTTGCTTCTGAGTCATCATCAACGCATATAAAAGTCTTCCCACAGAAATTTGTAGGCTTGGGCAATATTTATTTTCCACAAACCTTTATTTCTCCTTTCTCTCTTTTCCAGAAATGATTTGAATATAAATGAATGCCATGCTCTCCTGATGACTTTGCAATAGGTCTATATATTTATTTCTATTCATTTTGTCCTAAAAAAGATTTTATTTTCAATTTTTTTCTTTTGTTTGTTTTCAGACACAAATCCATTCAGTGATGAGGGAATTCATTAACAACTCAGGTATTTTGTTGTTATTGAGGAACTTGCCCCTCACATTGTTTTTAACCTTAAGGAACAGTTAAGTGCTGGGATAGTAGATCAAGTGTGTCAGGAAAACGTAAGTGGTAACGGAGCCCTACTTTTATTCTTATTGTGCATGCACTTCTACAGTGTACCTGCTGAATGCAGCACCATCAAGCAAGCAATCTGCAATACCTCTTTCTACTAGTCATACAGTTTCTTAATAGTGGTTAGAGATGATCTTACAGCATTTTAAACTCCGCATCCTTAACCCCAGAGTTTCCAAGAAAAAAAAATATGCAATGGAGAGCAGCTGTGCTCTCCATATGTGCATATGTGCTACAGATCACCTCTCTGTGTTGGAGCCACTATGATTCTTCCAAAAGCTTTTAGTCAGAAGGTTAAACAAGGTAAGAATGCTTCTGTCTTCTTCTTGACATAAAGGCCTGTTACAATTCCTTTTTCTTAGCTCTCTGAAGGAGAAATTTTTTTTCCTGAAATGTTTTTCCTGTTCTTCCGAGGTTTAACTTCTGTGGATAAATGATAAATGAAGAAATCGCTGCTATGTTCTTCAAAATGTTTTTCAATTTTATGTGATGTGTTTACTTTTAACTGTAAACCTAATTAGAATTTTCTGCCATGTATAAGAACAAAATACTCAACTGTATTTCCAGAAATAGGGTAAGGTACATGTAAAGGACTTCTGACAGTCATTTCTTTTCTATATCAGTAGCGCTAAACCTCTTAAAAGCCTGCCTTTTTGTATTAGAGAATACTGAACACAGTTTCTTAGGAACTATTGTAGGCATAAGGAGGGTCTAAATACACTTTATTTTGGGAAAAAAGACTTCACTGATTGGAATAAAGAGAAGCTCGGATGGCTAAGCAGGCTGGTGACTGAGTGCCACATTAGACTATACTGAATTCTTAGTTGCTTATGTAAAGCAAGACTAATAGAAAATAATCGAAGCAACCAGCAGGGATATCATTTCAAGCCATACAACAAGATAGCAAAAGAAGGAGATGGAATGGAAAGTTCATTGAATTGTTTGACTACAGCCAATCTTTTGCAATCACTCCATTTAAAAGAGTGTGTCCTCATGAATCATGAGCCCAGGATGCTAGGCTCAGAGCCAACAATTCCAACTTCTAAACAAGAGTCTCAGAATGTCCCCATAGTTAGCAGACATGACGTGAAAAACAACATGAGATAAACAGGTAAGTCTACAAATGCTGCCATCAGTGTTTGCAGGTATACATGAAAATTTCCATGTGAATTACTATTAGGCCTTTTCCCCCATTTTTTAATTGAGAATGCATTTGGCATATCTCTAAGTCTGAAGATTATAAGATTTGTCCTCCCTTTCATCATTTAATTAATTTGTTAAGTAACATGCTCATGCTGTCTCTTTCTCAGACTCATATGCAATACTGAAGTATTTGAGGTACAGTTCTGGAAGTAAAACATGTACTTGTTTTCTAAGTATTCTACTGAAAGTGAAGACTTCAGTCCAATGGAAGTGTAACCCTCCAAAGTAAACGGTGAATTTATTGACCTTAATTGGAGATGACTTTTGCTTAATCCTCTGAAAATCCTTACAATTCCAGTGCCCAAGAGAGCCCCCCAAAAAGGAAAAAGAATATCCGTCTAAGTGTCAGTTGTACTTCTCATAAGTATGATTTGGATCAGTTATTATTCCCTGAAGACAGCTCTAGTACCACATCACTTATAAAGCTTGGCCTCTGGTTGCTTTTTTGAACTGCCTTTTTAGTATAATTCATTACAGCCACTCTAAATATTGTTTGCTAAGAAGCTCAGTCTCAGTGATGCAGTTCTCCCCCAAGCTGGAAGCAGTATTTTTGGAGCAGGAATGAACTAAGGAAGGAGACTGACTAAGGGAACTGAATCTTCTGGCCTATTTACATAGCCTGATGTGGAGTGTGTTTTTTGCCTAATGAGAAGAGGAAAGAGAAGCTACGCTTAAAGTGGCAATTGCCCTCTTCATACCCATCAGCACTGTGATTACAATGTGCTCCTGAAGGGAGCTGCCCACTGACATGTGCTGTTACCCTGATTACTCCAGCAAGGTTTGTGTGTTGATCTACACAAAATAAGAGCTCATTCAGTGCACTGTAGATATGTACAGTCTTTTCAGATGTTCTCATCACAGGTTCAGGCAGTGCACCACAACTCAAATCCTAGTTTAGTCTGAGTACTTCTGTGATTAAAGGTGAAAAGCCTTAAATGCTTGTATTTCATACTCATGGTTATCCCCTGCAGCAACTTTGAGGGCAATAATAATGTAGACAGTTCAGAACCATTTAAAATCATAAGTGATGCCCTAAAAAATAATCCAATTATATTTTAATGACAAAAACAGATTGGGTTCTTTTTTATTATTTTATGCTTTTGAGCCTTCAAAGTTAATTACTGTAATATACTTGAGCTCTTGCTTTATTTCCCTTGGAATTATATATTTAAAATTGTGCTTTATTTGTAATTGAGCTTGATCTTTCAGCTAATAGCCCACCTCTTAAAGTCATGTAAGAAGCATTTTCAAGCGCCGTGTGACTTACAATGAAAATGATAGTTGGGGAAGAAAAACTCAGCTTCAGCTGATCCAGATGCCTAATCACTGTCACCATGCAGAAACACTAAGCACAAAAAAAGCTTCAGTCATGTAGGAAACATTGCAGTTCAACAGAGAAAAAAGGTGGGTCTTGGAGGTTCTGGATCCCACTTAGCTTACCCAAATCAAAACAAAACATCCCCACTATCCTGTGTGTTCTGTTTGAACCAGAATTGAATCTAAATTCCAACAGCAGTTTCAGTCATAATCCCTTTGATGGTTTTACATTGTGTGTTGGTTGTTTTTTTTTAATAGTGATCTCTTTTCTGAAGGCCTTTTGAAACAGGTTTTTCTTTTCTTATAATACCTTGGAGTAAAAATGAGTAAATCTAGAAAGAGGATATTTCCATATATTTTTAATTACATCACACTTACTGGGCTATGGTTTGCCAGCAAGTGAAGAAACTTTTTTACTTTGCCAAAGTAAAATACTTTCATTGTTATGTGATTTGTCTTTAATATTCTTTTCACATTTTGTTCTCTCTTTCTTGAGATTTTAAAGTTAATCTAGGAATTATGACTTCTTAGAGTTTAATTTTATTAGGTTGTTTGTGGTTTTTAGTCTTATCCAACTTCTTCCACAACTTATACAATTTGTCTAGAATATTTACAGTTCAGCACTGGAGTGGTAACCAATTAGGGGAAAGAAACTGAAGTAATACAAATGGAAATGAAAATGCAGATCCTGAATGCTCAGATCACAGTAATGGGCTGCTGGGGAAAATGTATTTCTTGAGCCAGTAGCTTAATATTAATTGAATCACGAAAAATTTACATCTTACCAGAAGCAACACATAAGGAAGTCATATTATTCCATTCTAGAATAAGAAAATGATGACTTTGCCTGGAGTAGGCTCAAAAATGTGTAAAAGTTGTCATTAGAAATATAAATTCTGGAACTCAAATCCTGAGTAGCAGAAACCTCTACAAGCTCCTTATGGTAGGATCATTAGAGAATAAACACCTCAGGGACTGAAATGCCAGATTCCAACTCAGATCTCACTGTTTTATGAAAAAAAATAAGTGCTATTGTCCTCATATTCAAGAAGAGAAGTGAAAAGAGAAGATGTGAAAAAAAGATCCAGAAAAACTCTGCTGAGTGCCTGTGTTATGCTCAGGTCATGAGGCAAATGGGCATTAGCTCGTCCGTTGCATGAAAGATGTAATTTTCATTGCATGTTTGATCCCTCATATGTAAGAAAAAACAAGTGAAGAGACAACTCCTCCCCATGCTATGTTCATAAGGTATGGCAGGTGGATTCCCCCTTGCCTTTCCCTTGTATACCTTTCCTTCTCCACTTTCTACATCATACAAGATCAAATCAGGAATTGGAAATTGTTTTTTGATTTTCAAGGCTGTGCAAGCTGATATATACACTTTCTTCTGCTGTGATGAATTTCATTCACAAAGGGCACTATTCAGCTGGTTTAAGTAGTAAAAATTATACAATAAAACAAGATTTTTTTCCTTGCAACTTAATGAGTGTCTATCATTATAGTGCTTGAAGTAAAGGCTCAGAAAAATCATATGAAATACAACACAATTAGTATAAAATTCTAAAATGTAGTAATGTAGTATATCAACAAAAGACAAATCTTTAAACCAAATGTGAGCATCTCAGTTTTCAAATTTTAAATAGCTTAATTAGAGCTATATAATGCAAACTCTAACTTTGTTAAGATTGACTAACCCAGTGTTTAACAATTTGGGCTGCTATAGCAAATATTAATAAGATCCTATTAATCAATTCTGTGTTGTAATATTTTCCTTCAGTAGTACTGAGTATTCAAGTGTCAAGGAAAAAAGGCAAAATGTATCAAATTCCCCTGCTATGATTGTGGCACTCCTTTCCATAAAATCATTATTTTTCAAGAATTTGAATAGTTTCAAAGATTTATATCTTCTATATTGACCATGATAGTGAGCCAGCAAATGAAATTAAAAGAATTTTCTCTTTTTTTGTTAATGCAATATATACATTTGTATTCTCTTTTTCCATCTTACGCATCAATGAATGTTTTATTAGCACTTAGCAAGAAAAAGGGCAAAAAATTCAGCAACATAAGAACCAACTATCAGTTAATCTGCTCAACACCTGCATCTCCCGTGAACACATTCTTACAAATGCTTTCACCAAAGAAAAAAGAGGAAAGTGAGTTTCTTGAAATGTAAAAAATGCATTAATTCTCATCTTTTGAATTAAAATATGGCCCAGAATCAATAAATGGAAGCTGAATGAAATTCTCGCTGGATAACTATTTCTGAGAATGGCTATATTGCAATTTTATGACAGTGGTTAAAATAAATGTATAAATAATTCTCCATGAAATCATTTATGTTAGCATTCTGTCTCTGCAAAACAGCAATTTTCACAACAGAAAAAATGCCAAAAACCTGCTTTGAATTTCAAAACTTTAAGTCACCTTCTGTTCAGAATAAATTATGTTTTCCTTTTTGAAATACATAAATGTCACTAGTGGAGGGAACCTATTCTTGGAAACTGTTTTGGGCAATTTATTTTTACTGATGTTGTCTTCTACCTTTAAATGTTTAGTGAAATGCTGAACTTCTCAGTTGTTCAGTCTTCACTGAAAGTATTTTTTTACAAGTAGTCCTGTCAGTGTTTGATCTTTCATTGGTCATGTGAAGGGTTTATTCGTACAGTTTTGATCTTCCTGCATTTATTTGCAATATTCTTCGATTCTCAGTATATTCTCAGATTTTTTAAAAATTGCAATGTTAAAACATTTAATAATGTTCAGGAACTACTTTTCTCCCCAGGGTGTGGAGATGCACTTGCAGATTAACCTAATGTATTGTGTTTTAAAGAGGGGTTATCCAGTCATTTGCTTTGCACTTGTTCATTTTATGGACAATGATATCTGTGTATAGAACTGCAATACCCACTGGTGTTACCTGATTTTCTTGTCAACAGAGAAACTATAAATATGCCTAATACTCTCTTAAATGAGTTAATTGCAGGTCTCCATATGAATACCTGTACACAGATCATGAATTTTGAGAGCCTAGCTGTACATTTGTACTATTCAGACACATTTTGCAGGTTCATTTGCATGGACATGACCTTGCATTTCTGTTTATAGATGGAAATCAGGTTGATATGTACCTGATTCCAAAGTTACATCAAGTCAGGAATTTTTTTACTTCACTGTTAGAATAGGTTGATGCGGGGGGAAAAAAGAAACCAAAGAAATTTATGGGATCTAATTTGTTCTTCAATACTTGCTCTTTAATTACTGTGTATGCTGCTCCTTGGAAAATAATTTATAGTCTGCAAGCTGGAAAAATGCATTACCTCTTATTTAGCTCATTCATTAGAGTTTGGCAAATGAGCATCAGGTTCACTATTGAACAGAAATTGAAGTTGTCAGAGCAATGCACTTGGGAATCTGTTATGGAAAGTAAGACAATTTTGTGTTTAATGAATATTATGTGATCATTGGCTTTGTTGTTCACATGGGACAAAGAAATCACCTTTAGTAGATTACACAGCTAAACCAATTTACATAATAACATCATATGCATTAAAAATACATTGCCCTTGTGGAGGCAGGGTTCAACAGCTGGAGAGATAAAAATAACTACTACAAACCAGTATTTCCCAGTGACACAGATCAGCAGGGATCATGGAATTCTCTTAGACACCAGCTTTAGTAGATTTCAGCACTAAACCAATTTCCTGAAGCACATTATGCACTTTGAAAGAGTTTGCTTTTTGACTCGTACATGGCTCTCTCAGGAGGCAAGTTAAAATGTATTTAATTCTATTAAAACTTTTCCTACTAACTCATATCACAAGGGATTGTGTAATCCTATGAAAATTATCATTATGGAGGAAATTTGATCAGTAAACTGATATCCATAAATAGGCTGTTACACTTGGAGCATACATATGGATAATATTAATAATTCTTCTAAGTAGTCAGTTGTGACTTGTATCCGGCACACAGGTAAGTTCTTGAGAAGAAAACTAGCACAGCCTTGTATTAGTTTCAGCACATATTTTGGATCATGATATCAATCTCAAAGAAGGATTTAATTATGCTTGTGGATCATTTATTTGTCTATAACAAGGAATAAGAGTGTAGATCAAGGACTGAATTCATGAAATGATTTTGGATTCTTTATGTTCTTTCCTACAATAATTAGAAATTATATGATTTATTTCCTCTGTAAATAATGGTCTCCAAGAACAGAAATCAAGGTGCCCTTCTCAGTTACCAGCTGAGAGGATAGGAAGTAATCACATACAGAGATTTTTTTAAACCAATCTGTAGGATACTGAGGAAAGAGCTGAGTAAATAAATTCTGTCTTGCTTGTTTATCTAGTCAGCAGACTCTTGAGGGGAATTACCCAGAAGCATCCTGCACCAGCCTACCTCATGAATAGACTTCAGTATCCCACGGCAACACTTTTTCATTGGTCCTTATAATGAAGAATTTTGAAAATTTAGAAAAAAGTAACAGGTGCCTTCAGGATTGAGGCTAGGTTATATATCTCCAAAAAAGCTGAGCAGGGAAGAATTTAGAAAGCTTGATAAGAATTGATAGATACAGTCTAATAAATATCTGTTACGAGGAGCATACTTTTACCCATATGTTGTTACTGTGTTAACACTGAGATTTTTCCCTAATGTAAGCAGGCTACAAACACAGTTATCATGGCTCAGGTTTTCTTACAGAGACAGAAAGAGACCCTCTCACCCAGGGAGGAGGTGAAAATATTTCCTAATTTCTCTAAAGTTCTCCAATATAGAACTTGTACATTCAGCTGTAGATTTCAATAAATTTCTTCTGTGCAGCCCTGTGTGTGATTTGCCAGTCCTTTATTTTTGGGCCTTCCTATTACAGATCTGACTTGTTTTGGCTGAGCCATGGTCAGATTGTTACCATTTTCTCATTTTCATTACAGTCCCATCTGCAGGGTCCCCATCTGTGTGGCAGATTCGGTAGGAAGGTGTGACCACACTTCAACTGCTTCCTTCCTGTCTTTTTGCACACATTTACCTTTTTTTCCTACAAAACAAATAAACAAACAAACAAAAAAAAAACTCAGATGGGAAAGTGATTTGGCTAGTTTAATTGCATATAAAGGTCATCTCCATAGAATGTCTTAATTTTGAATACCACATCACCTAGCTACACAATAGTATGTGTGTATGTGTGTTTGCATTTAATTACATTTTTCCAGTAGAATTACAAATGCAGAAACATTTATTTTATGAAAGTTCCTCCAGTGATTTTTTTCAGAGTATTAATTCCAGACTTCAGAATTCTTTATATTAACAAATGCCTAATGGAGTATGTAAATTTCAGGATTTAGCTTCATCAGCTTCATCAGCAGTTTCATATCTGTATCTATCTCTATCACTTTCTCTATCTGGGTTTATAGAATATATATCTATATTTGTCTACCTATCTATTCGTACCATGTTGATGGAACAAGTTAGTCAGCTGTCATTCATACAGTATCAATACAAGTGTAATCCAATCTTGTGTGCTGTTAGCCCTTTTGTGAAAAGAGAAGGCAAGAATTTAGAATGAAATACACAGTCAATAGTAGATGCATAGTCTAACTTACATCTGCTCATGTCAATCTGCCTCATAAAACAATTTTGTAAAAAAAAAAAAAAAAAAAAAGATTTCTGAAGTGAGGAAAATGCAAGTTCTCCTTCAGATTTCCTTTGTATCCCAGCTTTGAAGTTCAAAACAACTTGGGACATTTTTTTGAAATAGCATTCTATCTATACTAATTATTTATACATCCTAGACTTTTCCAGCAGTGACCATCATGCCAAAATAAATTACTAGGCTCTGCAATAGAGTTAATGTTGATTAATCAAAGAAATTCAACCAATCTTTTTGTCTTTCAGAGCAAAAAAAAGGAAATGTGAACTCTAGAAAGTAAGTTTTAAAAAATGAAAGGCTGTACAAATAGAGCTGTGGTGAGAAATTTTGATGTGAGCTTAATGTTGCATTTGAAAACAGCCTGGCCATACAAAGTGTGATGGATTACCGGACTCAGCTTCTACTTCAGTACTTTCCTGTTTGATACCTGTGATCTGTGAACTGTGCTGAGCAGCTAAGGAGCTTTTTGATTAGACAAAAAGACTCCTACACTATGATCTATACCTGTAATATTACACTTTGCAAGGAAACATTAAAGGACTTTTGTCCTTTTTCTGAATTAATACTTTCCTGGTGTTTGTTTGTGCTCAGGTTCAGGCTCCAGAAAATGGCACAAATTTTGCCAGCTACTGTGTGATTCTTTTCTTAGGATGTAAAAACATGGTACATTTACTATCAGCTTTCCTATCCTTGGAAGTGTGGTGGCCCATGTTCAGAAGACAATGCTTGGTTAAATATTTTAAATGCATTTAAATAAATAAATACTTCAAGGGTAATTTTTCATAAAGGCAGAGACAGGTATCCTCTCTCTGGACTAGCCTGCCCTAGATTTTTGGCCGGTTACATTACCTGTAGTTGCAACCCATTTTAATTTCCCTGGACTCCCGAGCTGAAGAGGAGTCCTTGCCAAAACCGTCTCTTGCTCCAGAGCTTTTTTAGAGAATTGAAGAAAATAATTGTTTCCAAGGCCCGGCCGAGGAGAATTAAGATATCAGCCAGTGAGCCTATTAAAATGTCAGATGTTATCTCTCATAAGTGACAGCAGAAGGCTGACATTCAGCCTTTAAATTGTTAATCATTAATTTCAGAATGTAAGTTCACTGTTCCCTCTCTAAGACATTTGTGTGAAAACATGGCTACCTGACAGGCCACAGGCAAAATATTTTGGTGGAGCACATCTCTTCCATGTAATTCTCTGCTAATGCAGCCATGCTCATTTCACCCTCTGACTGCTTCACACCACTTTGCTACTGTTCAGAGGTGCCCATCATTTCATCCAGTCATTGCAGCAGCTGTAAGTGTCTGTATCACTTCCTAAATCAGGTTATAGAAAGAACGGTTTTTGAGAGGCATATTTCCTTCAACAGCAGGGATGGAAATTAATCATTACACGTGACTCCTGAAAGACTAGGAGAGCTATTTGTGGCACCTGGAATTTAGTAGGATGAAGAACATGCGGGGGCAAGAAAGGAACAGCACTGGGATAAGGTTATGAATTCTTAACAGGGAGAAAAAAGAAGGTTACACCGGGGAGAAAGAGAGGGAGGTGGGGGATGGAGGGGATGAGGGGAATGGGGGAATTCCAAAACTAGGTGAAATAGAGCTGAACTTTTAAGAAACAGCAGAAAAGAATGAAAAATGGGTAGGAAAATGTGAAAAGTAAAGCCTGAATTTATTAAGAAAAAGAAAATGGAAGAAATCTGTAAATGGAAGAGTCATTCTTGATGAGCCAGATCCCACTTTACAGCCACTTAAAATCACTACGCTAACCCCAATCATTTCCCTCTTCACTCACATCCTTCCATCCCATCTGCAGTCCTCCTTTCTTCCTCTCCAACACCTTTCCAGAGCCACCTGTGTTCTCAGACCTGACATGTCCAAGCACTTCTCCATGATATTTCAGCATGTTCTGTTTTGTTCCACTTCCTTTCACTCTGCACCTTTCCTATTGGGCCCATGCTCTTGTGGGAAAAAAGATGGTGCTGGTAGGTAGATCAGCAGCCATGCAATCAGAGGGAGATGTTCACCAAAGGGCTCTGGAGGAGCTTTCAGGGGATGTGGAGGCTGTTGACATGCAGTCTTGGTGGGGTTGGTTATGTGGGTGTGTGCAGGTTGTGAGCAGAAGAGATCTATGTAAGGAGTTAGAGAGAGCTGTGGCATACAGGAGGTGGGGGGCAATGAGTGTGTTGTGAGGGGCCCAGGCCAGGAGATGTGCTGACTCTCCATTGGAGTGTGAGGAGAGGCTGCAGTGCTGGGCCCTCCGGGAGCCTGGAAATGACCAAGAAGGAAAAGGCTCAAGAGGCCTCACATCCAAACCACCAAACATAATTAAAAGCCCAGCTGGATACCTAGTACATCTCTCTTCTCCTCAAGAGTAGAGGTGTGGAAAAACCAGTACCTGAAAGCTCTTCTTAGAGAGAGCAGAACATAGTGTGTGGAACTCCAAGCTATACTACAAGAGATTTTGATGCAGTTCCAAACTTAGACACCTCTGTGACCTTTAAAATTTTACTCTCTGTATAGTGGTCTTACAAGCCTTAGGTACAGGGAAATTTTCAGACTAAAAACCCTTTTAATGGTAGTGACCCAGGAAGTACAGTAATGAAAGCTGCACATTATCAAGTGAGACAACTGAGAATCTGGGCTCCAGGCTTGTTAAGGGAAAAGCAGGGCTACTATTTAATGCCTTCATCTATTTTTTTTCTTTTAGTGGAAGGCAGTGGAAAAATGGTTAGATGCACTCAGTCATTTTACCAAGTTATTCAAATGCAGATCGAGGAGATTATTTATTTAGGGAAGACTGTTTTAAAGGAAAAGAAAACAGTTAAGTGATTGCTCTCAAATTCTGATACTTCGGATATGTAATACTCCTCTGTGCACCTGAAAACATCTTTTTTTTTTTTTCTGTACAGAGGGAACTATGGAACAAAAATATTTTTCTTATTAGTTTTTCTGTTTGTTTTCTTACAGTGTCTGAAGATTGAATACCCTTATTTTCCCCATTAGTTGGACTAGCTATCAAGACCAGACTCTGAGTCAGCTATGCTACATCTAATGGACCACGGAGCCATTCTTTTGACACTTTCAAAGACAGATACACTCTGTCTGGTACTAGAATGACAGTGAGCACCTCTCATTACCTAGAGGTTTCATCCCCCTAGAACAACCTTCTAGAATGGGTTCTCCTAAGTCCCCATACAGTTCCTCTCCCCTTCCATTAATACTTTCCTTCCTCTCTTGGTTTTCTTTGCATCAGAACAAGGGCAAAATAAAAATACATTTGCTATATTTGCCATTATTAAAAGCCATCTACCTTAGCAAAGCCAGGAAAACCTGCCTATGGTGAGCAGCTGGGACTGACTAGAGGCAGTGAAGATCAGCGCACTGCATTGCTTGGAAACACAGTATATAAACACTACACTCTAGTGTAGTGAAGATTTAATAAACTTTGTTTGAGTTCTGTTAGCAGACTTGGGAATTTCAGGATCCTGAATCCTAAATAAGGATGAGGACAAGAAGGCAAGAGATGTCAATGTGCGTAGAAATATCATGCAAAACCTCCAAAGTTTTGAAAGCTGTGGTATTTATCACTGTGTCAGTACTACAAAAATTGCACCTACTCTGTGTGCTTTCTTTTATTGCCACTTAAAAAAGCTCTATGTATCACATCCTCGGTTAGATTTAACATTCAGGTCTATTCAAAGATTGACACAGTATTCTAAGACAAATATGCCTTTCAGTATTTTCCTGGTAGCAGTCTAGCTTTACACAATAATATTTATTTTGAATGTTGTGTTATAGTTTGGGCCCATTATGATGTGAATGGAGAAACAAATGAAATTTTTGTGAGCTCTGGTTATAATGACACTGATTGCTGTGTTGTGAATAACTCTATCTGCATTTTGTTTTTGTTGTACACAAGATGAAATATTTATTTATTAAAAAAATAACTGCAGAAATATACTATTTATACAGCGAGCAGTGGTTTGTTGAAAATCTGTGTTCGGAGAAGATTTTGTATAGGCATACATTAAATTCATTTCATCAGCTACACTTTGAACGCTTACAGCTAGTTTCTCAATTAAATGAATGAAATTATTTCCCTTCAATGGAAGATGGCAACTTCTTAATTTGGATGGTTGTAAAAAAAGCTCATGGCTTGACCTCTGCCCTGGTACTCTTTTCTGCCATTGAGTAATTTTACTGAAGTCAAAGATTTTTAGTATTCTTACTTATTGTAGGTACTTTTAGAGTGTTTGTGAGTAACTCTGAAGGGATAATAATTGAACATGAGAATGTGAGAGTAAGGGACACCAGCTGTACTAAAAAAAAACTTATTTTTTCTCATTTAATCTGGTAGTGATAAAATATTTTATTGTCACTGTTTTCTCAAGTGCCTCTCTGAGCTGGAGCCTATATAGGAAAGGACCAACTGCTGGAGTTGTTGCGTAACTTGGTGAATGAATGAAACCCCTGAAAAAGAGAATTAAGCTATCTCCCTTTTCTGGTTGTGAGGATAGTATACTTTCATCTTACTTCTTCTATTGTTTCATGGATCATGCAAGACTGAGCAAACCTTGTATCCTGGATCTGTAAAAATCAAGGATCTGAGGCTGCAGGACTACTCTACCTATCATTTTCTGCCTACTCTTTCCTCTCTTTCAGCAGTTCCTTGGTTGCTCGCACTTCTGTGGGCATGTGCCTTTGGAGCATTGGAAGGCCTTTTTCCTTTGCACTGGGATTGACCACATGTTTCTAAGATTTGCGATGCAGGAATGGGGTCTATAGATGAAGAAATGTGAACATTCAGCTGATAACGCAGACTGAAGTTATCCATAATTTTCGATTATATTTTCATTGCTCTATTTTGTAGGCTTTAGCATTAGGATAATCAGTGAGGGATAATCAATGTCTGCTAAGACCTATTCATCACTGGATCTGTCATGTGATTTCAAGACAAAAAATACATAATAATACTTCATTAATCCGTTCTGCAGGTTCTACAAAGACTTACTGCTTTGACTGCTGCCCTTTCCGTGTGTGACTCACAGCTCTTAAAAAGGATTGGTTCAGAGCCTGGTCACACCACTTTTTTAGAAAAAAGTTCAGGGCATAAGAAGACAGGAGTTCTTAATTGTAAATTCTAGTCCTACATGACAGGTTGGACTTCATATGAACTCTTCACTAATTTAACTTCCGTTTGTAAAAACAAAAGGTTAAGGTGAGTGGTCCGCCTAAACCGCTAGTCTCTCTGTGTCAGTGCTGATACAAGTTGCTATTTAGGGAGAGCCTTTAAGACTGGCTATAGTCAGTGGTCCACTTTACTTGTACTTGCCCAGCTTTCAGAATTATTGGATTAGAGATTTTGGAGTGTTTGTCCCTGATTTTTTGTTTTAATATATGCTTACGTACTTATTCAGTGTGTCTATCAGAGAGAAAAATCTACTTCCCAGCAATCATCTTGTTATTACATTTATATAAAATGACTGACTGTATTAAAGTCTCTAGAAATATTAGTATAACCAGTATTAATTTGTGATCTAACTCTTTGATATGATTTCTAATAAAGGTACAAAATTCAAACATAGTACCTGCCTGTTTTGAATGTGTAAGCCTAAATGAAAATTTTTTTCAGCATGCTACAGGATCATGTTGAAAGGATAATTTAAACAGGAACTCTTTATGTGATACCTGAATGAGAGATAGTCACAGAAGTCTGGAGAAGGACAAGGAAAGATACTGTGAGACACGTGCAACAGATTATGAGTGCTGGTATTTCTCTCCTCTGGAAGGGTCCTCAGATTTTATTTGAAGCCATGGAGCCCCAAGGGAGCCTTAAGGAGCAAACCTCTCTATTGTCTTGGTACAGTGATAATATTACACATCTTTATCTCTGATATCATATCTGAAGATAAGACATTAAGTATTACTCATTAGACTTCAAACTTTTGACCTCCAAACTTTGAACCTATCTGTCCAGTCGGTTTTCCACCATGTTATGGTCTACTCACTGAATCTATATCTGTCCATAGCTTCAACCTCTTCCATTGTATCTTTCTCCTCCAGAACTTGGTACAAGTCATGGAGACGTGAGATCTGGGAACAGACCTTTCCAATAAATAATAAGACAAGAAAGGCATTAGGTAAATTACCTGTTCCTGTATCCCTCATCATGATTCTTGTCTAACTAACCATCAAACATGTCTTCTGTGGTTCTCCTTTTGCTGCTGATGCATCTGTAGTAGCTCCTCTTGCCCTTCACAACCTTTGCCAGTTTCAACTCCACCTTTCCACTCTCTCAGTAAAAAATTTCCCCCTGAGACCAAATCTAAATCTTCCCTCTTTAAGTTTAAAGCCATTCTCCCTTGTCCTATCACTATCAGACCATGTAAAAAGTTTATTTCCATCCTGTTTATAAGCTCCCCTCAAGTACTGGAAGACTACAATGAGGTCTGTTATGAGCCTTCTCATCTCCAGACTGAACAAGCCCAGATCTCTCAGTCTTTCTTCATAAGAGAGGTGCTCCAGCCCTCTGATTATCTTCATTGCTCTTTCTCCTCTGGATCTGCTTCAACAGCTCCACAACCCTCCTGTGCTGGAGGCCCCAGAACTGGACACAGTACTCCAGATGGAGCCTTACAGGTTCAGAGAAGAGAGACATTCACCTCCCTCTCCCTGCTGGCCACTGCTCTTTTGATGTAGCATCAGCATATTGTTGGTCTTCTGGACTGCAAGAGCACACTGCTGGCTGATGTTAAGTTTTTCATATGCTAGGAACCCCAAATCCTGGTCCACAAGGCTGCTCCCAAGGAGTTCTCTGTAGACATATCTGTGATGTGTCACCTTGCACTTGGCCTTGTTGAAGCTCAGTAAGTTCACATGGGTCCACTTTTCAAGACTGTTCATGTTCCTTTGATGGCATCTGTCATACCAACTGCACCACTCAGCTTGGTGTTGTCATTCTAAAAGTTTTTTCAAAAACTTGGATTAGATGTTAAGCCCACATCAAAACCTCTCCTTCCTCTAAGATGCATTTGGTTTGGTATCTTAGTAGTCTTGAATTTCAATATTAAAAAAAGAGTCACCAGGGACAGTTCTAGTTTCAGTGAATTGTGTTCTGGCTGTAATGGTACAAGGTTTTAAGATTTCTCCACCATGCATAATGAACTTTAGAGATGTTTAGCCTAAATCAGACTGAATAACAACTTGTCTGGCTAGTGAAAATAAGAAACTCAAAAACACTGTGGAAGTTTCTATTTCTTTTCTACACTATTAGAACAGTGGAATAGTTAAGATACATTCAAAATAATAAAAACAGTAACCCACAGTTTGGGAAAGTTAGATGGGGGAGAGAGAAATATAGATTTCTTCTTCAATATACCACTGTCCTGCTAAGAAAGAACAAAGGGGCTGTGACCATAAACATCTTAATTGCCACCCAAGCATATCTTACAGTGATGATCTGCATCCATACTCTCATCAGAATACAACAGTACACTGTTTTCTCTTGGGAGGACATTTTGTTTTTGTAGACACGTTGATAGAGCAACTAATCACAATTATTGAATGTGATTATTATTAATATTGATGATGAGGAGTTTTACTCATTCAAACTGCAAGTGAAAACAAAACCCTGTTTCTTCCGTTAGCCTCTCCACCCCCTGAAACTAAACCTGCTTTATTCTCTATTCCATTCATTATCATGAGAGGAGACATCCAGTTCTGTCTAAAGGAATTCTTTTTCAAACAGTACAGTATATAGGAAACTATGTACAATGAAGATATTATTCTGCAAATTTATAATAGCGATAAGTAAACTTACAACAGTAAGCCTAAATTATCTTTGCTTGTTAATTGTTTTTCTGTCTCTCACTCTGCCCCACTTCTCTAAGGACTTCAGGCTACTGGAAGGACCCATAGATCTGCTGTTTTAGTCTTGGCTTTTTTCCTAGAATGATTTATCTGGGGATGGTAGTGGGTAGCTTGCCTTGTAACATCCCAAAGTGGAAGTGAACAAACTGCAGTGTCAGTAATGTAGCTTCTAGGGCAGGATAATGGCAGTAATTGGAAGTTAGAACTTCTGCCCTGTAACATTCAGCAGGAAAACTCACCTCAACTGAAACTGAAAACCTTGTGTTTCAGTGGGATGTGAAAAATCTCCCCAGTGCTAGAATAATGGGTGATTTGCTGCCAACCTTCTGCAATTCCCCTGAACAATGCAAGGCAAGAAGGAGAATCCAAGGCATGTTTTGTGAATCTTTTCACAACACCAAGCAGACTTCAGGCACGTGGACCAGCACTGACAGTGTAGGGAGGTGGTTGCCAGGGCTACAACATGTCAAATGAAAAACAGAAGTGTGAGATCTGCACTGTTCAGCATTATTCCAGTCAATTGTTTTGCCTTGCATGTTGCTTTAAGCTGTAATGAAAGAAAAGGTAGGTCTTTGACAGGCATGCAAAAAAGAGAACTGTGTCATAGCTTACAGCTTAGTGTAAGAGGCAGCTGATCTGCGAATTGGAAAGATACCAAATACCCACCCCTACAAGTGAGATTATAGCTGTACTCTGAATACCTGAATGGAGCTGTCTCAGCTGGAGGAGTCATTCTGAAAAAAAGAAAAATGTGCTAAACTATAGACAGAAGGGAAGAAAGAAGAGGTTAGCATTGCAATTTCCCCATTTTTTTTCTTTTCTTTTTTTTTTTTGGGGGG